>CM021103.1:167705286-167729947 GCA_007115665.2 Sequoiadendron giganteum | reverse complement strand
TTAATTCAATCCCTCTCCTGACACTTCATTTTGGCATTGGAAATCTGAAAGAATATGATGATTGGAAGGAAGAGCTTGCTAGGCTTCTAACTATCGTGTTGCAAGAAATAAATGATGAGGTTATGGTTCTACAAAACACTCATAAGCAACTCAAAGAAATAATGTCTATGGAATATGATATGAAAGAAGCGATCTCTAATGTGGACACCTATGCTGAACAAGAGTACATCCATCATCTCTTTGCACTAAATATATTTATTAGCCAAATTGTAGATGTGTCAGAATTAGATCCAACAGGACAACTATCAGATTCAGAGGAAGAGTGCCAACCAATGACATGATGAGTGCCCTATCATGGAGTATAATACTTGAACAAATCTTAGGTGGTTAGTGGTCACAGGCTTCTTCTTGGAGATTAATGAATAATTGCATTCACCTGTGCCATTGTTTTATTTATAATATGAGTTATGTTTAGTTGTCAAATGACATGAATTTTTGCAAGGGGTTTGTAGCTTGTTGCCTCACATATATAAGAGAGTTCAAGACCCCAATAGGAGATCAATGGATCATCACATCATTTTTAATTAGAATTTAGAGTAGAAAATAGTAAGAAGATAGATAATAGATTGCACTAATTCGCCCATCCATCTCATATCATAAACTATTTTTATAATGCATATCATTTGAACTTTGAAGATCAATACAATGGAGAAGGTTACACATATTTATTGACTTTATTTCGAGTGTTCAACTATTGTGGATTCATATTCTTATAACTTATAAACTTATTTGGCTATCTCCAAAGTGGTTGTTTATGTTATTCAAATTGAGTGTGTGGAAGTACATTTAATTTGTTAATACATTGAATTCGAATTCTTCAGGAATAGGGGTTGTAACCATGGGGTTTTAGATTTATTTATTGACATGATCATTGATCAAGTAGTAATGTGGGCCACAGAATGGATCTTGTCACAAATCTCTGCAATTTGTGCTAATCATAAAATCAAATGTAGTGTATTTTTGCAGTATGTGGGATGTGGGTGAGGTGTAAGTTGGTGGATACTGATCAAGATTTTTAGTCAAAACATAACAGAAGCTAATAGTTCAAAATCTATAACTTAGAAGGTCTACCAAGAAGTAAATATAATGAGCTAATAGTGAAACATCCATAACTTGGAAGCTCTACCAAGAAGTAAATATAATGAGCTAATAGTTCATCACTAGTTCGAAGGATAAAATAAATAATACAAAATCCAGATAATTGAACATCATCACATTATTGAAGTCTAAATTTGAGATTTTTAATTGAATTTCACATGAAGTAGTACATATTGGCATTGGCAATGCAAAATATTTCCAATGCCCAAAGGCAAGTCTAAACAAAGCTGAGTTGGAACTTCGAAACTCATATTATCAAAGATTGAAAATAATAAATCAAGTCACTGTATCAACTTTTCTAGCAACTTCCACTCATTAGATGGTGGAATTGCCATTTTCTCTAACTGATGTTGTTTGAATTGAAGTTTTGTTAACATTTCATGATTGTAATTGGAAATGGAACCTATCTTGAATTCTTCAGTCAATTTTGCATTCAAGGTTATCAGTGTTATGATGGAATCCAAATAGTTCACATCTGGGTTCTGAGGAAAGTGATCCAACTCTAAATCAATCTTCCTTGCACCTTCTATCTTCTTTCTGAAACCATCATTTCTAATGAATCGCTCATTTGTGTCAAAAGCCTTTGGAAAACCAAGCTCTATGAAGTTCTTTACCTTTTCATCCACCAACTTCATCTTGTCTACAACCAAATCGAAATATTCCTTTGTTCCACACATTATCAAACACTTTTCAATGATAGATGACAACTTCATTGAGGTTTCAATCCAATTAGTAATCCCTTTTGATTTCAGATCATTGTCACTGGATTTGTAGACTATTTGTAGAACTTGATTTGCAAATTTCTCTAATTCCAGCACCATTTTGTTGTCCACTAAATATTTTTTGAGCTTCTTATAATGTTGTCTGATAGAATCAATCAATTTAAACATGTCACACAAATGATCAAACCTCAGCACTATTTTATCCCAAATCTTTTGTTTCATATGCCTCACTGTATCTCTACAAAATGTAGATAACTTATTTTGAGAAGACTTAATTTCTTCTTTTGCTTCCGTTAGCTCTGTCTTCAATCTTTCATTTGTTTTTCTCCGTTTCTCCAATTTTCCTTCCCACTATGCATTTCCATTCACAATGCTTAGTCTTAATTTTTCTGAAGTGGATTTTTCCTCATCATATTTCTTGTTGCTCTCATCTAGCATTCGCTTTAGGTCATTCACTTCTATCTAATTTGATTTATCCTCTTTGCTTGTTGATGTAGAGGCAAATTTCATTATTATTTTTTCTAATTCATTGCTCTTGTTATCTGCTGCTTTCCTCTTTACTTTCTCACTTGCTAGGTCTGCCTACAACTTTTCTATTTGGGTCTACAACCTTTTCTTATCTTTATCTTGCTTTAGCAATGATGTGTACACCAATTCATTTTTCTTCTTTGATACATTAATTTTGTCAGTATTTTTCAGGCCAAAAAAAATTGGTTACTTGGTATTCAGATCGATCCATCTAATTTGTTGGTTTGTTTTGAACTGTAGGAACAACAATTGTGTACTCCGTGATTTCTATATTTGTGTCAAATGTGGGTAATACCATGGTTGTTGCAGGCTCTGAAGTTACAATAGATGCACTCTCCATCAGTTTCTTATTTTCTTTTTTATTCAAGTCTGATTTATTTTTAAACTCTTCAATCAAATCATAAGTTGGGGAGGTAGGAAGAATGGAATGCTTGAATGGCAAAGGAATAGGAGTACTTGCAGTTGCTAATGATGTCACACCCACACTAACTGGAATTGGGAGAGTGTCTAGAAATAACTCCTTTATGGTACTGGTGGATCCATTGATCATATGACTTGGACCTATCAAAATCCTTTGCCTATTTTGATTGCCTTGATCACCTAGTGTTTTTGTGGTATCTTTTATTGTTTTCCTCTTAGTATTGTGCGTAATTTATCATTGTAGCACATGTTGACCACTACTAGTACTACTACCCATACCATAGCCACCAATGGCACTCCTAGTTAAACTAAGATATCCACCAAGGGCATGTCCTAGTTGTGATTGTATCTGACCATGAGGATGAGGATTAGAAGCTCTAGAAAATTGAGTTTGACTTGTATGCCCTTGGTCTACATTTTCACATGCATTCCCAAGGCCAGATTTATCACCTGTTTTTCTATGCTCAACACCTGGTATTGTCCAAGGGCCTTGTCCTTTGGACCCCAAAAGACCACCTTCATAACCAATTTTTTCAAGTATGGTTGCTCCTGAAGTATATGTTGAAGCATATTCTTCTTTTTGCGGCCTCACTTAAACCAGATTTGTAATTGGCATGGCTTTGCTTTTCTTCTTCCTTATCAATATCATCACTTCCTTTGCTTCCATGTTGATCAAGATGCTCTATATTCCACAATTTTCTAAACTCTTTATCTTCTTTGTTAGCTCTATACTCTGCAAGAGCTCTTGGATCACCTAGGTCCTTTATCATAGACCAAAATGCAATAATTTTTGGTCGTGAGCAATTTTTGTCTATAAATTCCTTCTCTAGAGAACTTGGAATTTTTACTCTACTAGATATTTTATCACTTTTTTCATAAAATTGTTGTATGTCCTTGTCTTTCGGTGTAATTCCATAATCTCTACTGACAATTGTTCAAAAGAAATACCATTCTCAGCAACACTTTTCTCCATTGCTATTTTGACCTCATCCCAAGAATCCTTGTTTCTCAAGTTTTCAAGCAAGGGTTTACTTTGATGTTGAATTCTATTTGTAGCATTCCTATTGGCCACAATCATTGATTTAATGATGTCACAAGGATCATACTGCCAGTGACAGATAGCATCAAAGTCAAAATAATTCAAAAAATTATGTGCCACACTAAATGCTTTTCTCTCGAATGTGAACCCTCCACATGAAAAAGGTAAAGAAAGAAATAAGGTCTTCTTTAGCTGACTGAGAAAGTGTACTTCATCAACACTTTGCACCTGCCTTACATATTTGAATGCAAAAACCATTTTTGTCACATGTATTGGAAGTTTGTATGGCTGTACTCCTGATCCATAAAATTTTAGCACAGTATATTCTTCCATTAAGTACCAATCAACCAATTGTATTTCTTTTCCTAGTTGCATGCAGTTTCTACATGACATAGGCAATCTAGGCATTGGATTATTTGTAATTACTTGATGCAATGGAGCCAAAAAGTAGTCTACAAAATGAATGCAATTCATTCAAGAATCATGCATCCTTATCTCAGTGGTCCATTCATATTCATATACTAGAGCCATTTAATTTTCCTTTGCATTAATATAGGGCCGAATCTGAAGCTTGTTGGTCTGAAACATTCTTCTAAGTTTGAATAGAAAAAGATAGAACAAGTAGGTTGTGAACCTAAATGTCTTCGTGGAACCTAATTTAATCATTAAAAAATGTTTATGCATGGATTCTACAATGTGCTAAGTATAATTATATTTGACATGTTCATCAACATAATGGATATTATATACCATTTCAAGGAGGCTTGCACCCACTTCCAAATTGCTATCCAGACCAAGACAAAATGATAGCATGGAAATAGTATCATAAACCCATGGTTTAAAAATATCCAAATTATAAGGAAGCTTATGATCACCTTTCAATTTGTTTCTATCCTTAACTATTTTATTTAAGAAATCATTTTTCAGCCTTTCTTCCACTGCTTTATAATCACTAGAAAGCTTTTCTAGGTCAATGTGGTGGTTTCTAGATTCTTTGGTTGTAAACCCCAACACTTGTCCAATTTCTACTACATTAACGGATAACAATTATTCTTGGTTATCTTTATTAACAATTTATCTTTTCTCATCATCATAATTTTCGGCACAGACCGTGATAAATTTTGGGCAAGGGAAAAATTCATGTAAAATCATGCGCCCTAATCCAGTTACCCATGGTGCACTGATACTATCAACTTGCGTGTGCTTTGCAGCCTTATTCTGAGATGAAAATATAAGTTTTGAGGTACGCCTACCATAGATTTCAGGATCATAAATATCATGGTACCCATCGGTGAAACCTGGGGTTTTAAGCAATTCTGCATAATGTATTTTTTATCAAACATTTCTCTAGTGGTACTGGTGGTAGACATGCTTAAACAAATGTGAAGTTGTGAAATTTGAATTCCCTAATAATTAATACTTATTAGTCCTCCTTAATTTTAATGAATTCTTGAGTCTCTAAAGTCTAAACCCAAACTTAAAACTTAAATGACAAAATAAGATTTTAAGAAATGTCAAATGTTGAAAGGTAGCCGCATTAATTCTTTCACTTACCCAGATTTTGAGTCCCGACTCTCGAAAACTGGAATGACTTAGTTGGAAGTGGAACTGTGGAATCCAAAACAGGGTGGTGCACTGCAATGAGCAATCTAAAGATTGAATACTTTAAAAATCACTATACAATTTCAAAGTGCAAATGTTTCAAATGCTTTTTTTTCTCATAATTGGAATGTTAAAGTGAATGACACGTCTTAGAGTTAGGTCAACAAGACTACAAGTTGAAAATTCTTAACCGTTGATCTTTTTAAATGTAATGGTTATAGGGTGATTCCAGAGGTTTATGTTGGGAAGCCCATCGCTCTGTGCATTTCATTACGAAATGCAAATACAACAATACATCAAATGTTCATCTAACAATTGAAACTTGAGTAATTTATGATATGAACTTTAAAGTTAAAAAATAAACATTAATCACTTGACAGTTGACACTTAGTAGTACAAAAGTTCTTTAAATACTTTGTTTCTCGAAATTGGAACATTAAAGTGAATGACACATCTTAGGTCTACAAGTTGCAAATTCTTAACCATTGATCTTTCTAAATCTAATGGTTATAGGGTGATTCTGGAATTTTAAGTTAGGAAGCCCATCGCTCTGTGCATGTCATTACAGAATACAACTACAACCATACATCAAATGTTCATCCAATGGTTGAAACTTGAGTAATTTATGATATTAACTTTAAAAATAAACATTAATCACTTGTCAGTTGACAACAGGCTTGGAATTTGATGGTCTATTTTAGAGTTAGACCATATATTACAACGATAGAATTTATTAGACTGTATAGTTTGACTTGCTATATTTTTATTAAACCGTAAAAAAATATTATTTAGTATTTTGATAAAAATTATAAAAAGAAAATAGAATATAACTTTTTTGAATATTTTTAATATGAATATAGAAACTTTTGACATTTTTATAATAGCTATCATTTTTTATATTAATATAAGTGATTTATAATATTATTATAAAAATATATATTAATTTAGAATCTTTTCAAAATAAAACATAATTATTTTTAATTTTTAGAATATATTTAACAAGATTTAATTTTAATATGATTTTAGAAAATTTTGTTAATTTTTAATTATAACAATAGATTTTTAGATTTATCACTAATAATTATCATTGTTTTCTAATTTTTCAAGGTATTGCATTTATAAAATATTTTATATAAAAATTCATAAATTAAACAATTTTTTTGATAGGCATTTAAATGACCAAACTGTCATAAAATTTTCATATGACAGGTAGCTAGTAGGGGTGATAGTCAAATTCTAGGACTGGTTGACAATGACACTTAGCAATACAAATTTCTTTAAATGCTTTGTTTGATTGTTTCTTGAAATTGGAACATTAAAGTGAATGACACGTCATAGGTCTACAAGTTGTAAATTCTTATTCCTAATCATCGATCTTTCTAAATCTAACGGTTATAGGGTGATTTCAGAGGTTTAAGTTGGGAAGCCCATCGCTCTGTGCATTTCATTACGAAATGCAACTATAACCATACATCAAATGTTCATCCAACAGTTGAAACTTGAGTAATTTATGATATTAACTTTAAAGTTTAAAAATAAACATTAATCACTTGACAGTTGACACTTAGCAGTACAAAGTGCTTTAAATGCTTTGTTTCTCGAAATTGGAACATTAAAGTGAATGACACATCTTAGGTCTACAAGTTGCAAATTCTTAACCGTTGATCTTTCTAAATCTAACGGTTATAGGGTGATTCCGGAGGTTTAAGTTGGGAATCCCATCGCTCTGTGCATGTCATTATGGAATGCAACTACAACCATACATCAAATGTTCATCCAACGGTTGAAACTTGAGTAATTTATGATATTAACTTTAAAAATAAACATTAATCACTTGACAGTTGACAACAAGCCTGGAATTTGATGGTCTATTTTAGATTTAGACCGTATATTACAGCTATAAAATTTATTAGACCGTATAGTTTGACTTGGTATATTTTTATTAAACAGTAAAAAATGATTATATAGTATTTTAATTTATAATATATATCATTTTATAATTTTTATTATAAAAAGAAAATACAATATAACTTTTTTGAATATTTTTAATATGAATTTAGAAACTTTTGACATTTTTATAATAGCTATCATTTTTTATATTAATATAAGTGATTTATAATATTATTATAAAAAATATATATTAATTTAGAATCTTTTCAAAATAAAACATAATTATTTTTAATTTTTAGAATATATTTAACAAGATTTATTTTTAATATGATTTTAGAAACTTTTGTTAATTGTTAATTATAACAGTAGATTTTTATATTTATCACTAATAATTATCATTGTTTTCTAACTTTTCAAGATATTCCATTTATAAAAGATTTTATATAAAAATTCGTAAATTAAACAATTTTTTTGATAGGCATTTAAATGACCAAACCGTCATAAAATTTTCATATTGATTGTTTGCTATTGTCATAATCTTAACCATTGATCTTTCTGAATCTAATGGATATAGGGTAATTCCGGAGGTTTAAGTTGGGAAGCCCATCACTCTATTCATTTCATTACGGAATGTAACTACAACCATACATCAAATGTTCATCCAACAGTTGAACTTGAAACTTTAGTAATTTACTAATTTATGATATTAACTTAAAAAAATTAACATGACACATGTGTTTTAAAGTCAATACCATAGGCATCAGCCTAACAATGCTTTATCGGTGGAACCCCCATCACAGCCCCGTCGATGGCCCGAAGGCGAAGACTCATAACTCTTAATATTAACTTTAAAGTTTAAAAATAAACACTAATCACTCAACAGTTGACACTTAGCAGTACAAACTATAAAGTGATTTAAATGCTTTGTTTCTCGAAATTGGAACATTAAAGTGAATGACACGTCTTAGGTCTAGACTCTATGAGTTGGAAATTCTTAATCTTAACCATTGATCTTTCAAAATCTAACGGTTATAGGGTGATTCTGGAGGTTTAAGTTGGGAAGCCCATCGCTCTATTCATTTCATTATGGAATGTAACTACAACCATACATCAAATGTTCATCCAATGGTTGAACTTGAAACTTGAGTAGTTTACTAATTTATGATATTAACTTAAAAAAATTAACATGACACATGTGTTTTAAAGTCAATACCATAGGCATCGACCTAACAATTCTTTATCGGTGGAACCCCCATCACAGCCCCGTCGATGGCCTGAAGGCGAAGACTCATAGTCATAACTCATAAGGTGCGCTCCCAGTCCCCGATATACCGATAGAATCAACAAAAGTAAGCACATCGTTGTAACACATAAACATCGGTGGAACGAATGATTGCATTCCCTCGATGGCCCGATATAACCATGAATTATCAAGTGCATATTGCATAAAGTATATTACTGAATTTCTCAAAAGAAAAAAACTGATTTGAATATATTAGATTATTAATAGAAATTGAAGTTCCGAACTCAGAAAGAAACTCTTTACTCTTAAGCGTAAATGAATAATGAAGATTCAAGAATAACACAACACAACCACTTATTTTATTGCAACTGAATTTCAATGTCACATTATTACATATCTTTTTACAAACGAGTAGCACTGTAGCTCCTGTTTTGTATAAATAACATATGTTAGTGTGTCACTTTAGTACTTTACATAGACAAAATTTAATAATCTATTCCAAGTTGTTGCTCGTTACAATGGATTACAAATTGATTCCAATTTCCAAGCTTCTACTGCTAAAAACTTAATACAAATGTAACTCTAAAAATAAATGCATGATTCCAAGCTTCTGTTGGTGACAACGTAATACAAATGTGGCTCTGAAAATAAATTCACAATTCCAAGCTTCTGCTGGTGGATTTGCCAACCATGCTGGGAAAAGGGGGTTCTAATCAATCTTGGGGAAATAGGAGCCGTGAAGATACAAAATGTACTTATCCCCTTCGAGAACTAGAGTCATACAAAAGATGTAATTTACAAATGCCTCTTTGAGAATAAATGCATGGGGCTTGCCTGGCCAACCATGCTAGGCAAATGGGAGTTGTTAGGATACAAGAGGAGAAGCAAATCTGCTCCCATCTTTTGCACGTAGCTTCCATGCATTGATATAGCACTTACCTCAATCAAAGCTCCTCATCCTGATTCAAAACTTGTTTGAGAAGTCAGGTTAACCAAAACAACTTATTTCTAATTCCACCCATTCTGAACTTGAAGGAAATTAGTCTTTTACTAATTCCTTTGTAACTACATAATTGTAGGTAGGAGAATTTACAGTATCCACAATACTGCATCATCTTCTTCATGAATCCTTATCAACCCTAGAAAATAAAAACCCTTATGGCACTATCCACTATTCACTGAATCACTAATACTATCCCCATTTATGGGCCACCAGTACCACTACCAGCCTATATAGTTAAAATGTTTAATTTGATTGATGTTTGGCCACA
Source organism: Sequoiadendron giganteum (assembly GCA_007115665.2). NCBI lineage: Eukaryota > Viridiplantae > Streptophyta > Pinopsida > Cupressales > Cupressaceae > Sequoiadendron > Sequoiadendron giganteum. Next base: position 167,720,074 of record CM021103.1, on the reverse strand, counting down.
TGCAAACTGTACCTCAAGCTGACAACCTGTCAAAATCATTGACTCGCTAGTGCCACTCAAAGTTCAAAAGATATGAAATCATTACAAATCTTGTTTCATTAAAGCTATGAGTTGTCCAATAAATTTCTTCAGATGTTCATATCACATATGGCATTAATCACCGCTACTGCCACTCCCAACCACACTTTCTTCAAAAAGATTGAGAATTTCAATTAAATGAAATGTACAACATTGAGGCATTGAAAAGACTAAATGAGTGATGAGCGATGGGCCTTTATCTCACCACATGTCTGCATCTAATGGTTATAGTGTTATTCCAAAGGTTTCAATTCACAAGTGTAATGCTTCAGAGATTTACTTCCAGAATGCAACTCTTTTTTCTTGTTGGTGTACAGATTTGTCACTTTAACCATGAAAGTAGATGCAAAATATTTTAAAACAAATGACACAAAGTTCATTTTTCTAACAATTAGTAAAGAAAAGCGATATTTTCTCTTTTAACAAATGAATTAATCTGAACACAAATTCTCAGAGATGAAAAAAATATGCATTTTGAATCTGACCTAATAGATGAACATTGAACAATTATCATGAAGAAACACAATTCATTCATAATTAAAAGGAAGCATTAATAAATACACAGATTTAGAAATATATTCTTTTATCTCTCTAATTCCAAAAATTTGGTTTCATAGACCTGTCACCCCACACCCTGTACAATCAAAATTCAAAAAGCGTTCAAAAATTGAAACTATGCCCCCTTATCATTATGTGTCACAAATTCAAAATTCACAAAAGGATTCATGCATTTTGTTAAACTACTGGAGGTGGCGGGACTTTTTACAGTTCTAACTGCATTTACATAACTAAATTATGAAATTTAGCGCATTCTTCTTCTTCTTCTAAAATGAAAATCACCCTGTTGTACTCGACATAGCTGGTTTTCTCTTTCCACGCCACTGAACGTAGCTGGGAAATGATGTCGAGTTGCTCTTCTTCAGGCCAATTCAAATTTGGTTGCACGACATTCATAGGTTCATCTTCCCATACCTTGATATCTACTGGAAGTACCATTTTGAGGAAACTCTAAGTATGGAGTTCAAAATGCTGCCACCTTTCCTCATATGCAGTCTTACTTAACTTTACCAGTAGATTGTGACAATCTGCTACTAAATTCGTTTCTCCAACCTCCTTATTTAAGATCTATCCTTTTAGAGGATTTAAAAGATTATGTTAAACCTATCCAGTTGGTGTTTGATAGAATTTGAGAAGACATCCCTTAATGACACCATACAATTCATTAAATGAGTTGACACTTCGAAAGTTGTGCATCCCACTGAGGTCACCCAATCGTTGAGAAACAAAAATTTATAACCATTTGTATGGTAATAAAATATCAACCATTGATTTCTATAAATCTAACGGTTCTAGTGTTATTCCAAAGGTTTCAAATTGCAAGTCTAGTGCTTTAGAGATTTACTTCCGGAATGCAACTACAGTCATCCATCGAACATTCGTCGAACGACCCCTATGATTTTTCATTGGCATATCTGTTTATTTCGCCACTAGATTTTTTTATTATTTTGAGATTCTTTTTAATTCGCCAATGAAAATATATTTTTTTCTTTGAAAAAAGGTTTTAATCGCTAATGGAAAACAAATTCTAGTTTGAAAAATGGTTTTAATCGCCAGTGAAAAATATTTTATTCAATTAAAAAAATTTGCAATTCACCAAGATTTTCCATGAACTACTAGGGATTATAAAATATTCGTCAATTGGGATTATTTTTTTTCCCGAAAATCGAAAAAAAATTGCCAATAAAATTAATATTTTCATCGAGAAGTATATAGGATTCGCTAGGATTTTACACCTGCGCCGAGGGGGGGTTTCTTAAATTTTTCCCTGCTTAGGGGCCTATATTAAGGTCTTAAATGTAAGGGGGCCCAAAATCTAATGTGAAATGTAGATAAATATACTTTACAACATTAAATTAAGGAAAGAAATGGGTCTATTTAGCTTAGAAGTGCCCAAAATATCATGTGAATATGTACAAAACATTACATCACTAGATTTAGGTCTATTTAGTTTACAAGCCTCCTAAATATAATGTGAAGGTATAAATAAATACACTTTAAAACACTAAATTAAGGAAAAGTTAAGTTTATTTAGCTTTAAAAGGGCCTAGAACCTAATGTAGATGTGTAAAACTCATCACAACACTAGATATTAAGTCCAATTTATCATTAATTATTCCCAAATCAAGCAAGGAAAAGCCATACTTCTTTTGTTGCCATAGGACCTAAACACAAGCACACTAAACCACCATACACTTCTCAAAATAAACACCTTCTAGATCTAATATTACATCAATTTATCATCTCCCTAAAATCAAAGAGAATACCATTAGAATCACAACATTAGAATATTTTTTTTAAGAAAATGCGGAGTCTCCCACACTGATAATATGCTAAGTAGAGAAACAACTATAGGTTATAGAGCTAAAAATTTTCAATGATTACTTTCTACTCACAACACAAAACTTCTCAAGATCTTAGATATAGCTGTCTGAGAGAGACATAATAACATGGTTAAGAGATTAGAGTCATATCTTTTCTTGCGATGTATTCTAGACTCAAAAACCAATGCACTGCTTCAATTTGTTGATGAAACTACTTTGATGGGATTGCCAAGAATTGATGAGACAATAAATTTTAGTAAAGGCTTTTGAAATAAATATTTGATTTCTTTTGGTCAAAGGATTAATGAGGGAAAGTCTACTATTATTTTTTCAATCCCCCTCGATTGATTTAAAACATAATTGCTCACATTCTCCATTTTCAGATTGGTAGCCTTCCTATGGATTATTTGGGTATTCCCCTATGTGTTGCTACCCAAAATAAGAGGAACTGACAACAGATCCTAGAATTTTTTTGATAAAAATTCAATTTGTGGAATTTTCAATGGATTTCTTTTACTGGCAGGTTGATGCTTTTAACTTCTTTTTTGTAGGCTCTCCCATTGTACAGGTTCTTGGTTTTATCTACTCCTGTGGGTTTCCTTAAGGAATATGATTCTTTGGCTAGGAATTTTTTTATGGGATAGAAATGTTATGCATCATAAGTGGAGTTTGGCTAGTTAGGGCCAGGTGTGTAAACTGAAGGAGTGTGGTGATTTGGGTCTTAGGTAGTCTAGGAACAACAGTCTTACTCTTGCTAGAAAATTATATTGGAGGTGGTGTACTCTCTCTCATCAACCTTGGGCCAAAATTTTAAACTTTAAGTATCTTGGTGGTGTTGCTGGTGAGGAAATCCCATGCATGGTTTTATATGGTAAAGGTTCTATGATCTGGAAGACTATTAAAAGTGGTGCCAATCTTATTGAGAATGGTCCTTTTTGGATTATTAACAAAGGTGATCATGCTCGCTTGTGGTCAAATTATTGGGATGGTCATCTATTGATTCTTTCATCTCTTCTTGATCTTTGGGATTTAAGTGAGATTTTTTTTGAGGCTGGTTGGTCCAAAGTGGAGAGATTCAAATACTTTTCCTTATTGGGGTTTTCTCTCATGTATGAATGGTTTCACTCCCTTAATTGGCCTTGGGGAGATTCTCAGGAGGAACAAAATTCATTGGCTTTGATTCTTGCTAAGTGTCCTTATTTCTTTTTTGAGGATAGGGATGTGTCGGCATGGGGCCATGAGCCTAAAGGGAAGTACATAGTGGTATAGTGAACACATTCTTGTTTACTTAGTCAACAAGGAGACTTGAGGGAGTATCCCTGGTGGAAACAAATTTGGAATACAAATGGATGGCTGAAGTGCAATTTGTTTATGTGGATGTTGAGTTTGAATAAATGCTTTACTTGGGAGAATATTAGGAAAAGAGGTTTTTGTGGCTCGTTGATTTTCTTTCTTTGTAGGAAAACTGAAGAAATCTCTAACCATCTCTTCTTTCAGTGCCCAATCTCGTTGGAGATTTGGAGGTTGTGGTGGAAGTTATGAAAGAGACCATTTTTATAGGCTTCATCTTTGCATGATCTTTAGGAGCACTTGGGCCTCCCTCCGACTTCTGCATCTTTCTTGGTGGAAGTTTGGAACTTGGGGCCTTCCTTAATTATCTAGAAGATTTGGTTGGAGAGAAGTAGGTAATTTTCTTTCAGGATCTAAGGAAAGATGTCCTTTGGATTTGGTTTAAGGTTAAAAGTATACTCAAGGAGACTATAGAGGCCAAGTTCATTTTGGTGGATCCTTTGCCCTTGATTGAATCTAGTCTTTCCTCCCTCTAGGGGATTTCTTTGGCTTCTATGGCTCGAGCTTGTCTAAGGCTCAGACTGAAGGTGTCCAAGAAGGTGAGTCAGGTGGGTGGGTGGAGTCCACCTCCTAAGGGTTTCTACAAAATTAACATAGATAGGTTTGTTAAGGGTAACCTAAATGTTGTTGGTATCGGTGATGTGGGTCATGATAGCAGAGGTTCTGCTCAATTTTTTTCTCCATTTTTATTGGAGTGCACTCTAATAATCAAATTGAGGCTTGGGCTATTCTTACAATCTTGAAGAGAGCATGTATGTTGGTATGGAAGAATGTGATCTGCGAGATGGAATCTATGATTGTTGTTTCTCTTCTAAACAAACATGATTTCTATAATTCTTCATGGTGATTGGGTGTGATTGCTAAATAGATTCTTAATTTGGCTTCAAAATTTGAATCTCTTTCCTTTGTGCACATCTCTCAAGAGTGGAACAAAGTGGCTATCTATCTTGCTAAATGGGCGTCTAAGGATTTGGCGGAGTCGTCTATCTGGAACTGGGGTTAGTTAGATCAGAAAAAAGTCACTTGCTAGATTAGTTTATCAATGATGATAAAAAGAATTAGTTGTGTGGGGTTGGTTTGGCTACATGCCCTTTGGTGTTGGGTGGATGGCTAGTGACGTTGTATTTTGGATGCTTATATATCTTCTTTTGGGTTTGAATATTATATTAGTTTGAAGGTTTGGGTTTGGTTGCTCCTCCTATTATAATTCTTTGCTTATCTTTTAATAATTTTTCACCCCTATTTAATAAAAAATGATCTAGGAGAATAAAATCCCACCAAGAATTGAATTCAAAATAGGTCCAAGCTAAGTGGGAATCATATGCTAGTTGGGGCATATGAGTCCTAGTAGCCTAGGCTTGGGACACAATTTTCAAGAAATATTAAGTTTAATGCCAAATTCAAGATCAGGCCACGAAACTTAAGTGTCTCCCATACGCCCAAGGTGGCATATGAGTCCTAGATCACTAAATTTGGGACACACAACCCAAATCATTAAATTATGGCTGGTTATTTGATGTGTTAGGATTATCCTCAAAAAGATGCATTAAATAAGGCTTGCAGATACAAAATAAGACCAAATAAGGCATACAGAAGCATGATTTTACTAGGGAGTGCCTTAAACAAGTGTGAAAATGTAAAGGTCCATACATTTTTCTACACTACAAGTCTAAAGGAATTATAATTCTTAGATCAATTGATATTTGATGGAAAGCAAAAAAGTTTAGGTTTATAATTGAAAGTGATTTTTTAGATTTTAGGCAGAAACAAACAACACCTACATCATGTTATATGGCTTAATGGCCTTATTTTGATAATTCTATTTGAATATATCATGTATCACAATTATAATTATCATAGCAACCTATTTATTTATAATAGATATATGTCAATGTTCTAATGCCTTAAAATAATGGTTTAAATTTTATAGCTTATGTATGATAGTTTTTTATTGGACAAGCAGGGGAAGGCCCTGATCCTGTATAAAATGAAAAATAAAGCCAAAAACATCAAAAAAATAGACTGGACAATCACAACCAACTAGAGAGAAACAACCATTCAGAACAATAAACAACATGAAACTTTTCAAGGAAAAGCACTTGAACCAATTAGAGCCTCTGAGGGTGTGTTAAATGAAACCATTAACTTATTATAAAGATGTTTTATCTTTTTGTGACCCATTGTCCAAGGAGAATCAAAAAATGAAACTGAGAAATTTTGATTAGAAGGGGAAGGCTCCCCTTCGAAGTAGCAGCCCAAAGGAACAGTTGATACTTCAGGTAAAGCATCTGAAACCAAGCCTGAATCAGTAGGATTTATGACAAAATTTTCCAATACATGGACCTCAGGAAGGCAACACAATCAACATTAGGGACAACCAAATCCAAATGCCTCACGGTAGTAGCCACAAAAGGAGTAGCACCCACCTCAACCAAATCAGGTGGAGAAGAATTATAAACCTACACTTGAGGATAAACATCGATTACAACACTCATATTAAGCCTCACAGAAGGAGAAGCAAACCTAGAGACATCAGAAGAAGAAGAACTAAAGCCAATAGTGGGGTGAACTATTAAGTGTTCACTTAGTGAATTCTTCCACCAAGTAGAGGAAGAAATAGGGCAAGAGCCTCTAGAGCAATCACAAGCCAAGTGACCAATAACAAAATAATTTTTGCAACAAAAAGGAAGACCCTTGTAATCCACAAGCTGAGACCAAGACCAGCCATTAATCTACAACACAAAGTCACTAGGTAAAGCCTTCAATAGATCAATTATAATGCCCCACCACACAACCCTAGAGGAAGTTGCATTTAACTACTTAAACAAAATAATTTTTTATTTTTAAAAGTATAATTAATAAGCAAGTTTGCTAAATAATGCCAACAACCTCAAAGGTTACGAGACAGAGGTTATATAGAACCTCAACCAAAAACATGATTTAAAGCATGCCATTTAATTACTAAATAAATTAAGCACATACATTCCATATAAAATAATTTAAATCAAGCATAAGAGACAATCATCAATTTCATTAATTCAATCAAACAATAAGATTACAATACTCATTCCTCGAATTAGGCAAGATCAATAACATAATGAGATTACAGTTACAACTTCCACCTTGATAACAACTGAGGGGTAAACTAATATAAGGGAAACTGAAATGAAATAAAGCATGACAAGAAACTGAATCCCACGAGCTCTCCAACTAGAAGTCTCGTCCACAAGAACATGAAGAAAGAACCCAATAGATTTAGGTGCACGCCACCCAACCAAGTGGAAACAAAAGGCCCACCCCCCGTGCTAGGAGATAGTAACTAGGAATCCTAGTCAAGACCATCTACCTCTAGACACGGGCTAACACAAACTAAACCAAACTAAAACAACCAACCACAAGAACCTCATAAGTACATCCCAAGGTACAACTAAATTCCAGCGTAAGTACAACATAAGATTAACTCAAATACCATGCAAGTACAATACAAGGACAACTCAACATGGTCATAATGCTTCCAGAAATAAAGCAGAACAAGTATGTTAAAAGAACCATACACAATAATAATCGAACACCAACTATGGTCACATCAGGTATGTTATAGAAACCATACCCACAATAAACAAGAACCAACTGTTGTCTTAGATAGAGTGTCATCGCACAGCTCATTATGGATTATCCTTGGGAATCTTCATAGGCTCCAACCCCCATAAGAAAAGGTTATCCTGGTGACCTTTACTGAATCTCGGCCCCCATACTCACTCTTGCGGAGCCAAATACCTTTCGTATAGACAAGATAGATGACCTTGCCATTACAAGCCTTCCCACTTCATCCCAAGTCTAAACGAGCACTTGAGTCCATGAGTGAGGTAAAATTATCTTGATTAGTGAGAAGTTAGTCCTAAGCTTCTAAGTATTGTTTTAGTTATCACTTGTTTAAATAACTTACAATGAGTTATCCTGGCACCACTTCGTGTGCTAGCCCCCGTTGCAAGCCACTCTTCTACGATGACACACACACACCATCCAAACAAACATCTATGGAACCAGGGTGCAACAAACAAGATAAAATTCCCACTCCTTTCTCAGGAGTCGACAAAGATGAACCCATCTCCAAACATAGGAGGAAACGTCAATAACAAGACGGCTCCTGACCACTCCTGACAAGGAAGCACACCTCACAAATGACAGACCATCTGGAAGACTTACAAATTTACCACACATTTAACCCACTTCCCAAGACGACAATCATAAGGGACAAGTAGTTTAATCAAAATTAACTCTACTTTGGATTTCCTAAATCCACATCATTCATTTACATTCAGTACTTAATAGCCTTAAGAAGACTAAATTAGATCTTGTCTCTTAAAAAATGAAAGATGAAATTCAAATCAAATGTTTAATTTCACTAATGGTTCCAAAGGTGACATGTGATCCTTTATCTTTCTATGTTTCAGAATATAACATTTTTAGAAATTACGATAGGTTTACTACAAAATAAATTGTTAAATAATCATGATGCTAACACATTTATTGCCAAATCTAAGTCTATCTTTTAAAAACAAAATAAATGCATTTAAAATTTCAATTGACAATTTGACTAATAGCTACATAATCTAATTTTCACATGCACATTTAAAACATAGTCGTTGATTAACTCCATATTTTAAGAATATGCTAAAGTGAATTAATCCCACCTATTTAATCCAATTACCAAAATAATTTCCTCATACATGTGTATATCAAAATACACATTTAATTATTTATTTATTAATACCTTAATATTATAAAATATAATATTAAATATTAATATATCAAATTAATAATTTAATATTTTCATATTATAATATTACATATTAATATATTTATATTAAACTAATATTATAATATTTATACATTATAATAATAAATGCTAACATTTAATATTATAATATACATATATTAAAATATTAAATAAAATATAAAAAAATAAATAATAATAATAATAAACAAAAATTAAAAAAACAAATAAAACAAAATACACAAAATGGGGCACTCCCATGCATTGGTCCGCATGCCATTGAGTGGGCGTTGACCATACACAGTGGGGCGGACTGTGGGAATACACAGTTGACCCCATTTACATGGGGTGACTGTATATTCACACAACCCTTCCCCAACAACATGCGTAGGGGTGAGGGGAGTTCAGAGGGGTGGAAGGAGGTGGTATGCACGCAGGGTGAAGGACGCAGTGGAGCGGATGACGGAGAACACGGGGAGAGGCGTGGGTAGAAGAGGGGGAGGTGGTGGAAGAGGTGGAGGAGGTGGGGGAACGAACTGGGTGCGGCTCCCTCCACCTGCCTCCATGGGAGGTGCGGTGGGGGTTGAGCCCCCAGCCCCCCCCATGAAATTTTAACATTAAAAATAAAAATAAAAAAAACCTTAACACCAAAACAAAATTTCGTTTTTCCTTAATGACTACAGATTTTTTTAAAGATTCGCCCAGCTTAGAACCCGGTTTTAATATAACAAAATTTGACAGTATGAATATATATATATATATAAATATATATATTCATATAAACATAATATATAATGCTTTCTTTTGCAAAAATACCCAAACCAGACATTTAAATTGGACAAATAAGTTCTGGAACAAAATTATAAACATACATATTTCAATTCTTCAATATTATTTTTATTTTTAAACATGATTTTGCAAACCAATACATATTCAATATGGGTTAAAATTTGATACCCAATATAACAAGAAGTTTTTTTTTTTAACTCAGATCTGGTTTTGAATTCCCATCATGCAATCCAAACAAACAAACATTTATAATTGTATTTACAAATAAATAAAAATAAATAAAGGGTTTAAGGGTTGAGGGTTGAGGGATTAGGGTTTAACGGTTGAGGGATTAAGAAGGTATACCGGTTGAGGGATTAGGGTTTAAGGGTTCAGGGTTCAGGGTTCAGGGATTAAGAGGGTATAGGAGTTGAGGGAGTAGGGTTTAAGCATTAAGGGTTGAGGGTTGAGTTTTGATGGATTAAGAGGTTATAGGGGTTGAGGGATTAGTGTTTAAGGGTGGAGGGTTCATGGATTAAGAGGGTATAGGGGTTGATGGATTAGGGTTCAAGGGATGAGGGTTCAGGGTTGAGGGATTCAGAGGGTACAGGGTTTCAGGGTTTAGGGTTTAAGGGTTGACGGTTGACGGATTGAGAGGGTATACGGGTAGAGGGACTAGGGTTTAAGGGTTGATGGTTTAGGGATTAAGAGGGTATAGGGGTTGAGGGATTAGAGTTTAAGTGTTGAGGGTTAATGTTTGAGTGATTAAGAAGGTATAGGGATTGAGGGAGTAGGGTTTAAGGGTTGATGGTTGATGAATTAAGAGGGTATAGGGGTTGAGGAATTAGGGTTTAAGGGTTGAGGGTTGAGGGTTGAGGGATTAAGAAGGTATAGGGGTTGAGGGTTTAGGGTTTAAGGGTTGAGGGTTGAGCATTTAAGAGGGTATAGGAGTTGAGGGATTAGGGTTGAAGGGTTGAGGGATGAGGGTTGAGTAATTAATCAGGTATAGGGATTGAGGTATTAGGGTTTAAGGGTTGAGGGTTGATGAATTAAGAGCGTATAGGGGTTGAAGAATTAGGGTTTAAGTGTTGAAGGTTGAGGGTTGAGGGATTAGGGTTTGAGGGTTGAGGGTTGAGCGATTACGAGGGTATAGGGGTTGACTGATTAGGGTTTAAGGGTTGAGGGTTGAGGAATTAAGATGGTATAGGGATTGAGGGATTAGGGTTTAAGGGTTGGCGGTTGAGGGTTCAAGGATTATGAGGGTATAGGGGTAGATGGATTAAGGTTGAAGTGTTGAGGGTTGAGGGTTGAGGGATTAATAGGGTATAGGGTTTGAGAGATTATTGTTCAAGGGTTGAGGGTTGAGGGATTAAGAGAGTATAGGGGTTTTAGGAATAGGTTTTAAGGGTTGAGGGTTTAGGATTGAGGGATTAACATGGTATAGGGTTTGAGGGAGTAGGGTTTAAGGGTTGAGGGTTGAGGGTTGAGGGATTAAGAGGGTATAGGTGTTAAGGGATTAGGGTTTATGGGTTGAGGGTTGAGGGTTGACGGATTAAGAGGGTATAGGGGTTAAGTGATTAGTGTTTAAGGGTTGAGGGTTGAGGGATTAGGGTTAGAGTGTTGAGGGTTGAGGGTTGAGGGATTAAGAGGGTAGAGGGGTTGAGGGATTAGGGTTTAAGGGTTGATTGTTGAGGTTTGATGGATTAAGAGGATATAGGGGTCGAGGGATTAGAGTTTAATAGTTGAGGGTTGAAAGATTAAGAGGGTATAGGTGTTGAGGGATTAGGGTTTAATTGTTTAAGGTTGAGGTTTGAGTGATTGAGAAGGTATAGGGGTTGAGGGATTAGGGTTTAATGGTTGAGGGTTGAGGGTTTAGGGATTAAGAGGGTATAGGGGTTGAAGGATTAGGGTTTAAGGGTTGAGGGTTGTGAGGATTAAGAATTATAGGGGTTGAGGGATTAGGGATTAAAGTTTGAGGTTTGAGGATTAAGAATTGCCTATAGGGTTGAGGATTAGGGTTTAGGGTTGAGGGTTGAGGGATTAAGAGGGTATAGGGGTTGAGGGATTAGGGTTCAAGGGTTGAGGTTAAAGGGATTAAGAGGGTACAGGGGTTGAGGGATTAGGGTTTAAGGGTTGATGGATTAAGAGGGTATAGGGGTCAAGGGATTAGGGTTTAAAGGTCGAGGGTTGAGGGAATAAGAGGGTATAGGGGTTGAGTGATTAGGGTTTTACTTTTGAAATTTGAGGGTTGAGTGATTAAGAAGGTATAGGGGTTGAGGGATTGGGGATTAAGGGTTGAGGGTTGACGGTTGAGGGTTGAGGGATTAAGAGGGTATAGGGATTGAGGGATCAAGGTATAAGGGTTGAGGGTTTAGGGATAAAGAGGGTATGAGGGTTTTGGGATTAGGTTTTAAGGGTTGAGGGTTGAGGGATTAGGAGGGTATAGGGGTTGAGGGATTAGGGTTTAAGGGTTGAGGGTTGAGGGATTAAGAGGGTATAGGGGTTGAGGGATTAGGGTTTATGGGTTGAGGTTGTAGTTGAAGTTAGGGTTAGAAGGGTTGAGGTTCAAGGTTGAGGGATTAAGAAGGTATAGGGTGTGAGGATTAGGGTTTGAGGGTTGAGGAGTTGAGAATTAAGAGGTATAGGGGTTGATGGATTAGGGTTCAAGAGTTTGAGGGATGAGGGTTGAGGATTAAGAGGCCACAAAGGGTTGGCAGGGGATTAAGAAGTTTAGGGGTTGAGGGATTAAGAGGGTTTAGGGGTGGAGGAATTAAAAGGGTATAGGGGTTGAGGGATTAGGGTTTAGGTGTTCAGGGTTATGGGTTGAGTGATTAAGAAGTTATAGGGGTTGAGGAATTAGGGTTTAAGGGTTGAGGGTTGAGAGTTGGGGGATTAAGAAGGTATAGCGGTTGAGGGATTAGTGTTTAAGGGTTCAGGGTTCATGGTTCAAGGTTGAGGGATCAAGAGGGTATAGGGGTTAAGGGAGAAGGGTTTGAGGGTTAACGGTTGAGGGTTGAGGGTTCAAGGATTAAGAGGTTTTAAGGGTTGAGGGATTAGGGTATAAGGGTTGAGGTTTGAGGGTTTAAGAGGGTATAGGGGTTGATGGATTAGGGTTCAAGGGTTGTTGGTTGAGGGTTGAAAGATTAAGAAGGTAGAGGGGTTGAGGGTTGATGGATTAAGAGGGTATAGGAGTTGAGGGATTAAGAGGGTATAGGGGTTGAGGCATTAGGGTTTGAGTGTTGAGTGTTGAGGGTTGAGTTATTAAGAAGGTATAGAGGTTGACAAATTAGGGTTTAAGGGTTGATTTTTGATGGATTAAGAGGGTACAGGGGTTGAGGAATTAGGGTTTAAGGGTTGAGAGTTGAGGGTTGAGGGATGAATAAGGTATAGGGGTTGAGGGTTGAGGGTTCAGTGATTAAGAGTGTATAGGGACTGAGGGATTAGGGTTTAAAGGTTGAGGGTTGAGGAATTAATAGGGTATAGGGGTTGATGGATTAGTGTTTAAGGGTTAATGGTTGAGGGTTCAAGGATTAAGAGGGTATAGACATAGATGTATTAAGGTAGAAGGGTTGAGGGATTAATAGGGTATAGGGTTTGAGAGATTATTTTTCAAGGTTTGAGGGTTGAGGGATTAACAGGGTATAGGGGTTGAGGGATTAGGGTTTAAGGGTTGAGGGCTGAGTGTTTAGATATTAAGAGGGTATAGGTGTTTCAGGATTATGTTTTAAAGTTTGAGGGTTGAGGGTCGAGGGATTAAGATGGTATAGCATTTGAGGGATTGGGGTTTAAGGGTTGAGGGTTGAGGGATTAAGAAGGTATAAGGGTTGAGGGATTAGGGTTTAAGGGTTGATGGTTCGGCTTTGAGGGATTAGGGTTTAAGGGTTGAGGGTTGAGGGTTGACAGACTAAGAGGGTATAGGGGTTGAGGGATTAGGGTTTAAGGGTTCATGATTGAGGGATTAAATTGTATAGGGGTTGAGGGATTAGGATTGAAGGGTTAAGGGTTGAGGGTTGAGGGATTAAGAGGGTATAGGGGTTGAGGGTTGAGGGTTGATGGATTAAGTGGGTATAGGGGTTAATGGATTAGGGTTTAAGGGTTGAGGGTTTGGGGATTAATAGGGTATAGGGGTTGAGTGATTAGGGTTTAACTATTGAGGATTGAGGGTTGAGTGATTAAGAAGGTATAGGGGTTGAGGGATTAGGGTTTAAGGGTTCAGGGTTGAGGGTTGAGGTATTAAGAGGGTATAGGGGTTGAGGGATTAGGGTTTAAGGGTTGAGGTTTGAGGGATTAAGAAGGTACAAGGGTTGATGGATTAGGGTTTAAGGGTTGAGGGTTGAGTTTTGAGGGATTAAAGGGTTATAGAGGTTTGAGGATTAGGTTTTAAGGGTTGAGGGTTGAGGGATTAGGGTTTACGGGTTGAGGGTTGACGGTTGAGGGATTAGGGTTAAAGGGTTTAGGGTTCAAGGTTGAGGGATTAAGAGGGTATAGGGGTTGAGGGATTAGGGTTTAAGGGTTGAGGGTTGAGGGATTAAGAGGGTATAGGGGTTGAGGGATTAAGAGGGCACATGGGTTGAGGGATTAAGAGGGTTGAGGGGTTGAAGGATTAGGGTTTAAGGGTTGAGGGTTGAGGGATTAGGGTTTATGTGTTGAGGGTTAAGGGTTGAGTGATTAAGAAGTTATAGGGGTTGAGGGATTAGGGTGTAAGGGCTAAGGGTTCATGAATTAAGAGGGTATAAGAGTTGAGGGATTAGGGTTTAAGGGTTGCAGGTTGAGAGTTGAGGGATTAAGAAGGTATAGGGGTTGAGGGATTAGGGATTAAGGGTTGATGATTGATGGATTAAGAGGGTATAGGGTTGAGGGATTAGGCTTTAAGGGTTGAGGGTTGATGAATTAAGAGGGTATAGGTGTTGAGGGATTAGGGTTTAAGGGTTGACAGTTGAGGGTTCAAGGATTAAGAGGGTATAGGGGTAGATGGATTAAGGTCGAAGGGTTGAGGGTCGAGGGTCTAGGGATTAAGACGGTACAGGGGATGAGGGATTAGGGTTTAAGGGTTGAGGGTTGAGGGTTGAGGGATTAAGAGGGTATAGGGGTTGAGGGATTATGGTTTAAGGGTGGAGGGTTGAGGGTTCAAGGATTAAGAGGGTGTATGGATAAAGGTAATAAGGTTGAAGGGTTGAGGTTTGAGAGTTGAGAGATTAATATGGTATAGGGGTTGAGGGATTAGGGTTTAAGGGTTGAGGGTTGAGGGTTGAGGGATTAGGAAGGTATAGCGGTTGAGGTATTAGGGTTTAAGGGTTCAAGGGTGAGGGATTAAGAGGGTATAGGTGTTGAGGGTGTAGGGTTTAAAGGGTAAAGGGTTGAGGGTTGAGGGTTGAGGGTTGACAGATTAAGAGGTTATAGGGGTTGACAGATTAAGAGGGTACAGGGGTTGAGG
>CM021103.1:167687116-167705186 GCA_007115665.2 Sequoiadendron giganteum | reverse complement strand
TTAAACCCTAATCCATCAATCCCTATACCATCTTAATTCCTCAACCCTCAACCGTTAAACCCTAATCAATCAACCCCTATACCCTCGTAATCACTCAACCCTCAACCCTTAAACCCTAATCCCTCAACCCTCAACCTTCAACACTTAAATCCTAATTCTTCAACCCCTATACCCTCTTAATTTATCAACCCTCAACCCTTAAACCCTAATACCTCAATCCCTATACCTTATTAATCACTCAACCCTCATCCCTCAACCCTTCAACCCTAATCCCTCAACCCCTATACACTCTTAAATGCTCAACCCTCAACCCTTAAACCATAAACCCTCAACCCCTATACCTTCTTAATCCCTCAACCCTCAACCCTTAAACCCTTATTCCTCAACCCCTATACCCTCTTAATTCATCAACCCTCAACCCTTAAACCCTACTCCCTCAATCCCTATACCTTCTTAATCACTCAAACATTAACCCTCAACACTTAAACTCGAATCCCTCAACCCCTATACCCTCTTAATCCCTAAACCATCAACCCTTAAACCCTAGTTCCTCTACCTGTATACCCTCTCAATCCGTCAACCGTCAACCCTTAAACCCTAAACCCTGAAACCCTATACCCTCTTAATCCCTCAACCCTGAACCCTCATCCCTTGAACCCTAATCCATCAACCCCTATACCCTCCAGCCTTAAACACTAATCCGTCAACCCCTATAACCTCTTAATCCATCAAAACTCAACCCTCAACCCTTAATGCTTAAACCCTACTCCCTCAACTCCTATACCCTCTTAATCCCTTAACCCTAATCCCTCAATCGGTATACCTTCTTAATCCCTCAACCCTCAACCCTCAACCATTAAACCCTAATCCCTCAACCCCTAAACCATCTTAATCTCTCAACCCTCAACCCTCAACCCTTAAACCCTAATCCATCAACCCCTATACCCTCTTAATTCCTCAACCCCTATATCCTCTTAATTCCTCAACCCTTAAACCCTAATCCCTCAACCCCTATACCTTCTTAATCACTCAACCCTCAACTCTCAACACCTAAACCCTAATCCCTCAACCCCTATACCCTCTTAATCCCTCAACCCCTATACCCACTTAATCCACCAACCCTCAACTCTCAACCCCTATACCTTCTTAATCCCTCAACCCTCAACCCTCAACCCTTGAACCCTAAACCCTCAACCTCTATACAATTCAATCCCTCAACCGTCAACCCTTAAACCCTAATCCCTCAACCCCTATACCCTCTTAGTCTGTCAACCCTCAACCCTCAACCCTTAAACCCTAATCCCTTAACCCCTATACCCTCTTAATCCCTCAAACCTGAATCGTCAACCCATAAACCCTAATCCCTCAACCCCTATACCTTATTAATCCCTCAACCCTCAACCCTCAACCCTTAAACCCCAATCCCTCAAACCCTATACCATCTTAATCACTCGACCCTCAAACCTCAAACCTTAAAACATAATCCTGAAACACCTATACCCTCTTAATATCTAAACCCTCAACCCCTATACCCTGTTAATCCCTCAACCCTCAACCCTTGAAAAATAATCTCTCCAACCCTATACCCTATTAATCCCTCAACCCTTCTACCTTAATACATCTACGTCTATACCCTCTTAATCCTTGAACCCTCGACCATTAACCCTTAAACACTAATCCCTCAACCCCTATACCCTCTTAATTCCTCAACCCGCAACCTTTAAACAATAATACCTCAATCCCTATACACTCTTAATCACTGAACCCTCAACCCTCAACCCTTAAAGCCTAATCCCTCAACCCCTATACCTTCTTAATCCCTCATCCCTCAACTCTCAACTCTTAAACCCTAATTCCTCAATCCCTATACACTCTTAATCACTGAACCCTCAACCCTCAATGCTTAAAGCCTAATCCCTCAACCCTCAACTCTCAACCCTTAAACCCTAATTCCTCAACCCCTGTACCCTTTTAATCCGTCAACCATAAACCCTTAAACCCTAATTCGTCAACCCGTATACCTTCTTAATAACTCAACCCTCAACCCTCAACACTCAAACCCTAATGCCTCAACCCCTATACCCTCTTAATCTGTCAACCCTCAACCCTCAACCCTTAAACCCTAAACCCTTGACCCCTCTACCCTCTTAATCTTTCAACCCTCAACCCTCAACCCTTGAACCCTAATCCATCAACCCCTATACCCTCTTAAACCCTCAATCCTCAAACCTTAAACCCTAATCCCTCAACCCTTATAACCTCTTAATCCTTCAACCCTCAACCCTCAACCCTTAACCCTTAAACCCTACTCCCTCAACCCTGAACCCTGAACCCTTACACCCTAATCCCTCAACCACTATACCTTCTTAATCCCCCAACCCTCAACCCTCAACTGTTAAACCCTAATCCCTCAACCCCTATAACTTCTTAATCACTCAACCCGTAACCCTCAACACCTAAACCCTAATCCCTCAACCGCTATACCCTCTTAATCCCTCAACCCTCAACCCTTAAATCCTAATCCCTCAACCCCTAAACCCTCTTAATCCCTCAAACCTTGTACCCTCTTAATCCCTCAACCCTCAACCCTCAAACCTTGAACCCTAATCCATCAACCCTTATACCCTCTTAATCCCTCAACCCTCAACCCTTAAACCCTAATCCCTCAACCCCTATACCGTCTTAATCCCTCAACCCTCAACCCGTAAACCCTAATCCCTCAACCCCTATACCCTCTTAATCCCTCAACCCTCAACCCTTAAACCCTAATCCCTCAACCCATATACCCTCTTAATCCCTCAACCCTCAACCCTTAAAACCTAATCCTAAAACCCTCATACCCTCTTAATCCCTAAACCCTCAACCCTTATACCCTGATCCCTCAATCCCTATACCCTCTTAATCCCTGAACCCTTAATCCCTAATCCCTCAACCCCTATACCTTCTTAATCACTCAACCGTCAAATTTCAAAAGTAAAACCCTAATCCCTCAACCCCTATACCCTCTTATTCCCTCAACCCTCAACCTTTAAACCCTAATCCCTCGACCCCTATACCCTCTTAATCCATCAATCCTTAACTATCAACCCTTAAACCCTAATCCCTCAACCCCTGTACCCTCTTAATCCCTTTAACCTCAACCCTTGAACCCTAATCCCTCAACCACTATACCCTCTTAATCCCTCAACCCTCAACCCTTAAACCCTAATCCCTCAACCCCTATACCCTCTTAATCCCTCAACCCTCAACCCTTAAAACCTAATCTCGAAACCCCTATACCCTCCTAATCCCTCAAGCCTCAACCGTGAACCCTTAAACCCTAATACCTCAACCCCTATACCCTCTTAATCTCTCAAACCTCAACCGTTAATCCCTATTCCCTCAACCCCTATACCCTCTTAATCCCTCAACCCTCAACCCTTAAACCCTAATCCTTCAACCCCTATACCCTCTTAATCCCTCAACCCTCAACCCTCAACCATTAAACCCTAATCCCTCAACCCCTATACGTTCTTAATCACTCAAACCTCAACCTTAAAAGTTAAACCCTAATCCCTCAACACCTATACCCTCTTAATTGTAGGATTTGATAAATGCAAATCCACAACTCGCCAAGAACACTTGCATGCAAAATACCTAATGCTGAATGGAGACCAAAGAGACAGAAGCAAGGGGTTGGAAAATCTCAGCGGAGTGAGAGCAGAATTATTATTTCCCAAAAAGATGAATTACAATAATTACAAAAGCGGCATATAAGGTGAGAAACCCTAAAGCCGGAGAAAGCTAGGTTTTTGCATTTAATAATTAATAAACATATTAATTATAATGCACCTACAAATGACAAGCTTAAGTGAATAGAATAATAGTTAGCATTAATAATTAAACTGAAGTGATTTAATTATAAAGGCAAATGAATTATTACTCTAACACCCCCCCTTAAGTGAAGCTCAAGAGGAAGCAAACCTAGCACAACTAAGAAAGTAGGAAAAAATGGGTCTCGAAAACAAGGCCAGATCACATACCCAACTACAAAGAAATCTCTGTAAAACGGGGAAATAGAGAAAACCCAGTGGGAAAAAACTCTACCCCAAAAAGAGATACAACAACATACTGAAAAAAACATGAAGGAAGGAAGGCCTCAACAAGACCCCCCAAGGACAACTTCCTTCACCCCAAGCATAGAACGCAACTGAAGATAGCGCGGAGATGCAAAAGGTTTGGTGAAGATGTTAGCAACCTGCACGTCAGTGGGGATGTAATCCAAAGAGAGAACACCATCCTCAATCTGCTGACGGATGAAATGCATATGAAGCTCAATGTGTTTAGTGCGCTGATGCTCCACCGGGTTACGGGAAATGTGAACAGCACTCTGATTATCGCACCACAAAATAGTGGGACAATCAGGAGGAAACCCAAACTCAGTCATCAACTGTCGAAGCCACAAAATCTCCTGAATAGCATGCACTGTCGCTCTATACTCAGCCTCTGTAGATGAAAGTGCGCGAGCATTCTGCTTCTTGCACGACCATGTGATAGGACCAGAGCCAAGGCAAAAGACAAAGCCATAAGTAGACTTCCGATCATCAACATCACCAGCCCAATTTGAGTCAGTGTAGCCAACAAGGTGAGGAGCCCCTGATGTGTAATGAATGCCATACATAAGTGTGCCCTGAATGTATCTCAAAATGTGCTTGGTAGCTTGCTATTGACTCTCATGAGGCTCGTGAGAGAACCGAGAGACTAGACCAACTGCAAAGGAGAGATCAGGATGAGTGTGTGTCAGGTACAACAAAATGCCAACCAACTGCCGATATAATGTAGGATCCACTGAAGGCGAAGTGCAAGAGGTAGACAAAGTAACACCCGACTGAAAAGGTGTGGGAGCAGGCTTGCAAGCAAGCATATCAAAGCGTTGAAGCATTTCAAGAGCATACTTCTGCTAGTAAACAAAGATCCCAGCAGGTGACTGAACAATCTACAGACCTAGAAAGAAGTGTAATAGACCCAGGTCTGTCATCTCAAACTGCTCCATCAATGCGCATTGAACATCTTGAATCATAGAAGATGAGCTACCTGTGATGAGAAGATCATCGACATACAGCACAAGGATCAAAACCTCATCCTCAAGACACTGAATGTAGACTATAGGATCAGAATGACAACGTGTGAATCCTGTAGAAAGGAGTCCATCTTCTCATACCAAGCCCGAGGGGCCTGTTTGAGACCATACAAAGAACGTCGAAGTCTGCAAACCAAGGAGGAATCCTGCACAAATCCCTGAGGCTGCTCCATGTAAATCTCCTCACTAAGATCACCATGCAAGAAAGTACTCTTCACATCCATCTGAAAAATGGGCAATCCCTGAGAAGCTGCGAGGGATAAGACAAGGCAAATAGAGTTCATCTTGGCGACAGGGGCAAATGTCTCAGTGTAATCAATACCCTCAACCTATGAAAAACCCTTCGCAACAAGACGTGCCTTGTACTTATCAATAGAACCATCAGCAGCAAACTTAGTACGATACAACCACTTGCATCGCACTAACTTTCTTCCCTTAGGAAGAGAACAAAGATCTCAAGTATGATTCTTCATTAAAGAAGAATACTCCTCCTCCATAGCACTGTCCCACTCAGTATGTCCTGTCGCTACCCCAAATGTCTGAGGATCACCACAAATAGCATGACTCAGAAGACTAGAACCCGTAATATGAGACCGGGTGCGACGGGAAGTGGAAGGGTCACCAGCCAGAGATCCTGCAGCATCAACTGTAGCACGAGCCCATCTAGGCATCTATGGAGGATCCTGTGGTGGAGGTAAATGGGGATCACTAAGATCATCATCCTCATCATCCTGAAACAAAGTTGGAAGAGAGGAGGGAGTAGTGGTAAGTGAAGTAGACTCTGGAAGCGGGGTATCTACTGCAAGAAGGCGCTCATCAAACTGGACATCCCGTCGAAACAGGACCTCTCTGGAATCAGGGTCAAACAACCTGTATGCCTTAACATCCTAGCAGTAGCCAACAAAAATGAGGTGTCGGCTCTTCCGCTCCATTGCTCTCCTCTGAGCATCAGGCAGAAATGGCCATGCTTCACTACCAAAAACTTGGAATGAAGATATATCAGGCTTGACATGAGACCAAGCCTCCTCAGGAGTCATATGTCAAACTGCCTTGTGAGGCATCTGATTCTGAATATAGTTGGCACAATTGACTGCCTCTTCCCAAAAAGACGAATCCATGGACCTGGACTGTATCATACAATTAGCCATCTCTCGAAGTGTTTTGTTCTTTCTCTTTGCCACACCATTCTGCTGAAGGGTGTAGGGCACTAAAAACTGATGCTAAAGACCATGTTCAGAGCAAAAATCCCTAAAAGTTTGGTTCACATACTCCCCCCCATTATCTGTGCATATCCGGCGAATAGAAAGACCAGATTGCTTCTCCACAAACATCTTAAAGACTTGAAATGAGTCAAAGACATCAGACTTGTACTGTAAAAAGTACACCCATGTGCGCCTGGAGAAGTCATCAATGAAAGTAAGCACATATCTGGCACCAGAAAAAGGAGTAGGAAATGACATGAGGTCACTATGAATCAACTCCAATGGTGCCAAAGCACGAGTAGCTCGTCCCTAAGGGAAAGGATCCCTATGTTGTTTGCCAAGAACACAACCCTGACAAACCCCATTAGTGCAAGTAATGTGTGGAAGCCCAAGAACAAGTGCCTGTGTGCTCATCTGCTGAAGATATCTGTAATTGACATGGCCCAAACGCTCATGCCAAAGTCTGCTCACTGAATCTGCATGTGCTATAAGACAGGAACCCATGCCAGCAGAAGACTCAAATCCATCAAATCTGTATAGTCGGGATGCAGTGTCAACACTCCCAGTAGCCACAATCATATCAGAATCATGTAAGTCCCGAATAACCACATCATGTGGTGAGAACTCAACTGTCTTACCAGAGCCAGAGTGACAAATCTGATAGATAGACAGTAGGTTCATCGAAATGTCAGGGACAAAGATAACATCCTGAAGAGAACCCCCAGCCAATGCAATAGAACCAGAACCCAAAACAGAAAGATGAGATGAGCTCCCAATAGCAATCTCTGAAGTAGCACAAGGAGCAAGTGAGGTGACCAGCTGCTAAGTGTGAGTCATGTGGTGAGAGGCACCGGAATCAAGAATCCAGGTGGGCCCAGAAGTCATAGCTCATGCAGTAAGAGCATGACCTTTCCCTGTAGGGGAGGATGTGGACTGAGGAGCTAAAATGTGATGCTCCTACATGGCTTCCTCTAAAGCCTCCAAACATTTCCAACACTGAGAAAAGCGATGTCCTTCCTTTCCACAAAAGCTACAGGTCTCAACTGATTTCTTCTTAGTCTTGGAGGTAGACTCAGTAGACTTCGAAGAAGATTTACCCTTGGAAGGGTTAGCTGGAGGTTTTGAATCAGTTTTCTGTGCAGGTTTGGAGGAAGACTCATTGCCTGCAGAATCTTTCTTTGGTTTTCCTTTCTGTTTTGGTTTCCCTTGTGAAGACTGAGCAACCAATGCTTGGCTAGTAGAGCCAGAAGCATCCATCTATTGGATCTTTGCCTGTTCCCGTGTCAACTGATCACAGAATGTCTCAAAAGAAGGCATGGTGTGTCTAGCACCCAAAGCATCCATGGTGGAGTAGAAAGTGGAAGAGAAGATATGATACTATCCTCGCAACTTTGAGAGTATCAAGAAGATACACTCATCATCTATCTTGGTTTTCCCACATCCCTGCAAAACTGAGCGCAGAGACTTGAACTTCATCAAGAAGTCATCAATGGTGGGAAAGCCAGTAGGTGTCAAAGTAGTCAGCTTTGCATCAAGCTGTAGTGCCCGGAATTCATTGACAGTGCCAAAAAAATCTGAAAACTTGCCCCAAATGGCCCTAGGAGTGGTCAAACCATCCAAGTGAAAGAGGAGAATGTCGGAAATGTTCAGTGCAATCAAGCACATGGCTTCATCCATTTTATTCCTATGCTGAAGAATCTCAAAAGGATGTTGTAGGATAGGTTGATGTTCATCTAGGCATGACCATAAGCCATGTGACATGAGTAACCTGGTCATGTGTGCTTTCCAAGTGTGGTAATTGTGCGGTGTCAGTCGGGCCACAGAGGGGTTCGACATTGAGAGAAGAAAAAGATAGAAGTAGAAGGGTCATTTTTTGAAAGTAAATGACAGAAAGCAAAATTACCCCCCCACAATGTATGATTCTAACCCTCATAAAATAAATAATCAAATACTGAAAGTACAAAAACGAGGAAAAAACCTAAACGGCAGACGTAAAGAGAGAGGAAAATTAAGCCTCTAATTCAACACCAAAAAATGATGCTCAAATGGCTGAATCAGAAAACAAGACTAGCATAATCATGTCCGGCTTAGAAACACCTTTCCGACGATATTTTGTTTTTTGAAAATTGACACCGTATGTCCAAGATATGGCCAAAAAACCACAGGTACCCCCAAAAACAAGCTCTCTGGAAAAACACAGTCCCGGCGAGGGCCAGCGGCGGCGTGCGGTGGTGGTGCGCACTGGCAGCGCCCTTTTTGCTTAAAAAATGGGTTTTTAAATTTTTTTTTTTGAGTTTTGCCTCGATTTTTGAGCCCGTACGGCCCTGATAGGCCAAAAATTTTTGCCTGTGGTCACTGTAACCAAAATAGTCAAACTTTATATGTATTTTGACTCTCCCAGGCCTTCTGAATGCGATGGTGGAGTCCATTTTTGCTCAAATGGCTCCAGAAAATAGCACCTCCTTCAAAGTGACAGAAAAACCCCAAAGAAGTTGTGGCTGTCGTCTTCGAATCGTGGCCTTAAACACCTTCAAACTAGGCAGTGACAGGGTGGCTTTGATACCATGTAGGATTTGACAAATGCAAATCCATAGCTCGCCAAGAACACCTGCATGCAAATACTTGATGCCGAATAGAGACCAAAGAGACAAAAGCAAGGGTTTGGAAAATCTCAACGGAGTGAGAGCAGAATTATTATTTCCCAAAAAAGTGAATTACAATAATTACAAAAGCGGCATATAAGGTGAGAAACCCTAAAGCCGGAGAAAGCTAGGTTTGTGCATTTAATAATTAATAAACATATTAATTATAATGCACCTACAAATGACAAGCTTAAGTGAATAGAATAATAGTTATCATTAATAATTAAACCAAAGTGATTTAATTATAAAGGCAAATGAACTATTACTCTAACATTAATCCCTCAACCCTCAACTATTAAACTCTAATCCCTCGACCCCTTTATCCTCTTAATCCATCAAACCTCAACAATCAACCCTTAAACCCTAATCCCTCAACCCCTCTACACTCTTAATCCCTCAACCCTCAACCCTCAACCATTCAATCCTAATTCCGCTACCCCTATACCCTCTTAATTCGTCAACCCTCAACCCTTAAACCCTAATCCCTCAACCACTATACCTCCTTAGTCACTCAACCCTCAACCCTCAAAACTTAAACCCTAATACCTCAACCCCTATACCCTCTTAATCCTACAACCATCAACCCTTAAACCCTAATCCCTCAACACATATACCCTCTTAATCCGTCAAACCTCAACCCTCAACTGTTAAACAATAAACCCTCAACCCCTGTACCCTCTTAATCTGTCAACCCCTATAACCTCTTAATCTGTCAACCCTCAACCCTCAACCCTCAACCCTTTACCCTTTAAACCCTACACCCTCAACACCTATACCCTCTTAATCCCTCACCCTTGAACCCTTAAACCCTAATACCTCAACCGCTATACCTTCCTAATCCCTCAACCCTCAACCCTCAACCCTTAAACCCTAATCCCTCAACCCCTATACCATATTAATCTCTCAACTCTCAAACCTCAACCCTTCAACCTTATTACCTTTATCCATACACCCTCTTAATCCTTGAACCCTCAACCCTCCACCCTTAAACCATAATCCCTCAACCCCTATACCCTCTTAATCCCTCAACCCTCAACCCTCAACCCTTAAACCCTAATCCCTCATCCCCTGTACCGTCTTAATCCCTAGACCCTCGACCCTCAACCCTTCGACCTTAATCCATCTACCCCTATACCCTCTTAATCCTTGAACCCTCAACTGTCAACCCTTAAACCCTAATCCCTCAACACCTATACCCTCTTAATTCATCAACCCTCAACCCTTAAAGCCTAATCCCTCAACCCTATACCCTCTTAATCCATCAATCATCAACCCTTAATCCCTAATCCCTCAACCCCTATACCTTCTTAATCCCTCAACTCTCAACCTGCAACCCTTAAACCCTAATCCCTCAACTCTTATACCCTCTTAATTCATGAACCCTTAGCCCTTACACCCTAATCCCTCAACCCCTATAACTTCTTAATCACTCAACCCTTAACCCTCAACACATAAACCCTAATCCCTCAACCCTCAACCCTTAAACCCTAATCCTTCAACCCCTCAACCCTCTTAATCCCTCAACCCATGTGCCCTCTTAATCCCTCAACCCCTATACCCTCTTAATCCCTCAACCCTCAACCCTTAAACCCTAATCCCTCAACCCCTATACCCTCTTAATCCCTCAACCTTGAACCCTAAACCCTTTAACCCTAATCCCTCAACCGTCAACCCTCAACCCGTAAACCCTAATCCCTCAACCCTCAACCCTTAAAACCTAATCCTCAAACCTCTATAACCCTTTAATCCCTCAAAACTCAACCCTCAACCCTTAAACCCTAATCCATCAACCCTTGTACCTTCTTAATCCCTCAAACCTCAACCCTTAAACCCTAATCCCTCAACCCCTATACCCTCTTAATACCTCAACCCTCAACCCTGAACCCTTAAACCCTAATCCCTCAACCCCTATACCTTCTTAATCACTCAACCCTCAATCCTCAATAGTTAAACCCTAATCACTCAACCCCTATACCCTATTAATCCCCAAACCCTCAACCCTTAAACCCTAATCCATTAACCCCTATACCCACTTAATCCATCAACCCTCAACCCTCAACCCCTATACCCTCTTAATCCCTCAACCCTCAACCCTTAACCCTTCAATCCTAATCCCTCAACCCCTATACAATTTAATCCCTCAATCATGAACCCTTAAACCCTAATCCCTCAACCCCTATACCCTCTTAGTCTGTCAACCCTCAACCCTCAACCCTTAAACCCTAATCCCTTAACCCCTATACCCTCTTAAGCCCTCAAACTTGAACCGTCAACCCTTAAACCCTAATCCCTCAACCCCTATACCTTCTTAATCCCTCAACCCTCAAACCTCAAGCCTTAAACCCCAATCCCTCAAACCCTATACCATCTTAATCCCTCAACCCTCAACCCTCAAACCTTAAAACATAATCCTGAAACACCTATACCCTCTTAATATCTAAACCCTCAACCCTCAACCCTTAAACCCTAATCCCTCAAACCCTATACCCTATTAATCCCTCAACCCTCAACCCTTGAAAAATAATCTCTCAACCCCTATACCCTATTAATCCCTCAACCCTTCTACCTTAATACCTCTATGTCTATACCCTCTTAATCCTTGAACCCTCAACCATTAACCCTTAAACACTAATCCCTCAACCCCTATACCCTCTTACTTCCTCAACCCTCAACCTTTAAAACCTAATCCCTCAATCCCTATACACTCTTAATCACTGAACCCTCAACCCTCAACCCTTAAAGCCTAATCCCTCAACCCCTATACCTTCTTAATCCCTCAACCCTCAACTCTCAACCCTTAAACCCTAATTCCTCAACCCCTGTACCCTCTTAATCTGTCAACCATCAACCCTTAAACCCTAATTCCTCAACCCCTATACCTTCTTAATAACTCAACCCTCAACCCTCAACACTCAAACCCTAATGCCTCAACCCCTATACCCTCTTAATCCCTCAACCCCTCTACCCTCTTAATCTTTCAACCCTCAACCCTCAACCCTTGAACCCTAATCCATCAACCCCTATACCCTCTTAATCCCTCAATCCTCAACCCTTAAACCCTAATCCCTCAACCCTTATAACCTCTTAATCCTTCAACCCTCAACCCTCAACCCTTAACCCTTACACCCTACTCCCTCAACCCCTATACCCTCTTGATCCCTCAACCCTGAACTCTGAACCCTGAACCCTTATACCCTAATCCCTCAACCACTATACCTTCTTAATCCCCCAACCCTCAACCCTCAACCCTTAAACCCTAATCCCTCAACCCCTATAACTTCTTAATCATTCAACCCGTAACCCTCAACACCTAAACCCTAATCCCTCAACCCCTATACCCTCTTAATCCCTCAACCCTCAACCCTTAAACCCTAATCCCTCAACCCCTAAACCCTCTTAATCCCTCAACCCTTGTACCCTCTTAATCCCTCAACCCTCATCCCTCAAACCTTGAACCCTAATCCATCAACCCCTATACCCTCTTAATTCCTCAACCCTCAACCCTTAAACCCTAATCCCTCAACCCCTATACCCTCTTAATCCCTCAACCTTGAACCCTGAACCCTTTAACCCTAATCCCTCAACCGTCAACCCTCAACCCATAAACCCTAATCCCTCAACCCCTATACCCTCTTAATCCCTCAACCCTCAACCCTTAAACCCTAATCCCTCAACCCCTATACCCTCCTAATCCCTCAACCCTCAACCCTTAAAACCTAATCCCAAAACCCTCATACCCTCTTTATCCCTAAACCCTCAACCCTTATACCTTGATCCCTCAATCCCTATACCCTCTTAATCCCTCAACCCTCAACCGTCAACCCTCAACCCTTAATCCCCAATCCCTCAACCCCTATACCTTCTTAATCACTCAACCCTCAAATTTCAAAAGTAAAACCCTAATCACTCAACCCCTATACCCTCTTATTCCCTCAACCCTCGACCTTTAAACCCTAATCCCTTGACCCCTATACCCTCTTAATCCATCAACCCTTAAACCCTAATCCCTCAACCCCTGTACCCTCTTAATCCCTTTAACCTCAACCCTTGAACCCTAATCCCTCAACCCCTATACCCTCTTAATCCCTCAACCCTCAACCCTTAAACCCTAATCCCTCAACCCCTATACCCTCTTAATCCCTCAAACCTCAACCCTTAATCCCTAATCCCTCAACCCCTATACCCTCTTAATCCCTCAACCCCCAACCCTTAAACCCTAATCCTTCAACCCCTATACCCTCTTAATCCCTAAACCCTCAACCCTCAACCATTAAACCCTAATCCCTCAACCCCTATACCTTCTCAATCACTCAAACCTCAACCTTAAACAATTAAACCCTAATCCCTCAACACCTATACCCTCTTAATCTTTCAACCCTCAACTATTAAACTCTAATCCCTCGACCCCTATATCCTCTTAATCCATCAAACCTCAACAATCAACCCTTAAACCCTAATCCCTCAACCCCTCTACCCTCTTAATCCCTCAACCCTCAACCCTCAACACTCTAACCCTAATCCCTCAACCCTCAACCCTTAAACACTAATCACTTAACCCCTATACCCTCTTAATCCGTCAACCCTCAACCCTCAACCCATAAACCCTAATCCCTTAACACCTATACCCTCTTAATCCCTCAACCCTCAACCCTCAACCCTTAAACCCTACTCCCTCAAACCCTATACCATGTTAATCCCTCAATCCTAAACCCTCAACCCTTAAAACCTATTCCTAAAACCCCTATACTCTCTTAATCCCTCAACCCTCAACCCTTGAACAATAATCTCTCAAACCCTATACCCTATTAATCCCTCAACCCTCAACCCTCAACACTTCAACCTTAATCCATCTACCCCTATACCCTCATAATCCTTGAACCCTCAACCGCCAACCCTTAAACCCTAATCCCTCAATCCCTATACCATCTTAATTCCTCAACCCTCAACCCTTAAACCCTAATCAGTCAACCCCTATACCCTCGTAATCGCTCAACCCTCAACCCTCAAACCCTAATCCCTCAACCCTCAACCTTCAACACTTAAACCCTAATTCTTCAACCCCTATACGCTCTTAATTCATCAACCCTCAACCCTTAAACCCTAATACCTCAATCCCTATACCTGATTAATTACTCAACCCTCATCCCTCAACCCTTCAACCCTAATCCCTCAACTCCTATACCCTCTTAAATGCTCAACCCTCAACCCTTAAACCCTAAACCCTCAACCCCTATACCTTCTTAATCCCTCAACCCTCAACCCTCAACCCTTAAACCCTAATTCCTCAACCCCTATACCCTCTTAATTCATCAACCATCAACCCTTAAACCCTACTCCCTCAATCCCTATACCTTCTTAATCACTCAAACATTAACCCTCAACACTTAAACTCTAATCCCTCAACCCCTATACCCTCTTAATCCCTAAACCATCAACCCTTAAACCCTAGTCCCTCTACCCGTATACCCTCTCAATCCGTCAACCGTCAACCCTTAAACCCTAAACCCTGAAACCCTGTACCCTCTGAATCCCTCAACCCTGAACCCTCATCCCTTGAACCCTAATCCATCAACCCCTATACCCTCTTAATCCATGAACCCTCCACCCTTAAACACTAATCCCTCAACCCCTATAACCTCTTAATCCATCAAAACTCAACCCTCAACCCTTAATGCTTAAACCCTACTCCCTCAACTCCTATACCCTCTTAATCCCTGAACCCTGAACCCTGAACCCTTAAACCCTAATCCCTCAACCGGTATACCTTCTTAATCCCTCAACCGTTAAACCCTAATCCCTCAACCCTCAACCCTTAAACCCTTTATTTATTTTTATTTATTTGTAAATACAATTATAAATGTTTGTTTGTTTGGATTGCATGATGGGAATTCAAAACCAGATCTGAGTTAAAAAAAAAAACTTCTTGTTATATTGGGTATCAAATTTTAACCCATATTGAATATGTATTGGTTTGCAAAATCATGTTTAAAAATAAAAATAATATTGAAGAATTGAAATATGTATGTTTATAATTTTGTTCCAGAACTTATTTGTCCAATTTAAATGTCTGGTTTGGGTATTTTTGCAAAAGAAAGCATTATATATTATGTTTATATGAATATATATATTTATATATATATATATATTCATACTGTCAAATTTTGTTATATTAAAACCGGGTTCTAAGCTGGGCGAATCTTTAAAAAAATCTGTAGTCATTAAGGAAAAACGAAATTTTGTTTTGGTGTTAAGGTTTTTTTTATTTTTATTTTTAATGTTAAAATTTCATGGGGGGGGCTGGGGGCTCAACCCCCACCGCACCTCCCATGGAGGCAGGTGGAGGGAGCCGCACCCAGTTCGTTCCCCCACCTCCTCCACCTCTTCCACCACCTCCCCCTCTTCTACCCACGCCTCTCCCCGTGTTCTCCGTCATCCGCTCCACTGCGTCCTTCACCCTGCGTGCATACCACCTCCTTCCACCCCTCTGAACTCCCCTCACCCCTACGCATGTTGTTGGGGAAGGGTTGTGTGAATATACAGTCACCCCATGTAAATGGGGTCAACTGTGTATTCCCACAGTCCGCCCCACTGTGTATGGTCAACGCCCACTCAATGGCATGCGGACCAATGCATGGGAGTGCCCCATTTTGTGTATTTTGTTTTATTTGTTTTTTTAATTTTTGTTTATTATTATTATTATTTATTTTTTTATATTTTATTTAATATTTTAATATATGTATATTATAATATTAAATGTTAGCATTTATTATTATAATGTATAAATATTATAATATTAGTTTAATATAAATATATTAATATGTAATATTATAATATGAAAATATTAAATTATTAATTTGATATATTAATATTTAATATTATATTTTATAATATTAAGGTATTAATAAATAAATAATTAAATGTGTATTTTGATATACACATGTATGAGGAAATTATTTTGGTAATTGGATTAAATAGGTGGGATTAATTCACTTTAGCATATTCTTAAAATATGGAGTTAATCAACGACTATGTTTTAAATGTGCATGTGAAAATTAGATTATGTAGCTATTAGTCAAATTGTCAATTGAAATTTTAAATGCATTTATTTTGTTTTTTAAAGATAGACTTAGATTTGGCAATAAATGTGTTAGCATCGTGATTATTGAACAATTTATTTTGTAGTAAACCTATCGTAATTTCTAAAAATGTTATAGTCTGAAACATAGAAAGATAAAGGATCACATGTCACCTTTGGAACCATTACTGAAATTAAACATTTGATTTGAATTTCATCTTTCATTTTTTAAGAGACGAGATCTAATTTAGTCTTCTTAAGGCTATTAAGTACTGAATGTAAATGAATGATGTGGATTTAGGAAATCCAAAGTAGAGTTAATTTTGATTAAACTACTTGTCCCTTATGATTGTCGTCTTGGGAAGTGGGTTAAATGTGTGGTAAATTTGTAAGTCTTCCAGATGGTCTGTCATTTGTGAGGTGTGCTTCCTTGTCAGGAGTGGTCAGGAGCCGTCTTGTTATTGACGTTTCCTCCTATGTTTGGAGATGGGTTCATCTTTGTCGACTCCTGAGAAAGGAGTGGGAATTTTATCTTGTTTGTTGCACCCTGGTTCCATAGATGTTTGTTTGGATGGTGTGTGTGTGTCATCGTAGAAGAGTGGCTTGCAACGGGGGCTAGCACACGAAGTGGTGCCAGGATAACTCATTGTAAGTTATTTAAACAAGTGATAACTAAAACAATACTTAGAAGCTTAGGACTAACTTCTCACTAATCAAGATAATTTTACCTCACTCATGGACTCAAGTGCTCGTTTAGACTTGGGATGAAGTGGGAAGGCTTGTAATGGCAAGGTCATCTATCTTGTCTATACGAAAGGTATTTGGCTCCGCAAGAGTGAGTATGGGGGCCGAGATTCAGTAAAGGTCACCAGGATAACCTTTTCTTATGGGGGTTGGAGCCTATGAAGATTCCCAAGGATAATCCATAATGAGCTGTGCGATGACACTCTATCTAAGACAACAGTTGGTTCTTGTTTATTGTGGGTATGGTTTCTATAACATACCTGATGTGACCATAGTTGGTGTTCGATTATTATTGTGTATGGTTCTTTTAACATACTTGTTCTGCTTTATTTCTGGAAGCATTATGACCATGTTGAGTTGTCCTTGTATTGTACTTGCATGGTATTTGAGTTAATCTTATGTTGTACTTACGCTGGAATTTAGTTGTACCTTGGGATGTACTTATGAGGTTCTTGTGGTTGGTTGTTTTAGTTTGGTTTAGTTTGTGTTAGCCCGTGTCTAGAGGTAGATGGTCTTGACTAGGATTCCTAGTTACTATCTCCTAGCACGGGGGGTGGGCCTTTTGTTTCCACTTGGTTGGGTGGCGTGCACCTAAATCTATTGGGTTCTTTCTTCATGTTCTTGTGGACGAGACTTCTAGTTGGAGAGCTCGTGGGATTCAGTTTCTTGTCATGCTTTATTTCATTTCAGTTTCCCTTATATTAGTTTACCCCTCAGTTGTTATCAAGGTGGAAGTTGTAACTGTAATCTCATTATGTTATTGATCTTGCCTAATTCGAGGAATGAGTATTGTAATCTTATTGTTTGATTGAATTAATGAAATTGATGATTGTCTCTTATGCTTGATTTAAATTATTTTATATGGAATGTATGTGCTTAATTTATTTAGTAATTAAATGGCATGCTTTAAATCATGTTTTTGGTTGAGGAGGTTCTATATAACCTCTGTCTCGTAACCTTTGAGGTTGTTGGCATTATTTAGCAAACTTGCTTATTAATTATACTTTTAAAAATAAAAAATTATTTTGTTTAAGTAGTTAAATGCAACTTCCTCTAGGGTTGTGTGGTGGGGCATTATAATTGATCTATTGAAGGCTTTACCTAGTGACTTTGTGTTGTAGATTAATGGCTGGTCTTGGTCTCAGCTTGTGGATTACAAGGGTCTTCCTTTTTGTTGCAAAAATTATTTTGTTATTGGTCACTTGGCTTGTGATTGCTCTAGAGGCTCTTGCCCTATTTCTTCCTCTACTTGGTGGAAGAATTCACTAAGTGAACACTTAATAGTTCA
>CM021103.1:167292516-167687016 GCA_007115665.2 Sequoiadendron giganteum | reverse complement strand
AAGAGGGTAGAGGGGTTGAGGGATTAGGGTTTAAGGGTTGATAGTTGAGGGTTGATAGTTAAGGGTTGATGGATTAAGAGGGTATAGGGGTTGAGGGATTAGGGTTTAAAGGTTGAGGGTTGAGGGAATAAGAGGGTATACGGGTTGAGGGATTAGGGTTTTACTTTTGAAATTTGAGGGTTGAGTGATTGAAAAGGTATAGGGGTTGAGGGATTAGGGATTAAGGGTTGAGGGTTGAGGGTCGAGGGTTGAGGGATTAAGAGGGTATAGGGATTGAGGGTTTAGGGTATAAGAGTTGAGGGTTTAGGGATTAAGAGGGTATAGGGGTTGAGGGTTTAGGGTTTAAGGGTTCAGGGTTGAGGGTTGAGGGATTAAGAGGGTATGAGGGTTTTGGGATTAGGTTTTAAGGGTTGAGGGTTGAGGGATTAAGAGGGTATAGGGGTTGAGGGATTAGGGTTTAAGGATTGAGGATTGAGGGATTAAGAGGGTATAGGGGTTGAGAGATTAGGGTTTACGGGTTGAGGGTTCACGGTTGAGGGATTAGGGTTAAAGGGTTCAGGGTTCAAGGTTGAGGGATTAAGAGGGTATAGGGGTTGAGGGATTAGGGTTTAAGGGTTGAGGGTTGAGGGATTAAGAGGGTATAGGGGTTGATGGATTAGGGTTCGAGGTTTGAGGGTTGAGGGTTGAGAGATTAAGAGGGTACAGGGGTTGAGGGATTAAGAGGGTTTAGGGGTTGAGGGATTAGGGTTTAAGGGTTGACGTTTGAGGGATTAAGAGGGTATAGGGGTTGAGGGATTAGGGTTTAGGTGTTCAAGGTTATGGGTTGAGTGATTAAGAAGTTATAGGGGTTGAGGAATTAGGGTTTAAGGGTTGAGGGTTGAGGGTTGGGGGATTAAGAAGGTATAGCGGTTGAGGGATTAGTGTTTAAGGGTTCAGGGTTCAGGGTTCAAGGTTGAGGGATCAAGAGGGTATAGGGGTTAAGGGAGTAGGGTTTGAGGGTTAAGGATTGAGGGTTGAGGGTTCAAGGATTAAGAGGTTATAAGGGTTGAGGGATTAGGGTATAAGGGTTGAGGTTTGAGGGTTTAAGAGGGTATAGGGGTTGATGGATTAGGGTTCAAGGGTTGAGGGTTGAGGGTTGAAAGATTAAGAAGGTAGAGGGGTTGAGGGTTGAGGGTTGAGGGTTGATGGATTAAGAGGGTATAGGGGTTGAGGGATTAAGAGGGTATAGGGGTTGAGGAATTAGGGTTTGAGTGTTGAGTGTTGAGGGTTCAGTTATTAAGAAGGTATAGAGGTTGACAAATTAGGGTTTAAGGGTTGATTTTTGATGGATTAAGAGGGTACAAGGGTTGAGGAATTAGGGTTTAAGGGTTGAGAGTTGAGGGTTGAGGGATGAATAAGGTATAGGGGTTGAGGGTTGAGGGTTCAGTGATTAAGAGTGTATAGGGACTGAGGGATTAGGGTTTAAAGGTTGAGGGTTGAGGAATTAAGAGGGTATAGGGGTTGATGGATTAGTGTTTAAGGGTTAATGGTTGAGGGTTCAAGGATTAAGAGGGTATAGACATAGATGTATTAAGGTAGAAGGGTTGAGGGATTAATAGGGTATAGGGTTTGAGAGATTATTATTCAAGGTTTGAGGGTTGAGGGATTAATAGGGTATAGGGGTTGAGGGATTAGGGTTTAAGGGTTGAGGGCTGAGTGTTTAGATATTAAGAGGGTATAGGTGTTTCAGGATTATGTTTTAAAGTTTGAGGGTTGAGGGTCGAGGGATTAAGATGGTATAGCGTTTGAGGGATTGGGGTTTAAGGGTTGAGGGTTGAGGGATTAAGAAGTTATAGGGGTTGAGGGATTAGGGTTTAAGGGTTGATGGTTCGGGTTTGAGGGATTAAGAGGGTATAGGGGTTAAGGGATTAGGGTTTAAGGGTTGAGGGTTGAGGGTTGACAGAATAAGAGGGTATACGGGTTGAGGGATTAGGGTTTAAGGGTTGAGGGTTGAGGGATTAAATTGTATAGGGTTTGAGTGATTAGGGTTCAAGGGTTGAGGGATTAAGAGGGTATAGGGGTTGAGGGTTGAGGGTTGATTGATTAAGTGGGTATGGGGGTTAATGGATTAGGGTTTAAGGGTTGAGGGTTGAGGGAATAAGAGGGTATAGGGGTTGAGTGATTAGGGTTTAACTGTTGAGGGTTGAGGTTTGAGTGATTAAGAAGGTATAGGGGTTGAGGGATTAGGGTTTAAGGGTTGATGGTTGAGGGTTGAGGGTTGATGTATTAAGAGGGTATAGGGGTTGAGGGATTATGATTTAAGGGTTGAGGTTTGAGGGATTAAGAGGGTATAGGGGTTGAGGGATTAGAGTTTAAGGGTTGAGGGTTGACGGTTGAGGGATTAAAGGGTTATAGAGGTTTCAGGATTAGGTTTTAAGTTTTGAGGGTTGAGGGATTAAGAGGATATAGAAGTGAAGAGATTAGTGTTTAAGGGTTGAGGGTTGAGGGATTACGAGGGTTGAGGGGTTGAGGGATTAGGGTTTACGGGTTTACGGGTTGATGGTTGAGGGATTAGGGTTAAAAGGTTTAGGGTTCAAGGTTGAGGGATTAAGAGGGTATATTTGTTGAGGGATTAGGGTTTAAGGGTTGAGGGTTGAGGGATTAAGAGGGTATAGGGGTTGACGGATTAGCGTTCAAGGTTTGAGGGTTGAGGGTTGAGGGATTAAGAGGATTTAGGGGTTGAAGGATTAGGGTTTAAGGGTTTAGGGTTGAGGGATTAAGAGGGTATAGGGGTTGAGGGATTAGGGTTTAGGTGTTGAGGGTTGAGGGTTGAGTGATTAAGAAGTTATAGGGGTTGAGGGATTAGGGTTCAAGGGCTAAGGGTTCACGAATTAAGAGGGTATAAGAGTTGAGGGATTAGGGTTTAAGGGTTGCAAGTTGACGGTTGAGGGATTAGGGTTTAAGGGTTGATGATTGATGGATTAAAAGGGTATAGGGTTGAGGGATTAGGCTTTAAGGGTTGAGGGTTGAGGAATTAAGAGGGTATATGTGTGGAGGGATTAGGGTTTAAGGGTCGACAGTTGAAGGTTCAAGGATTAAGAGGGTATAGGGGTAGATGGATTAAGGTTGAAGGGTTGAGGTTGATGGTTGAGGGTTGAGGGATTAAGAGGGTATAGGGGATGAGGGATTAGGGATTAAGGGTTGAGGGTTGAGGGTTGAGGGATTAAGAGGGTATAGGGGTTGAGGGATTATGGTTTAAGTGTGGAGGGTTGAGGGTTCAAGGATTAAGAGGGTATATGGATAAAGGGAATAAGGTTGAAGGGTTGAGGTTTGAGGGTTGAGAGATTAATATGGTATAGGGGTTAAGGGATTAGGGTTTAAGGGTTGAGGGTTGAGGGTTGAGGGATTAGGAAGATATAGAGGTTGAGGTATTAGGGTTTAAGGGTTCAAGGGTGAGGGATTAAGAGGGTATAGGTGTTGAGGGAGTAGGGTTTAAAGGTTAAAGGGTTGAGGGTTGAAGGTTGACAGATTAAGAGGTTATAGGGGTTGACAGATTAAGAGGGTATAGGGGTTGAGGGTTTATTGTTTAATAGTTGAGGGTTGAGGGTTGATGGATTAAGAGGGTATATGTGTTGAGGGATTAGGGTTTAAGGGTTGATGGTTGTAGGATTAAGAGGGTATAGGGGTTGAGGGTTGAGTGAATAAGAAGGTATAGTGGTTGAGGGATTAGGGTTTAAGGGTTGAGGGTTGACGAATTAAGAGGGTATAGGGGTTGCAGAATTAGGATTTAAGGGTTTAGGGTTGAGGGTTGAGGGATTAATAAGTTATAGGGGTTGAGGTATTAGGGTTTAAGGGTTGAGTGATTAAGAGGGTATAGGAGTTGAGGGATTAGGTTTTAAGGGTTGAGGGATTAGGGTTTAAGGGTTGATGGTTGTGGGTTCAAGGATTAAGACAGTATAGGGGTAGATGGATTAAGGTTGAAGGGGTGAGGGTTGAGGGTCGAGGGATTAATAGGGTATAGGGTTAGATAGATTATTGTTCAATGGTTGAGGGTTGAGGGATTAAGAGGGTATAGGGTTTGAGGGATTAGGGTTTAAGTATTGAGGGTTGAGGGTTGAGGGATTAAGAGGGTATAGGTGTTTCAGGATTAGGTTTTAAGGGTTGAGGGTTGACGGTTGAGGGATTAGGGTTTAAGGGTTGAGGGTTGAGGGTTGAGGGATTAAGAATGTATAGGGGATGAGGGATTAGGGTTTAAAGGTTGATGGTCTAGGGTTGAGGGATAAAGAGGGTATAGGGGTTAAGCGATTATGGTTTAAGGGTTGATGGTTGAGGGATTAGGGGTTAAGGGCTGAGGGTTGAGGGATTAAGAGGGTATAGGGGTTGAGGGATTAAGAGGGTTGAAGGGTTGAGGGTTGAGGGTTGAGGGATTAAGAGGGTATAGGGGTTGAGGGATCAGGGATTAAGGGTTGAGGGTTGAGGGTTGATGGATTAACATGGTATAGCGGTTGAGGGATTAGGGTTTAAGGGTTGAGGGTTGAGGGATTAAGAAGGTATAGGGGTTGAGGGATTAGGGTTTAAGGGTTCAGGGTTCAGGGTTGAGGGATTAGGGTTTAAGGGTTGAGGGTTGAGGGTTGACAGATTAAGAGGTTATAGGGGTTGACGGATTAGGGTTTAAGGGTTGAGGATTGAGGGATTAAGAGGGTATAAGGGTTGATGGATTAGTGTTTAAGGGTTGAGGGGTGAGGGTTGAGGGATTAAGAGGGAACAGGGTTTGAGGGATTAGGGTTTAAGGGTTGAGGGTTAAGGGTTGACAGATTAAGAGAATATAGGGGTTGAGGGATTAGGGTTTAAGGGTTGAGGATTGAGGGATTAAGAGGGTATAGGGTTTAGGTGTTGAGAGTTGAGGGTTGAGTAATTAAGAGGGTATAGGGGTTGAGGGATTAAGAAGGTATAGGGGTTGTGGGATTAGGGTTGAAGGGTTGAGGGTTGAGGGTTAAGCGATTAAGAGGGTAGATGGGTTAAGGGATGAGGATTTTCGGGTTGAGGGTTAAGGAATTAAGAGGGTATAGGGGTTGAGGGATTAGGGTTTAAGGGTTTATGGTTGAGGGTTCAAGGATTAAGAGGGTATAGGGGTAGATGGATTAAGGTTGAAGGGTTGAGGTTTGAGCGTTGAGGGATTAAGAGGTTATAGGGGTTGGTTGATTATGGTGTAAGGGTTGAGTGTTGAGGGTTCAAGGATTAAGAGGGTATATGGGTAAAGGGAATAAGTTTGAAGGTTTAAGGGTTGAGGGTTGACAAATTAAGATGGTATAGGGGTTGAGGGATTATGGTTTAAGGGTTGAGGGTTGAGGGTTGAGGGATTAAGAAGGTATAGCGATTAAGGGTTTAGGGTTTAAGGGTTACGGGTTCAGGGTTCAGGGTTGAGGGATTAAGAGGGTATAGGGGTTGAGGGAGTAGGTTTTAAGGGTTAAGGGTTGATGGTTGAGGGTTCAAGGATTAAGAGGTTATAAGGGTTGAGGGATTAGGGTTTAAGGGTTGAGGATTGAGGGTTTACGAGGGTATAGGGGTTGATGGATTAGGGTTCAAGGGTTGAGGGTTGAGGGTTGAAAGATTAAGAGGGTTGAGGGGTTGAGGGTTTAGGGTTTAAGGGTTGAGGGTTGATGGTTGATGGATTAAGAGGGTATAGGGGTTGAGGCATTAGGGTTTAAGTGTTGAGGGTTGAGGGTTGAGTTATTAAGAAGGTATAGGGGTTGACGAATTGGGGTTTAAGGGTTGATGGTTAACATATTCAGAGGGTACAGGGGTTGAGGAGTTATGGTTTAAGGGTTGAGAGTTGAGGGTTGAGGGATTAAGAAGGTATAGGGGTTGAGGGATTAGGCTTTAAGGGTTGAGGGTTGAGGGTTCAGTGATTAAGAGTGTATGAAGATTGAGGGATTAGGGTTTAAAGGTTGAGGGTTGAGGAATTAAGAGGGTATAGGGGTTGAGGGATTAGTGTTTAAGGGTTAATGGTTGAGGGTTCAAGGATTAAGAGGGTATAGGGGTAGAGGGATTAAGGTTGAAGGGTTGTGAGTTGAGGGTTGACAGATTAAGAGGGTATAGGGGTTGAGGGATTAGGGTTTAGGGGTTGAGGGTTGAGGGATTAAGTGGGTATAGGGGTTGAGGGATTAGGGTTTAATCATTGAGGGTTGAGGGATTAAGAGGGTATAGGGGTTGAGGGATTAGGGTTTAAGGGTTTAGGGTTGAGGGTTGAGAGATTAAGAAGGTATATGGGTTGAGGGATTAGGGTTTAAGGGTTGAGGGTTGACAGATTAAGAGGGTATAGGGGTTGAGGGATTAGGGTTTATGGGTTGAGGGTTGAGGGATTATGGTTTAAGGATTGAGGGTGGAGGGTTGAAGGATTAAGAGGGTATAGGGGTTGAGGGATTAGGTTTTAAGGGTTGAGGTTTGAGGGATTAAGAGGGTATAGGGGTTGAGGGATTAGGTTTTTTGAGGGTTGAGGGTTGAGGGATTAAGAGGGTATAGGGGTTGAGGGATTAGGGTTTAAGGGTTGAGGGTTGAGGGTTGAGGGATTAAGAAGGGATAGGGGTTGAGGGATTAGGGTTTAAGGGTTGAGGGATTAAGAGGGTATAGGGTTGAGGGATTAGGGTTTTGAGGGTTGAGGGTTGAGGGTTGTATAGGGGTTGAGGATTAGGGTTTAAGGGTTGAGGGTTGAGGGTTGATGGATTAAGAGGGTATAGGGGTTGGGGGATTAGGGTTTAAGGGTTGAGTGTTGATGGATTATGAGGGTATAGGGGTTGAGGGAATAGGGTTTAAGGGTTGAGGGCTAAGTGTTCAAGGATTAAGAGGGTATAGGTGTAGAGGGATTAAGGTTGAAGGGTTGAGGGTTGAGGGATTAAGAGGGTATAGGGATTGAGTGACTAGGGTTTTAAGGGTTGAGGGATTAGGGTTTGAGGGTTGAGGGATAGCATTTAGGATTTAGGGTTTCTTCCAGTCTCCCCCTCTCTTTGTCTCTCCCTCTCTATCTTCCACTCTCCCCCTCTCTCCCTCCTACTCTCTCTTTCTACCACTCTCCCCTTCTCCCAGTCTCCCCCACTCTCCTCCACTCTCTCCCATTCTATCTTTCTACCACTCTCACCCTCTCTCCCTCCCTCTCTATCTCCCACTCTCTTGGTCACCCATGCTCCACTTCTCCCCTTCTCCCACTCTCTATTTTTCCCACTCTCCCCCTCTCTCCCTCCATCTCTATATCCCACTCTCCCCCTCTCTCCCTCCCACTCTCTCTTTCTCCTACTCTCTCCCACTCTCTGCCACTCTATCTTTCTCCCACTCTCACCCTCTCTCCCTCCCTCTCTATCTCCCACTCTCTCGGTCACCCACTCTCTGCTTCTCCCCTTCTCTCTTTATCCCACTCTCCCCCTCTCTCCCTCCCTCACTATCTCTCACTCTCCCTCTCTCTCCCTCCCACTCTCTCTTTCTCCCACTTTCCCACTCTCTCCCTCTCTATCTTTCTCGCCTCTCACCCTCTCTCCCTCCCTCTCTATCTCCCACTCTCTTGGTCTCCCACTCTCCGCTTCTCCCACTCTCTCCCAATCTTTTTTTCTCCCACTCTCCCGTTCTCCCCCTCCCTCTCTATCTCCCACTCTCCCCCTCTCTCCCTCTCACTCTATCTCCCACTCTCTCCCACTCTCTCTCTCCCCTCTCTCCCCCACTCTCCCCCTCTCTCCCTCTCTCCCTCCCACTCTCTCTTTCTCCCACTCTCAAAAATATACTAAGAAAACCGAATTTCACATAATGTGAGCACTTTATAATGGGAGCACATTTTTTACTCCACTAAAATGGTAAAAAAATCTATATACCCATGATTTCAAGGCCCACAATCTGCTTATTCCCCTGGTTTTGCATGTGCTCCAACAAAAAATAGCTTTTTGATGATGTTGTGTAGTGTGCAAGCATGTTTTTCAC
This sequence comes from Sequoiadendron giganteum, assembly GCA_007115665.2. Taxonomy (NCBI): domain Eukaryota; kingdom Viridiplantae; phylum Streptophyta; class Pinopsida; order Cupressales; family Cupressaceae; genus Sequoiadendron; species Sequoiadendron giganteum. The sequence continues at coordinate 167,679,075 of CM021103.1, read as the reverse complement.
ATTCCATCACCTTTTCCATGATCTTTTTATCACCTTTGCATGAAATAGAAGATTTTCCACATTGAAAGACATATAATATCAGTTGAAATTTGAATTCCATTGAAAAATGATATACAATTGAAGTGTTGAAGGGAACAAGCTTTTGAAAAAGTTAAATTGTTGTGGAGTTTGAAGAAAGAAGAAGCTAAGGCTACATAATTGGGTTGAACTCCTCCATTGGAAAGTCTGGTTTTTAAGGTATGTGAAGTCTTTACACATTTTATTTCATTCTATTATGGCTTGCTTTCATTTTTGTTTGTCATTATAACCTTAGGTTGTTAATGCACATTTTAAAATACCATTATATACACAATTATATACACTTTCCACTTACCATTTTAATCTTGATGCAGAGCATCTACGAGGATCCACAAATCATCAAGGGTACTTCTAACCCTAACTTAAATTGAAGAAGATCAACAAACAAACTCAATCATCTTTTCATCAAAACATTAGAACTTGGTTTCAACTCTTTTTCAGACTAAAAAAAATAGATTAACCATCATAAAATTGATTGTAACATAGCATAAAGCTGATTAGAAACTCAGAACCATTCATGAAAATTCATCCTTTAAGACAACTCCAAGCCTCTCCCATTCCTCCAAAGGGTCCAAAAACTTTCCAATACCTCTACACAAACTGATGTAGTACAAAGGAAAAAATCAACACCTTTCTTGACACACTTATTCAACTATATTTCCCTTCACAAAACATTTGATTCGTATACTCAAATTAGCATTAAGAGTTCCCAATTCTTTAAGGACCTTCAAAACACCTTGAAAATCTTGAAAATAACTGATTACAATCAACTAGGTTCCTCAAAACATCAATCGATGATTATGCCATTCACAAGCTGTCTTAAATCTTCCATAATGGCACCATTGTTGACAAACACAAACTATAATTCTTAAGGCACAACCAAACCATTATCTACTTATTAAATCTTTGTTTGAGTTAGTACAAAAAAAATGTAGCCTTTCGGAAGTTTTCCCTTACACACAAACTTAGTTATTTTGTTCAATATCCACAATACTAGTAGCCAAGCATCTGCAAACTATCACATGTATCTCCCAAACCATGCACACACTTCAAACTGTGATACTCAATTTTTTTGTAGAGTTAGAGGACCCAAAACCATTGAAGATGTCAACTTGCCTTCAAGAGGCATCTAAGAAGATTAAACAAGAGTAATGGACCAATCCCAACACTCCTCCAAGTAGACAACAAACAAAAACATTATTTCCCACATTTCACCCTTGGAATCTAGTTACTGTGCAAAGCCGATTTTGGGCCCTTAACTCCAAAACTTTCCAAAACACCAGGAAAATAAAAGAATGATTCTAGCACCAATTTCAGAGTTACAAGACAACCTTAACCCATCACATGACGCCTTTGGGAAAACTTTAAGAAAATTGACCTTTTCACTATTTTAGGTCTCCAAGTAGGCCAATTTTACAAAGGAACTACCATTATATATTCACACCAAACTTCCAAACCCAGAAAAAGTCTTTAATTAGGTCTCAAAACAAGATAATTTCTAGGTCTTAGGACCTTACCTGCTCAACTAGGCTTCCAATACAAAAACCCCCATTTTTTAATGCAAAGAGGGAGGGTTTATAGAAACTCCTATATCCGGGCCTTCCTAGACCATTCCAAAGCCTCAAACATCTTCAAAATACGTTACACAAGGTCAAAATTTCATTACATAGACCACTCCTTCAACACTTTTTAAAAATCACTCCTTGGTTCCTCAAATTCTCATGGAAAAGTGCTTGTTTGAGCTAAGAACCCCATCCTATTGTCATTAGTTTCATTCCAAGGCATTTTCAACAATAAAATACCCTAATATAACAATTTATATGACATCCCATTGAGAAAAAAGTCATAACAGTAGGTGGGATGGTCATTTCGTAATTAAATCCTACTCAAACCCTTGACTGGCTTGAAATGAGCAGTTTTAGAAAATTGTCAATTGCTCCCTTCAAATGTAGTGTTAAGCCCTCAGAACTGATGCATTAGAGAGTTAAGACAAGTTCCTAAAATATTATATTAGTTTTCTATCAAGGGGAGGCTGTATAGATGCGTAAAAATGCACGGAAGTGGAAAAAAACCAGTGAATTTCTGCAAAAGAGCATTTTTTTATCAAAACAATGGATTTCAAAACAAACAAAAATCCTCCCTTCGAGCCAATGGAGGTTGTTTAAACCTTTTTCAATGACAAAAAACTCCCCCCAATCCCTATAACTAGCCAAAAACCACCTTTGAAAGCTCATATAATCGGTACATGGAAAATGTCTTTAATGTTCCTCTTAAAACATGAAGATATCGAAAATTGAATCAAATTTCAAAATGGAAGCATAGATTGTCAAGGTGCTCCTACACCACAAACTTATCAAACACTTACAATTCCATTACACTCATTAGTTTTTAGAATCACCATCATGGTTATTCACTTTTAGTGAGGAATGTGCTCTGGCTAGCCTAGTGCTTCCATAATTTGTACACATTTGTCTACATGCTAGGTTAACTTTTGTACACGATGATTGCAAGTATTATTTAAATGAATCCTTCAATAACATATATTTTTCAATTAAATTCAATGGATACATTTCTCAGGAACTAATATTTATCTCATTACCATGGTACAAATAAAATTATCTACCATGCCGAAGAAAAAGACAAAGAGGAAACTAACAAACGAAGAGAAGGAAACCTTGAAAGAAAAGGAGAGAGTTTGGGTGGTCACATATTGTGAAAAGAAGAAATTGGAAATGATTGATGAAAACAACGTGATTGTAGAGGAACCTCAACCATCAAAAAAGAGAATGAGAATTGGCAGCACAACAGGCACAAATGGGAAAGCATCGTCGTAAGACAAATTCAAATACCGTAGTTGGAGACACACCCTCTATGGCAAGTGAATATGAAGGGACACCATTAAGCAAAAGAAAATATGGAGGGACACCATCAATCACAAGTGAATATGGATGAACACCATCTATTGCAAGTGAATATGGAGGGGCACCATGTACCGCAAGTGAATATTGTTGGACACCATCCAACACATCTCAAGTTGAGATTACATCATCAAATGGAATTGAAAAAGAAGGTATGCCATCATCCCCATGTGAACCTCAAGGTATGTCTTCTTCTCCACCCTCGATCAAAGGTACGCAATCTAGCCCACCTCAATTAAATATAGATGAAATTCCTAATGTTGAGATGTATGTACCTAGGAGAACACCGCCTAGAATTTTACATAGAAAGCCAAAGTATTTGATTAATATTGATGATGAGATTTTGCAACACATGGAAGGTAAGATTTCAAGATGCACTTGTAGAAGATACACTGATATGATTTGGGAACAATTCTTTGAAAGGCTAAATGAGACTGCAAGATGTCAACTATTTGTTGAAATGATGTGGGGTGTAAAGTATAGGAACATCATAAAGAATCTTGGGTTGAGAATATCGAATGTATCGAGTGAAGAAACTATTGTGAAGAATCTAATGGATGCTTATGAGAGTGTGGGTAAGACCTCACGCTCAAAGGATAGTAATATCACTCGACGTGTCATTACATCAAATTTGGTAAGCTATCAAACAAAGAGATCTCATCTAATTAAAAAAACTAGTGAACAAATGGGAATTAGTAGAAAAACTTTATCAAGAGCCATTCAAAGGTGACAAAGAATTGAGGGAAATGATACAAATAAATTATGGGCATTCTCGGGAGGACTGTCATGAAAAGATAAAGAAGTTGTCCAAGCTTTGAGAACACTAATTGAAGAGTATTGGAAGAATAACACAAGGTTGTCTTTGAATCAAAGGGATGTGGTAAGAAGGAGAATCGGTAATCAGAATCGTGAGCCACATCCAAAGCATTTTTTGGATATGACTCAAACACAATTTTTTCAGAAATTTGAAAATGATTATCCTCAAATTAGTATTTCTCAAAGATTTTTTGAAATGCTTAAACCTTTTTATGTTAAGATAAATCACACACACACTACTTCTTGTTGTATTCTACATATTGAGTTTTCTAACCATTATGATTTTTATCATTCTATATGTTTAGATTTGCATACTAATGATGTTTTTGCAGGATTCTGGCATAGAAGCCCCACCAAAATATTCAAGAGAGTTCTTATGAAAAAATTTATGTGAAATAGAGGATGACCAAATATTCTATAGGACAACATGCTTGGATGGTTCATGCGAGCATTGCGGTGGCTTCCAGCCTATGCTAGTATGTCAACATATGGAAAGCACAGATGAGGTGGGACAAAAAATAGTAGAGTTTGGGAAGTATAAAATAGTGGCATATGCTACAAAAGATGGGTCTCAAGAAAAAAGGTGTGATTTGGTTATTGAGAAGATTCTAGTGTACCAATTTATGACCACATTTTGTGACAGTATACTGTCTGAGTATGCAATGCATACCCATAGAGCCCGATGGTTGGACATGCAATTCAAGATATGCAAGGACAGCTTTCCAGTTGGAAGCATAGTATTCGTGGTTGACTTTGCAAAGAACTGCACTCTATAACCACAACATGAGGTGTAGTCATAGTATTACAACTCCACACAAGTTTCGATATTTGTGCACATAGCATTCATTCATGCCTTTGATAGTATAGATGATCAAAGGAAGGTATTGAGGGAGTACCACTTTTACATTAGTGATGATTGCACACATTCTCTAGAGTTTGTGCAAGGTTGCTTCTAGATGTTCTATAGTGGTTTCGCTTAGAGGGGCATAGAATACAATCAACATATAATATGTTTTGATAACTGTGTAGCATAGTTCAAGAACTCGCACATGTTCTACTGGTTGTGCAAGATGCATGTCATTACAGGTGTTCAACATATGTGGAACTTTTGTGAGGCTGGACATGGAAAGGGGGAGCATGATGGTGTAGGAGCATGCATGAAAATAGAATTAGCATGAGAAGAGTTAAAGTATAAAGATAGTGCAAAGTTGACAGATGCAAAATCAATCATCGAGTGGTGTAGTGCTTTAATGGGTCCAGGTAATGAAGGTACATCTTCAGTTTGTATATTTTTTTGGTTGATGGATGATACTAATATTTTACCATATGAAGACTATTGTACACTAATAGGATCGAGTGAGGTACACTCTTTTCTTAGCTCAAATGCAGGTTCATGGAGTATCGATACATGAAAGATGGCATGCTTTTGTTCTTTACGTACAATGCAAGCTTGGAATGATTGTGAGTCAGGGGAGTGAGTTGAAAAATGGTTCACAAGTTATCTTAGCCCACTTCACACGTATCGGCCTTCGACGACATTGGAACTGACACAGACGGAATCATCACTCGAATTTGACCATGTATCAAATCTAGTTCAACTAGGTGATATATCTACTTTCTTAGTTGTTGATATTCCATATCGTTATCTTACTTTGTATTGTATTCGTAATGTTGACAAATTTCAAGAGATTTTTTGCACATATTAATGCAGGGAATGTTTATGCAGTTATTGCAGATGAAGACAATGAAGAGGGAACAAACTATTACTTGTGTCATTGTGTTGAGACCAAAAAAAAAATGGAGGCCCCATTTATAGATGGAGAAAACATCGAATATCCTACAGGCTCAGTTGTGGTTACTGGAACATGGCTTAGAAGGTACCCACATTCAAGTGTTAAACATTGGATATTTCAGGACTTTGACATGCATTGTAAGATTCTTCATTACTCGAACCTTGTCATGGCATCCAATGTTCATTTGACAAAATATGGGGGTAGACCTTTGAACAAGACATTATGGAAGGTCTGTGAGTCTGACCATGAGGCAATACCTAACACAATAAAGAGTAGAGCAGACCCAGATGGTTTGTTGGATTAATTTGTAAGTATATTCACATTGGTTCTTATTAATTTATACTTGTATGCACATTAATTTTTTTGATGCCAATGCTATGATCTTCTTTTACAATTATTGGTGTCCCCTTGTAAGAAATGCAGATATGTGAGCCATCCAAGAGAATGTGAGCCAAAAAAGCAATGCAACATCCTTATTTTGATGATTGCATGCAACATCTATAAGTGTCTTCCATATATTTTTATTTCATTTCCATTGTGGATGCTCTTTATTTTTCTCTTTTACTTTGCGTATTTGTAAGTAAACTACTAAAAATTGATTGATCTTTCGTCGTAGAAAATGCTGATTTAAGAGCCATCAAAGAGAATCTCAGCCAAAAAAGCAATGCAACATACTTATTTTGATGATTTTGAAAAATCTCAATTTTGATTTCAAGCCATTATAAGAGAGCGTGTGAAGCTTAGTGAGGAAATATCAAGTTACTCATTTGAAGTTAACCTCATAATGAGAACCTATGATGTAGACATTTAAAGAGAATCTTGAATGTATGAGTGACATTGTAAAAGATCTGAGAGAACGAAGTGCCAGAGGCATTGTAAAAAGATTTAATTACATAATGAAATATACTCAAATATTGTAAGGTTGGAGTTCATGTTTGGTGTAGTAGCACCTTGTTCTGTAAATGCCTTGAGTAGGAAAATTTGCAAACTTTGAATTTTGAAATGTAAACAATGTGAAAAAGGTCATATAAAGGTCATGTAAACAATTTGTACACATTTTTCTACAACTTGTGTGACCAAGAAAAATATTCCAACAGGTCCGAATAGGTATTTTTATGCTATGCATGGTCCTATTTTGCACCGAAACACGTAGAATCACTCTGACCTATGTTCCACTAGATCGATCCCTTAAGGGTCCAAAGTGCAAAATGGCTCCAAACTTCAACATACTATTACTCGGATACCATGACACTTAGAAAATTCTCATTTGATCCTATAGAAATCCATTGGGCCTCTCTAGAAAAACATCTCTCGATTTTGGCTATCTTGGATTGGTTTTCTCGTGGCGGTGGATTTTCACTTGATGGAAAAACCATCAAATGCAAGCAATGCAAAGTTGTAAAGTGGTGCAACTTCCGTTTTGCAACTTGTGTGACCAAGTGGACTATTCCAATACATCTGAATAGGTATTTTTATGCTAGGCATGGTCCTGTTTTGCACCAAAACATGTGGAATCGTTCTAAGCTATGTTCCACCGAATCGATCCCTTAAGGGTCCAAAGTTCAAAATGGCTGCAAAATTTAGCATGCTATTACTTGGATACCATGATAATTAGAAACTTCTCATCTGATCATACAAAAAGGCGTTGGGCCCCTCTAGAAAAACCTCTCTCAGTTTTGGCTATCTTGGAGTGGTTTTCTCATGGCGGCGGATTTTCACTTGATGGAAAAAGCATCAAATTCAAGCAATGCAAAGTTGCAAAGTGGTGCAACTTCTGTTCTGCAACTTTTGTGACCAAGTGGACTATTCCAACACATCTGAATAGGTATTTTTATGCTAGGCATGGTCCTCTTTCACACTGAAACACGTGGAATCACTCCGAGCTATGTTCCACCGGATCGATCCCTTAAGGGTCCAAAGTGCAAAATGGCTGCAAACTTCAGCATGCTATTACTTGGTTATTGTGACACTTAGAAAATTCTCGTCTGATCCTACAAAAAGTCATTGGGCCCCTCTAGAGAAACCTCTCTCAGTTTTAGCTATCTTGTTGTGGTTTCCTTGTGGCGGCGGATTTTCACTTGATGGAAAAAGTGTAAAATTCAAGCTGTGCAAAGTTGCAAAGTGGTGCAAATTTTGCTCTGCAACTTGTGTGACCAAGTGGATTATTTAAACACATCCAAATAGGTATGTTTACACTAGGAATTTTCCTCTTTTGCACTGAAACACGTGGAATCACTCTGAGCTATGTTCCACTGGATCGATACCTTAAGGGGCCAAAGTGCAAAATGGCTGCAAACTTTAGCATGCTATTACTCAGATATCGTGACACTTAAAGAATTCTCGTATGATCCTATAGGATTGTGTTGAGCCTGTCTATAAAAACCTCTCTCGGTTTTTCCTATCTTGGAGTGGTTTTCTAGTGGTGGTGAATTTTCACTTGATGGAAAAAGCATCAAATGCAAGCAGTGCAAAGTGGTGCAACTTTCGTTCTGCAACTTCTGTGACCAAGCGAACTATTCCAACACACCCAAATAGGTATTTTTAAGCTAGGCATGGTATTATTTTGCACCGAAACACATGGAATCGCTCTTAGCTATGTTCCATTAGATTGATCCCTTAGGTTCGAGGAGTCTAAAGTTGCAAATTTGTAAGTTGCTTAAAGCAACAAATTTAAAATGATATTGAATGGCCCACTTAACACTCATTACATCTAGGTGATGCTCACAGAGGTGAGGAACTAGGCCTTCCCAGGAGGTCACCCATTCTAGTATACTCCAGCTCAAGCGCTTAACCACAAAGTTTTTTCCCCAAGGTTAAGCCCACTAAGCTCGCAACCCCATTTACAAAACCTTCAGCAAGTGTTGTACCTTATGAAACATTCATTATAGAGCTTCATTAGCTCATCAATTGATAATTAGGAGGTATTTTCTACAATGTGTCAAATTGTGATATTGTTATCAAGATTCCATTAAGCAGTCATTTGTAGTATTTTGATATAGCTCTAGCTTCTACAATATTGCACATGATTGCAGATAGTTTCAAAGATCTAGATGACATCAATAGTTCACATTACTCAAGAAGGATGAACATGTTCAAGACATTTGCAGAAATCAAGACAAGTAACCTTCTTGTGGTCTTAGGGTTGCAATATTTGATCTACAACATGTTCCACCATTTCTTCAGTAGGATCAAGAACACACATGTAATGAAGGTGTGTTTTTAGACATGAAAGATTATGGTTCGAACTATCCAGAAGAGTGATGTTTTATCTCGACCAACCATATCTATACCATGGTTTGTTTGGAAATAAGGATGGGTTCTCTCTTCATTGGCATACACATTATTCCTCAATGTGTTCACACCAGTGTTACAAGACTAGGACTCGCCTCGGACTTGACAAGCCATTTTTTGACTTGGACTCAGGCTCGGAGCCTAGACTCGACAAATAGAAAAACCTAAGAAATTCAAAGATTTTTAAGGATTTAAAACTTGTTTCATGCACTCTTTAATAAATAAACCTTAAAGACACAATAGCATCATCAAATAGAAATTACTATGATCCCATGCACAAACATACATCATAAGTATAAGCACAAATTTTAGTTGAAGAAAATAACACATTTAGATGGGTATGTGCAGGATCATCATGGAAAAAAAATAGGCCCTTACGTGGCAATAAAAAGACAAAAAATTAGAGTTAGACAACTTGACGTAAAAATTTGAATAAGTTATCTATATTATTTCAAAAAAATGTAAAAATAGAATCTATAGAAAATTGAATATAGTTTCTAAAATACTAGACCTTTATTTTAAAAAAAAAAATCTATTTGGTGAAAATTTGAAATTTCAATGTAGTAATATTTAAATTTCAGGGTAAAAAGAAGAAGTAGGTGTCTGTCTGACCACCCTAACCACAATAAAATGATAATATTTTTTTATAAAATTTTAGATATAAGTAGAGGACTCATGTCCCAATGTGATGCATATTTTTTTATAATTTGTTTCCAAGTAAATAATTAATTATGAATTTTTTATTAAAATTTTTAGAAAATAGAAAAGCTCATCTGTCTAACCACCTTAACTTGGTCAAAACTTCATGAAATTCAATTTTTTATTTTTTAATCCTATAGTATGCAAATCATCTAATGTGACACATGTTTTAGATTAAGAAAATGTGATACCATATGAAAGTTATAGATGTTTTTCAATCAGCCTATCAATGAAGACTTTATTCGTAATTCTAATAAAAAATGCATAATAATTATTTATTAAATTCAAAGTAAAGAATAATTGATATTGGTGGAAAGGTGAGAATCTCCTCTAAAAACCCTTTTCATTTGATCAATTTTGGGTAAAAAAAATGTCGTCAGCCACAGGGATCATCATATGGCTTACATATTGCCACTTTTTGGCCCATCATGATCCTACACATACCCAAATATATAAATATTGTGATATTGCTATCAGGATTCAACCGTGTAGTTTTACATTTCAAACTCATTGAACCATGATTCATTAGTAGTGGTTCACAAGAACCCATTTCTCATGATAATGAATGGTTCATAAGGAGGAAGATAAATCTTCATACATTTCTTCTATCACAAATGAGATTAGTGCTTGGTTTCATGGAGGTCATGAGACAACCATTAATGGGGAGTGGTTACATGAAGAACTGATGGAGAATGATTATGGCTTCAAACCTGCTATAAAGGGAAAAAAAATCATTTCAATGATGTAAGAGGTTTTTGGTTTCACTACCAAAATTAGCCTATGAAGAATGCATGTAAAACTCTTTTTGACCTGTTGGTGTTTAAAATCCACATAGATATTGCAGATCTCTAAGAGGTAGCCAACCCCTATCAAGGATAACTACAACCACTAGTGGCCAACTTATGAGATTCAGTTGAGGACTGAACTCTCTTACACTTTTGGTTTTGTAGGACCAAGGTGGGTAAACCTAAATGTGTTCATAAGAATGCCTCCTAATTGGTAAGAACACTTCCCACATACAAATCACAATTCCTACACACTCAGAGGGATAGTCATCATTTCATGGTATTGGTAGACCAGAGAATGATTACCAGTGCCAAAGAGCAACATAATTGACCCACTTACTACAAGGAAATACCTCCTGAAGGAGGACAAGGTTTTAACAAGTGTTTATGTTTAGTATTTGGATTACCATGCTAAGAGCTTACAGTCTTAAACCAAAAAAGACTACAAACATTGTTCAATGCCTCATCCATTAGGCAACAGAGTCATACAAAATAAAACCCTGACACTATGAACTCATCTTCATATAGCATTACTATCCTGAGATATTTCAGTATATTAAAATAGTACTTCTTCAAGAATCCTGAGCATAGACAACCATGAACATGTAATTGACTCTTCAAGCATTTGATTAACTCCTTAAGTTAAAGCAAGAAAAACTAACTACACTTTTAATTAATTGTTGAAACTGAAAGGAGGAACCCTTGATAACTCCATTCATAATCCATGGCACACACATAGGAGAGTAAACCATCTTAATTTTATAGATTTCTTTCGATATCAGTAATTAAAAAAGCATATCATACTAATTGTATACAAATCCCCACCCGGGATGATTTCCTGAACAAAATATTCATAACACTTCAACTGTAAGACTGATTGTACAAACATCAAAGCTTCGGACCCAAAACTCCTGACCCTACAATGAGCCGTGGAATCTCCTTTATATAACAGGAGAGCAACAAGCATTAGGCTAAATTTTCGATACAAAAAGTGAATTTCAACTCAAAGTGAAATTCAAATTTACATTCCTTATCATTAGATAACATCATGCATGATCTAAGGAATAAAAAAAGGTTACGAAATAACCAGTCAGAGAGAAAAATTTCATGCAAAGCATGCGCACGTCTACGTCCCCATCCACATGATGAAACAATAGGAGAAAGCACATCCAACAAACCCACCACCAGTAACCATCAAGAAAACACACAACCCTAGTACAGGCGACCGCTTCGAGTCCGTGCCTGTGACAGCAATGGAACCACCTCTCCCATACTAGCCTTGCGAACACCACCCCTAACAACTGGAGTCGGTGCCAATGCAATTATCGATTCAACCGCCATGGCCTCCTCGTTTACTCCAATGAGTTTAGTCAGAGTGGCCAAGTAAGACTTGTAGTCCGAGTCAGTATCAGATTCATCCGAATCCAAAATGGTCACTAGGGATGAATAGTGTACTAGCTTCTTTCCAGTATTTCTTGTAGCACCCTTGGGCGATATGGGTGTAATAGGCTCCATCATGAATAGCAACCCATGGGATCCCAGTCTTGCACTCCTGCGCTTAATTGATTTATCCATGAAAGAAACAGAGCTCTGCAACACATAGGAGAAGACACCTTCCTATACACAGATACAAGAAGATGCAATGCTAATTGCATACAACTCATTCAACATTTATAGAATAGCCTAGCATGCAGGGTATGATTACTTGAAGGCAATTCAAGCATTTGAACAATTAGTGACCAAGATAACCATGAATACTCCTAGTAGAATGGCACTGTTCGCACGCTAGAAGAAATCAGGTGGAGATCCTCTAGAGAAGGAAAACATGTGCCATTAATGACACAAGCAACGACCAAACAATATATGCCACGCGGACAACTCACACACCCCCTTCTTGAAATTGAAATGCCGATTCAGACCACATTGTGAAAAAACAAAGGCGGAGATCAAGTCCATGGATGTTGGCAATCCACCTCGATGCCCTCAGAACATACCCAATCAAAACCCTCAAAAATAGTAGATCCGAACCACATAGTGGGACCCACATAGTGCCATTTGCAAGAAAAGAGAAGCCACGTACCATGCCCTCGCAGACCTCACAATACCCTCCCAGATATTTACTCTGCTCATGTGAGGTGTGCGAGAAACCATAATTAACCCTATTATTAATGCCATCACCAGTGAAAAGACAACCCCATGTCATATCCAACACCTCGGGAAGAAAACCGACTCATCTGTTCACGCCAGATGGTGACATCTTGCGAGCCTCGCACCACTTTGGTGACACCAACATGGAAACCCACGAGGTCAGCGAGAAGCAGCCAAGATCCACTCGTGCGATCGAATGGTTCATCAGACTTCAGATAGAACATTGAAGTGGGGCCCGTATTGAAATTCTCGGTGGTGTAGAACACAAGCCATCATACCAAAAGACTGGCGAATTAGGTGAAATGGGGCCGGTAAAGCACAACCCAAGAGGGATAAAACCTCACTTAAGTGACCGGTTCTCCCCGGCAGTAGGTCACCATTGAAACATAACAAGAGGGTTTTAGAAGGTCGATAACCAAAGTTACCATGAGTAACTTTGGAACCCTAAAACCCCAGCCCAATTCTTCTAGAAAATTGAAGTCCCATCATGACCTTGAGGGTGTTCTTACTCCATCTCAAGGATCATGCATTGAGGATGACATAGATCAATGCTAGGGCTAACCAATTAATAATTATACATGTGAATAAGTCAAACATGTACATGTTAATAAGGGAAGTACAAGTACTCAAAAACATGTAAGCCTCAAAAAGTATACACACAAATACATATTATACACAAATTAAAATAAAGTATATGCACAAATACAAAGTATATGCATGAAAACATGTAAGCCACAAAGTATACATTCAAATGTACGTAAGTCACAAAGTATACACATAAGTTGTAAAGTATACACTTGAATACACGTAACTCATATCTATTGAACCATCAATTTAGAATGCAAATATGGACATGCGTCAATAAAAGATATTTGTATTAACCAAATAGCCATGTAGGCATACATCAATATATGTCAATATAAGTATGAAATATATGTACAAAATAGCCATATAGGCTTACAAGAATGCCATCTAGGCATACAATGTCAAATATGTCCAATAAAAAATATGTACAAAACTACCATGCAGGCATACAACAAAGGACTCTGGAATCAAAAGTCATTGCTCTCCATGCCCTGGAAATAAAATCTTTCCCTTTCCTTTTCACTTCAGATGGTGATAGGTTTGTCACTCATTTTTGCTGCGCTCATGGAGTGCTCTTGCTACTCTTCCTAGGGTTTAGTTCATGGTGAAGTTTTAACTGTTACAATAAGAAGTAAAGACATGAATATATAGAAATTACATTATAAAAAATGATATATTTGACAAAATAATCACTTACAGCCATCTCACAATCTCTCTCCACGAGGGCAATATTCTCACACCCATGCTTAGGCATGCTCAAGCCCTATATAAACCATACAAATAGAAATTAAACTACGTGAATCAATAATGGTTTAATTTTTCACTAAATAACATCTATAGCAACAAATGTAAATTGAAATTTACTAATTTGCCTCATACCTCTTCTATTAGAGCCATCGAGGATTGTATAGAATATATCACACCAATATCCATTACCCTCATCACATTCGGAGGTGTATCGTCTCGCAACAACTGAAAATAAAACAACAAATTATTCAACGTAATCAACGATGTGCATGTATAAACTACACAAATCTATTAAGTACTTGATTCATTAGTTAAACTCTTTATTCTATTACCTACATGAAGGTTTGAGTAAATCTACTGCCACTGGGAAGTGTTCCATCAAAGCTTCCAATATTAGTCTGTTCAACATCCAAAATTGCATATTAAATTACCATTCATAAAACAATGCTATTAACATGCAATAAATTTATAATTGTTTACTAGTTACATACCCTAGTGATAGGTGTACTACAAAAATAGGCTAGTGGGGGGCCAGTGTATCCATTCTCAACACTATGACCCTACAATTTTATTAAAATCATTAAACATTTTTAGTTAATCTTGCATTTCAAAAATGAAATTTAATAAATTAAATTCAATGAACACATGGACTAACTTTTACCTGACTATCAATGTCATATGCCTCATGAAAAATGTCAGTTGCCCTCTCCATCTCCATAGTTGCAGATGGATCCTATGTATAGTCTCCAGAGGGTCGGTGGGGTCATGCGAACAAGTAGCCCCGCAAGATTGACGCACATGTGTTTGAAGGCCACCACTCGAAGACTCCCTTGGATGGCACTGTAGAATAGGGCTAGTATGATGGATGACACTCTGGGTCAAAGTGTTTATTTCTTGTAATGTCTCTATTTCAGCACTTTCCTTCATGATAGAAGGCATAACAACATGCTCACGAGGTGGCCTAGAGAGAGCTCGTCTACCTTGCCACATAGAATCTGGTTGTGCACCAGGTCTATCCTGAGCTGACCCCCCACCTCTCCCCTGGAAATCCCTCATATTAGAATAATTTGGGATTTTTTTTAATATGAACTCACTGTATAGTTTCCTAAGGAAATATTGTGGGACCTCGCAATTGTTGCACGGTGGGTAATCAAAGACCATGTATGACCTATCATAAAACCGGTCCGTAATTTTTTGGTGGTGGCACCAATGGATAGGAAACCTCTTCGCATTGAGGGTAAGATTTTGATTTGTGTGTGGGTCAGTGAATAAAGAGCACAATTCACCTTTTGTAATTTTTAAATCCTTCACATCCTTGTATGATAGTTTATTTGTGTAATAGTCCCTAGCCACCTACCTCCTATCTTCCCATCCAATTATTTTTTTGCTAGTTGAATTTATGTTTTGTAGCATATCTTTCAATGAATTTGCTAGGGTCATTCTTTCTATGGTTGAACCATTTGGATCACTCAACCTATTGATCAAATCCTCAATTTTTTTTTTTTGTTCTTACTTTCACTCATTAAATTTTGTTGAGTGCCAGGAGGGGGTTGAGTGATTGGTGGAGGAGGTTGATGTTGTGGTTGATTTTGATCTTGAGGATTTGGTTGGTCTTCCTATTGAGGATTTTGAGGGTTTTTAGGTTGATTTGCATCTCCTAAAAATTCAAACAAATAGATATCAAATTCAACCTAAAACTAACAAATTCAAAACAACAACCATAGAATCCTTACCTCTAAGAGCTCCTAGTCATCATGGCGCCATCATTGTGAAGAAATAGGGATTGTTGGTGAAGAAATTCTCCTCCTAGAATGCAAGTGCGATATTGTGGGGTTTTTGGCCGCGAGTGCAACAAAAGAACTAGTCGAAATGCAAATGAGAGATTTGCATTTGTTTTTTGCTTTTAACAGTCAATAACGCTTGCACGTTATAACACGCTCGTGTTATTTGTTTGTAGCTACCGAGACCTAGCCTAGGCTTAACAAAGACATAACGTACTCGGGTTATGGTTTTCAAAAAAACAAATTCAGGGTGTCCACAAAATTGCTACCCATTTCCATCCACCTGCCCTTTTCTATGATTGCACTAGAATGATTTGTTAATAAATGAAAAAGGAGAAAAGACAACTATCTAACAAAGAGCCATGAACCAATTATTGGTCCAGAAGAAGTAAGGAAAGAGATGAAAACAATCTAGAGAAAGGAAGGAGAATTCAAGCAATTTGAATCAAAATCATCAGTCTTATCTATTTCGACTTCTAGTGCAAACACGCTTGTGAATTTTTGAAGTCTAGCAATGACTATGGGGGAGAAATTATCAGAAAATCTAATAAACCCCCTCATCAATACTTATGTCACATCATGATAGAAGTATATTTGGTTCGGTAATGAATTCAAAAGGAATTTTTTATTTGTATGTGTTAAGAATGAAGGTTGTACAATTTGAAAGGATGGAAGTGCATAGGAATTTTGAGGTGATCTAACTACAATTTGAAGCTTTTATTAAAAAATCATTCAAAATGAAAGATATAAATTTAGATGTATCAAGGAAATCATATTCAAAATGAATATGTATTTTAGGAGAAGCATGTAAAGGAATTTTGGAGACAGTGGAGCAATTCAAAGCTCTAGGATTTGAAGGAAGAAGTGATTGAAGTAGATTCAAAGTGTGTCTCGAAAGCTAGACATCTATCCTATTCTTTGTTGGCAATTCCAAAGGTATTTTGCTTACACAATATTTCACTTTTTATGTAATGGATAATTCGAAGGTTGTGAATATTTTAGATAGATTGCAATTCAAATTAAGGAAATATTTGAAATTTTTTTCAGAAGAATCAGTTTGTGCATTCTCTTGTATTCCTCCTAGAGTATTTCCCTCTAAAGATATATAAGGATACTTCTATCGTAAGATTGAGGAAATGTCACCAGTTTAGTTAAGTATCTTATGGAAGAATGAATTGGAAGAAAATCATGATGCTTACAAAATATTAGTTGAGAAGAAGTTGGATGTATGACGGAAAGCCCCTCTATTTGAATTCAAAATTAAGTATATTCAAATGGTTTTGAGTAGGATTCATGATGAATCAATATGGATTGATGAAGCCCATTTGATTACCAAAAAAGTAATCAGAGATGTAACTTGTTTTTGTTCCTCCAGACCAGTTCCCAAACAAAATTTTGTAAATGAACAAGAGATAATTGAGGTGACTGATGTGACCATCGAAGGAAAAGAACTTGTTTTGAGAATAATTGAAGATCCAGTCATTAGCTATGTTGTGATGGTTATTGGTCACAAAGTTTGCTTACCTAGTAATGATCTCATAGTTTCTACTATTGTTGTTCACACTTCTATTGATACATTTAGAATAAGAGGTATGGATTATGACCTATGTGAGATACTTTGAATACATATTTTGAATAATTTGGAGGAAATCAAGAAGAGAAAGAAAAATACATTTCGGTATAGGAATTTGATTGTCTTATTATTCTTTTACTTTTTCAAAGAGTTACCAATAATAGGAAGGATAGAATGAAAAAATGTGGAACCTATTGCCCATCAAATCAAGAATTTCATGATCAATCTTGGTGGTTCAAATGCTCAAGAGAGTACTCTTGTTGCATTATTTTGAAAATTTCAAATGAGGATGAACAAAAGATCAAGGATTTTAGGAAGTGTAACTTAAAGGTACTCCAAAAGTATTAATTTCCTAGTTTCTATAGATTTTTATTATATGGAAGCAATTGAATCCTAATTGGTGTGGATATCTAAGTTAGATCATGAAGTGACTGAGGCTTAGATTGATCATTATGCAAGAACTCTTTTGGAGAGCCCTAAATCCCAATGAAGAAGAATCCCTCATTAGTGCAACTAGAATAGGGAAGAAGAGTAAACGTGTTGTCAAACAAGAAGTCATAGAAGGAAATGAATAAAAGAGAGCTCAACATGAGCATGGAAGAATAAAAATTCAAGTAGATTTAAAAGAAGTGTAGAAGGTAATTCCCAGTGCTAACTTTGATTCATCTATATCAGTTGTAGAAAACCTCAAAAACGTGATTAATGTTAGAGTAATAAGTTATTATGCTTAATTAATTATATCATACTAGTTAATTAATTAAGTCACTTATTCCTTTAGTTACTTAAGCTAAACTTAGGCACATTAATAATTATTTATTAATTATTAAGTGTGCACACTAGGGTTTCATTTAGGGTTTCCCTTTTAGGGTTTCTTGATCTCCTTCATAAGGATTGATCTCGTTGTAATAACAGAGATTCTAATAATGCATTTTACACTTTGAGGTTTATAGATCTTGTTTGTTCTATAGATCTTGTTTGTTCTGAATGTCTTTTGCATTTGACAGGTGATTGCATGCAGGTGATCTTGGTTTTCTAACATGGTATCAGAGCTCTAGACCTACAACTGCCTATTCATGATCTGAAGATATGGCTTCTCAGTGAGTTTTAAGTGTAAGGGTTTCCACAGGCATCTTTTCTGCAAGATTTGGGGGTAGCCAATTTTTCAGCACAATATGGGCTCAAACAGATGTTGCCATCACATTCGAAGAGCCCCAAAACCCTAGAAACGCCTATCAAATCGTCCATTTTTAAGGAGTTGGTTTCTGAGGCAAAAATTTTTTGCCAGGGAAGCCGTACGGCCTCCTCGGCATGCTTCACAATGCACGAAAATTAAAAAAACTCAAATCAAGGCATTTTTCGGGATCCACGCTGACTCCTCCAATTCAGTTGGCCCCACCACTGGGCGGCCACCCGGTGGCCACCAGCCCGCCGCCACCGCCGGTGGCTCCCCCAAATCCGTCGCCGACCCCTACCTTCAACCCCTTCCGCCGAGCCCGGGGTCCTATGGAGAATCGGGTGTCCCAACACTAGCTCCCGTGGGCACCCTGCTTTTAGGCCGAGGTCACATGGGGGACCGGGTGCTATGCGCCCAGCCCCCGACCGGACTCCCAGCGCCCACCACAGGTGACATGGGTGACCAGGTCCTAGAATTTTTTTTGCAGGGGGCTGAATTTTTGTGTCAACGGCCAGATGGCCATCAAATTTTTTGCAGTGAAGTGCTGATGTTAGCATGATGTCATCGGTCATACGGCAGTTTGTCCCCCTAACCCTGATTTGCCCTAAAAGAGCAGTTTTTTTGTTTTTGGCATAACTTGGGCATACGGTATCGAAATCGGGCAAACGAGATATCACCGAAAAGCTGATTCCAAGCACTACCCTGTGGTGTAGTTTATTTTACAGTATTTTTCTGTTTTACTAAATTTATTACTATTTGAAGTCAGATGTACTTTTTATGCTTTCGAGCTCATAACTTTTTGCCACGATCTCCAATTTTCGCTATCTTTGCGGCGTTGGAAAGGTATTGAGGAGCTTTATGTTGCTGTCCATGCAATTTTTTCTGTATCTATCTTAGGTTTTTCATTAATCCAGATTTGGCCCGATGGGTGTTTTGGAGATTACCTGGATATTTTGGCAGTTGGGAGAGTGTCTCGCATCTTTGCACTTCATTTTCAGTGATTCATCATTTAATAATTGACTGCTGCTCAATAGATTTCAACGTTGTTCCCATTTGGAGTTTTCGAGTGTTTCGTGGCATCAGGTCTACTATTGCATCATTATGATTCCGATATGGTTTCTTGTAGACTGAAGTATCTTTCCTTGCTTGCCAGATTGCAGTTCCAGTGTTACTCTACAGTGTTCTTCCAGTGCTTCTTTGCAGCATGTTATATCATTGTAGGGGGGTTTTGTCCCACTGGGTTTTCCTCCTCTACCTCTTTCTTGCATTTGTAAATGGGTACCTGATCAGGCCTAGTTGTCGGGACCCATCTTTTCTTGCATGCATCTTCTTCTAGTGTTTTAGCTTCCTCCTAAGTTCATCTTAAGGGGGGGTGTTAGAGTAATAAGTTATTATGCTTAATTAATTATATCGTACTGGTTAATTAATTAAGTCACTTATTCCTTTAGTTTCTTAAGCTAAACTTAGGCACATTAATAATTATTTAATAATTATTAAGTGTGCACACTAGGGTTTCATTTAGGGTTTCCCTTTTAGGGTTTCTTGATCTCTTTCATAAGGATTGATCTCTTTGTAATAACAGAGATTCTGATAATGTATTTTACACTTTGAGGTTTATAGATCTTGTTTGTTCTGAATGTCTTTTGCATGTGACAGGTGATTGCATGCAGGTGATCTTGGTTTTCTAACAATTAATTCTTTGAAAGTCTATGTCTCTAGACTAGAAGTGCATTCTAGAATGAGATCTGAAGTAGAAAATTTAGAATATATCAAGAAGAAATGTGAAAATGCGCATCAAAGAGTGGTGAAGGAATTAAAGAGTGTATAGGTTTGTGAGGAAGAGGTTTAGAAACTTTTTTCTTTTTTCTTGAATTGGTCTAGCAGTACACTCAACATAAGAAATTAGATAAGGAAGAGTGAAAATCGGATGAGTACTCATGTAGAAATGTACAAATTGGTAGATGATAGAAATAATCAAAGATGTTCCTACATTGTGAAACTTCAAGAAAAATTATTTTCCCAGCAAGATCAAAGAACATAAGTGATTAGGAAGTTTGTGAAACTCAAAGATATTGTAAGACTCAAGCACAAACCTATATCTAGTGCTTTTGATAGTATTGGTAATCTATCAAAGATTAATCTTAGTCCCAATACTTTGGTAGATGGTATAGATTTCCTTACTAAGATTGAACTATTTTACAAGACTCTTGTAAGTGTGAAATATGCACGGGAAGATGGCAAAGCTTCATGGAAGGATATCTTGAAGAATCTCAAATGTTCCTCATCTTCAAGTTAATACAATTATCTTTGTGTTCATATCCTTTTGGTTAATTCTTGATGCATACATATATATACTAGATCCCATCCTTCTCCATTGGTGTCAAAGAGGGAGAGAGAGAGATAGATAGAGGAAAAGCATTTTTTTTTTTAAATGTTTTGGAAGAGGGAGTATTTCAGTTGCATTATATCAAAAAAAAATTTTGACATGCATGTTGCCATCAATGCCAAAGGGGGAGATTATTGGAAATATGGAGCCTTGCAACATGAACATGAAACTTGTATGTGGATTGATATGGTTGCTCCTATGTTTTCATTGATTTCAACATGGTGAAAAGTATATGAGAATCTTACCTAGTTTACTAGAAGTTGTTCTCTACTACAAGTGTTCTTTTTTTGATGAACCAGTGAGTTGGTTTTTGAGACCAGAAATCACTACAAGAAAAGATACGACTCCTGCCGGCAAGAGACACTATAAATTTTTTCTGGTGTTGTCATTTATGGAAACCCTAGTCGGTGTTTGGGTTCGCACGTCATCACTTGATCATACCGACAGTTAGATTGAAGGCAGTCAAGGAAGAACAAAGCATTAGGCAGTTTTGTCTTCAACGATTCATATGTGAATTTTATGTTATCATTTTAAGTTGTAAATATCTCAAAGAATGTTTTTTGTTATATGATCTCTATTTCTATTGAATCTTAGTGACTCATATCGATCCATGTGCGAGTTAGAGGATCTGATTGATTTATTCTCTGTTTATCAGTGCAGAAGCCGACTTGGTGAATGTGGCATGTCATGGATGTTTGGGAAATAATTGTTTAAGTATTTATGTGTTTGTACATGTTGATGTTGATCATTTATATGCTATAGCCAACTTTAGTTGGTGCACATCAAGAATTAATTATGGATTGAACCGACAGTTTGAATATGTTTTCATATGTTTTTGAAGCCGACATATTGGAAATTAATCTTTAGTCATAGATATATATAAGTTGATTATATCATTTTGATATAGATGTGAAGTGTGTTGGTGTGAATTACAAATATCAAAAGAGAAGAAGAGCGATAATGAACAGTTTCACTTGTGCATAAAGGATTTGTGTAGCGAATCAGAGCAGAGCAGAGAAGAAGAGTAGAATAAGACAGAAGGTCCAGAATTTGATTGTTGAGACTAATTGGAATTGTAATCAAGAATTTGTAGATGCTAATCTCTCAGTTCAATTTCTTTGATGGATTTAATCTGATTATCTTTGTAAGACAATGAGTCTTCTTTGAGCAGTGAGCTCTAGGTAGTGTGCCTGAATGCAAGTGCATTCCCATATTGTAAACTTCATTTTGAGTATACTCAGATCATATTGTGGATTGGCTATCCACTGTGGTTTTTCCCCTAATAGGGTTTCAAAGTAAAAATCCTTGTTTTATGGTGTTGTGATTGTTTTCTTCATTTTCATGCATTTTGTTTGAATGCTACAAGTTTTTTGAAGATAAAGATTAATAAAGTTAATTTTTGCACAACACTGATGCACCCTGCCCTATTAGTGTAGCTTCTTTCCAACAATTGGTATTAGAGCAAGTTCCTTAGAAGAAGTCTAACAAATTGGGGAGATCTTGGAAATGGATTGAAGTAGTTTTCAACAACAAATTTTGGTGGCCTTAGATGATCTTGATCAACCAAAATATGAGAACTAAGAATTACAGGAAAGTCTTGAGAATGCTGACAAATTCACTCAATCATTAAAAGACAAAATCAATAAGTCTGAGGAGAAGAGAAGGGAACTTTGTGATCAAATTAAGAAAAATGATGCTAAAAGAACTGAAGATGCAGAACTGAGTCAAGCCTTGAAGGAAAAGATAGAAGAATGTGAAAAAATTACCAGAGATAATACAATATTAAATCATGAGATGGAATCTATCATGACGAGGATGACCAAGGAGATTGAAGACAAAAATAAGAATGAAGAGAAGCTTGCACAATCCTTGAAGGAAAATTTTGAAGAATGCAGCCGATTGCAGAATGAATTGGAACAGTCTAAAAAAAATGAGGAAGATCTTGAAAAATAAATTTATGATCTCAGAGATGAACTTGATACTGCAAATGTGTATAAGGAGATGTTAAAAGTTAACCCACCCAAGCTCGATGAGCTAATTAAAATTTAGAGGACTGATGGTGACAAGTGAGGTATTGGTTATGAAGAAGGAGAAATCTCTAGATCTAGACAAAGGATATTTAGGCAAGGAAATCAGACAAATAGTGCTAGAAGGAATCTGGTATGACAACCTAATGCTCAAAGATTCAATGATTACTATTTTACTTGCAATAAGTTTGGTCATATTTCTTTTCAATGTAGAAGCAGGATGAATCCAAGTGGTCCATCATTCTCAGGTCAGTGTTTTAATTGCAATAAGTTTGGTCATAAGTCAAATGAATGCATAAATGTGATGAAACAATTTCATAGAGTTGTCAGATGTTATACATGAAATAGGTTTGGCCATATTGCTAACCAGTGCAGATCAAGAGAAAATAAGTGGAATAGCTATTCTGGATGTAGAGAAATATTGTGTGCTATAACTGCAACAAATATGGTCACATTGCTAGATTTTTTTGGAACAGAAAAGGTTTGATAAATCAAAACATGCAAAATAATGTTAAGGGAAAAGGAAAAGTCACTATAGATGTGACCAAGAAGCAAATGCAGAAGAAATGGGTCAAGAAAAGTCCCTTAGGGGAAGGAAATATGTCAACACTAGAATCTGCTTTTGGTAATTCCTCTAGGAACTAGTTTTAGGCCTTTGGCCTAGGGCGAGGTATCAAGAAAATCTCTTAACCCCCTGTCGGTAACTGTCACTAGGATATGGATAAGTTCAGTAAATGCATAAATGTTGTACAAATTCTGATGAATCTATTGAAGAGAGTATTATATAGTATTGGAGGTTTGTAGAATAATTATCTTTCTCAATGCATGGAAACAGGGTAACCAGATGAGTTAGGGTAAAATAATTTATTGCGACCAAAATGGGTTAAGTGTGCAAGTGATAAAATGTCATTTTTATCTTTCATTTGTCACTTTTTATTTTGAAGAAAAGAAGTTTTGAGAGCTCTGAGGCAAACTTTGGCGAATTCAAGAAAGATTCAACTGTGAAGGAGTTTTCTGCAACCTAACTCTAATATGATGAAAAGGTATTTATTGGAAAAACCTATGATAGTTGGAAGAGAAAGAAAAGAAGTTGAAATCATTGTAGAAAGAATGGGTATATCTACAGAAAAATTAAAACAAGCTAGAAGGAAGAGAGAAGAAGCTGAAGCAAAAGAAGAGCTAGCAAGAATTGAATCTACTAGTCTGGTAGCAACATTTGCCTCAACTTGGTCAATAAGGATCTATGCATCCCTATCCACCCCTACAGCAAAGCCTACTCATGTGCAAACTCAATCCAAGGCATCCAGTAAGAGGAAGAAGAATAAGAGCACAAGAGTCAATGAAGTTGTCTCAGAAGATGAAGAGACTGAATCTAATGAAGATGTGAGAGAAATAAAGCATATGGGCACCTAGGAAACAAAGGTTTCTAAAAGAAACCCCTTTGATGAAGAAGTCCAAGCAAAGAAGAAGGTAAAAATTGACAAACCTAGTATGTTAGTAGAAGAGGTTGAGAAAGATTTGGTCAAAGTGGTAATCTTAAGACACTTTGTAAATGGTATGGAACCTTCGATAAATTTGGTGAAAGAAATCTTGAGGAGGCTACAATAAAGAATTTGAATATTTTCAATAAGGTTCTTGTTGAAATAATGCCTAGTTTACCTAAAATCCTGTATGAGATTTTGGAAATGAGAAGAGTAAATGCTAGAATAGAAGAAGAGAAAATGAGAGAGAGAATTCTTGCAGAGCTATGTCTAGTGGTATCTATGGAAGAAATGAAGGAAATCCTGAATAAAGCTAAAAATGAATTCAAGAGCAAGACAAGGGTGAAAAAAATCATGATCGGTGAAACTAAAGAAGTTCCAAAAGAAACTGAACAAATTTTGAGAATTTTTATGTTAAGTAACATAATTGATGTTGTGGCTGAAGAAGTGAATGTTAAAGGTACTGCATCTAATTCGAGTGAAAAGGTAATTAATGATATAGCTGAGGAAACTATGATTCCTCTTGATGTGGATAATTTAGAAGTATCTATGGAGATTGAAGTTCCTGAAATGGTATCAATTGAGGGTATGTACTGGATCATGATGGGCCAAAAAGTGGCAATATAATGGGTATGTGGCTGATGACTTTTTTTTTACCCAAAATTGATGAAACGAAAAGGGTTTTTAAAGGACATTCTTAGCATTCCACTAATATAAATTATTCTTTACTTTGAAGTTAATAAATAATAATTATTCATTTTCTATTGAATTATGACTAAAGTCCTCATTTTTAAGTTGATTGAAAAACATCTATAGCTTTCAAACAGTATCATATTTTTTGAATCCAAAACATGCATCACATTCTATGCTTCACATACTATAAGATTAAAAAATAAAAAGATGAATTTCATGAATTTTTGACCAAGTTAAGGTGGTTAGACATACAAGTCTTTATATTTTTTAAAAGTTGTTAGAAAAAAATTATAATTAATTATTTACTTAGAAAAAAATTACAAAAAAAATGCATCACATCGGGACACGATTCCTCTACTTATATATAAAATCTTATAAGAAAATATTATCATTTTAATGTGGTTAGGGTGGTCAGATAGACATCTATTTCTTATTTTTTCCCTGAAATTTAAGTACTACTATATTGAAATTTCAAATTTTCACCAAATAGATTTTATTTTTTTGTAAATAAACCTAGTAATTTAGAAACTACATTCAATTTTCTACAAAATTTTATTCTTACATATTTTTGAAATAATATAGATAACTTATTCAAATTTTTATGTCAAGTTGCCTAACTCTGATTTTTCTAAATTTTTTGCCACTTAAGGTTCTATTTTTTTCATGATGATCCTAGTCATACCATTGAGAAAGTTGAGATTCCTGATGGTAAGCAAGAACCTACAGCTGAGGAAACAATGGTTGAGGAAAAGAAACTTGATGTAAAGGAAGTTCCAGTGGAAGCAAGAGACACTGCAAAAGTAGTGAAGAAATTTCTGGTAGAGAAAAAGGAAGAATTTGACCCTAAATTGATTAAAGTTCCTATCGACCTATCAACTTTGTCCCCAATTCAAAAAATTAAGGTTCCATCATTTGCCTAGGAAAAGACTAGAGAATAATTGCTGAAGTCTCACATTGAGGATAGTGAACTCATAAATCTTGGATCTGGAGTCCTAGAGAAAATAATTCCTACTCATGTCAGGGATTCGTCTAGTTTCTCCTCTGGTGAACTGAAGAAGCTAATTAACTTTGTAAGTACTCATTTCGAGTCACTTGAGAAGTCATCCATCATTAAAGTTTAGAAGGAGTTTGATTCCAAAAGATTCAACAGGTTGAAAGCATTAATAGCTAATGATAAAACTTTGTTAGCCACCTGTGTGAAGAATATTCAAAGTTATTTATCTGAAGGTGGAAAGATATATAAGTCATATTTGTCTTTGTCTAAATTTACTGAGGTCAATGAGAACAAGGTTAAGTATCTTGAAAAACAGTTAGCTTCTATTTCTTAAGCTTTTGATCCTTTAGCTGGTGGTGTTGGAAAGCAAGAAGGTCAGGTGATATCTATACTTAATAAGATAAGGAGCTTGAAGCATGACAATGACATAATTGTGGAAAGAGCATGTGAGCTTAGAGGCCTAATTGGTCTGAAGATGGAAATAATGTTGAGTGCATTAAAGGAAGTTGAAGACGCTATGAAAATTAGTGATTCAGTGAACCTTGAGTTTGCAGAGACATAATCTTAGTTAGTCTTTGGTCACATTACAATTTTGGAGAGTCTCAAAACAGTTTGCGACACAAATTTGAGCATGTTGAAGAAATATTTTGCAAATGTTTTCAAGTTTGTGTAAGTTGTAGAAGCATGCTTGTACAATCTAAAATTTTTGTTTGAATTTTGGTATGCGGTTTCCCCAAATTTCTCCATTGATGTCAAAGGGGGAGAGTAGTAGAGTTAAAAATGTATATTCATCTTAGGGGGAGTTGTATTCATGAGTTGTTACTGAAGATATTTTTGAAGCTTTGAAATTGGCAGTGTAATTCATGTTGGTACTGATCCGACACTTTATTTTTCACTAAGTGTTGTCGTCAATGCCAAATGGGGAGATTGTTGGCAAGAGACACTACAAATTTTTTCTAGTGTTTTCATTTATGACAACCCTAGTCGGTGATAGGGTCAGCACATCATCACTTGATCATATCAACAATCAGATTGAAGGTTGTCAAGGAAGAACAGAGCATCAGGAAGTTATGTGTTCAACCATTCATATATGAATTTTATGTTATCATTTTAGGTTGCGTATCTCAAAGAGTGTTTCTATTGAATATTAGTGGCTTGTATTGATCCATGTGCGAGTTAGAAGATCTAGTTGATTTATTCTTTGTTTATTAGTACAAAAGCCAACTTGGTGAATGTAACATGTAGCAGATGTTTGGGAAATAATTTTTTAAGTATTTTTGTGTTCGTGCATGTTGATTTGATCATGTCTATGATATAGACAACTTTGGTTGGTGCACATCAAAAATTAATTATGGATTGAGCCAATAGTTTGAATATGTTTTCATGTCTTTTTGAAGTCGATAGATGGGAAATTATTCTTTAGTCGCGAATATATATAAGTGATCGATTATATCATTTTGATATAGATGTGAAGTGTGTTTGTGTGAATTGTGAATATCAAAAGAGAAGAAGAGTGATGTTGAATAGTTTCACTTGTGCATAAAGGATTTGTGTTACGAATACGAGAAGAGCAGAGCAGAAGAGAAGAATTAGAAAAAAGCTCTAGAATTTGATTATTTAGCCTAATTGGAACTGTAATCAAGAATTTGTAGATACTAATCTCTCAGTTCAATTTCTGAGATAGATTTAATCTGATTATCTATGTAAGACAGTGAGTCTTCTTTGAGTAGTGAGCTCTAGGTAGTTTCCCTGAATGTAATTGCATTCCCATATTGTAAACTTCATTTTGAGTATACTCAGATCATATTATGGATTGGCCATCCACCGTGGTTTTTCCCCTAATAGGGTTTCCACGTAAAAATCCTTGTGTTATGGTGTTTTGATTGTTTGGTTCATGTTCATGAATTTTGGTTGAATATTACAAGTGCTTTGAAGATAAAGATTAATAATGTTAATTTTTGCACAAAACTGATTCACCCCCCCTCTCAGTGTAGCTTGTTTCCAACAAATCTAATATATTAACCGTGTTATTATGTCTCATTCAGACAACTATATCCTAGATCTTGATAAGTTTTTTGTTGTGAGAAGAAAGTTATCATTGGCAAAGTTTAGCTCTATACTCTACAAGTGTTTCTCTACTTTGCATATCAGTGTGGGAGACTTCGTATTTTCTTAAGGATAAAATTATAATGTTGTGGTTCTAATGGTATTTTTTATGATGGTAGTATGATGAGAAATTGATGTAATATCAAATCTGTAGTGTTTTTACTTTGAGGAGTGTATGATGGTTTAGAGTTTTCATGGATAAGTCCTAGTCTTGGCTGACCTAATACATGACACACATTACGAAGACTAGATGTACTTTGTGGATGATTTATATAGATCTATGCTAACCTAATTGATGAATGAGATATACTTGTATGTATATAAGATTCCTTGAAGAAAAAAGGTATTGTGGTATGTGCTGTAAGAAGTGAAAAGGTATGGAAGCAGAAGGAAGAGAGGTGAAGTGAAGTATGAAGAGGATCAAGGGAAATGTGAAGATCTGAGCCTAAATTCTTTATCATTTGCGGATTAGAATCGAATTGTTGAGCGATTTATATGAGAGGAATTACTTATTATTCAAAGCTTCATTGGAACCAAACCCTACACATAGAAGGTACATTCTATCAATCCACACTCTTGGTAGTGAGCGATAACTTTTGTATCTTGGCAATTAGCCATATTTTGTATTTAGGGTGTGAGCCTTTCAAGGAAAGTGAGTCCTATTAGTGAGCCCTATAATATCTTGTATTTGGATATAATATATTATGAGCTAATCCTTACAAAATAGGACCCTCCTTTCCTTTCAAATTTGAGGTGGGTTTTTGATGTTCTTTCCACTCCTCGAAGCAAGGTCCTAGAAACTTGTGCTAGGACCCATTCACCTTTAGTAGCAAATGGGTACTCCTCACATAGGAAACCCCTTTTTGAATTTAATTATTGTCGGATTTTAATTATTTTAAATCCTAGATCTAAGGTCGGCTTGAATTATTTGAATTTCGAGGTTAATGTCCAGATTTAGTATAAATATGGGGTAAATTCACATTGTTTCTCCTAGTAAGTTTACAAGAGGCCTAAGTATTTGATTTTTCAAGCATCAGATAAATTCAAAATAATTTCAAAGAGAGTTGATGTAGTATTGAATATCTACTTACAAGTATTGTTCCACCTCTAATTGAATATCAAGATCTACATTCTTCATGGACACTACATGTTAGTTTGTAGATTTATAACCCAAGACAACTTTCAAGGTATCAACATTGCATCATTTCATGTTCATGTTTCAATTTCATTATTTCATCATTTGGTTGAATTACCTACAAGGAGTTTGACTTAGCCAAACCCCTATTCACTAACAATCAACAATTTTTTCTTCTCTTGAATGTGTATTTGTAGATTTACAGGTTGAAGAAAATGTGGAGAAAACATTTGAAGCAAAATTGTCAAAGTCATCACATTGCAAAGTTGTCATCAATAGTGCAAGAACATGGAAAGAAGGTCACATAATTTGCTACAAGTTTTTAAGATCTGACAACCAAGGATATAATATAGGAATCAAGATCTAAGAGTACAAGAATCAAGGAACAAAACCTAGATCTCAGGTTCATAAACCCTAACAAGGACCCATTCTCAACTAAAGGTGAATACGTCCTTTGTGGCCTAAAAGTAGTCTTCTTGTAGCAAGGTACACATCATTTTGAGCTCTAAAAACTCCCCTTATGGTTGAGATAATAGTTAGGGTTAGTTTTTTTATTGTTATCGGCATCTTATCATACACATAATTGTATGTTTTGTAGGAAAATTCTAGTGGCTTCTCATCTTGATCAATTCATTTTGATAAACCCAACTTTTTCTACCCAACAATTGTTATTGCCATCAAGGTTCAAACCCCATTTGGGTGTAATTTTTGAGTGTTTATGTTAGGGATGAGGTCCTTCATTGTTGCCTCATCAGTTCATAGGTCCAAGTCAAAAGTGTTTACCCCTCTTTAAAAAAGAACAAGAATATATTAGACAATTGGAGCAATCATAAAAGTGTAACATTTATAACCCAATGGTACTATGATAACCTAAAATTGTATTTCTTACTAACATTCTCATTGGATACATTAAAACTTTGGACGACCATGTCCCTCTTCATTAATGAGATATTTTTTGACATCACACCAAGCATGTGTAAAGAAATAAGATATGGGATTCAACATAATTTTCATGGAAAAAAGTAAAAAATGGTATAATTTAGGCTATCGAGACTTCCTTTAAACCATGAAGCTTGTGTGAATCATATATTAGACACTTCATTTGATGGTTGGTGTAATTTGAGGGAAATAATGATCTTTTATGTAAAAGAAGGTTATAAAAAATATATAACCATTCACATTAAAACCAAGATCAATTACACATGCTCTATCCAAATTAACAATATTATTCCATCCATCCATTAAATCACTTGTTGATATAGTCTACATATGAATAAATAATAAAAGAGAAATGGGGCCCACCATAGCTGACTTGGCTATGAACTATCCAAACATAAAGAATTCTGACAAGTGTACAATACAACTAAGGATGCATATGATCATAGATAAAAGTTATGTTTTGATGGTTGGGAAAACCTTGGGAATCACAAGACCACCAAAACCATTAGGAAATGATGGATTCATATGATCAAAAGTAGATAAAAAATAATAAACACTCAATAAAAGTTAAATTCTATAAAACAATCAACTCAATATTCCTTTAAAAAATGAGCACTAATACCTATGTACCTCTTAAATGAATAACACATAAGATCAAATATTCACCGCTACACAGTACATGGTACCATAAGATCAAAGCTCAACATGAAAAATGCATGGTTATCTAAGAGTCCGCATAGAATGCTCTATACCATACAAGATTTGGCTGAAGATTATAGCCACCCAAGATCTAGGAACTTTTGTTAAATCACATGAGATATCAAATATGAGAGAATAATGCTATTCTATCAAAGGATGTAAATGATGTATATTACAATAGATTTAGATTACAATGACAACCCCTTGGTTATATTGACAAAGGTGAGACAAAGGAATGCATAATATTATGAAATGTATCTTAATCATACAATCCGATACATAAATTGATAACTATCCTATGTGAACCATAAGTAAATTTAACTAACTATTATGAATAGGACCTAGGCGATGAACTAGCTAGGTAAAAAACCACTTTCACACCAATCATTTCTAACATTATGGTATTTATATAATCATAAGATAAACTCAAGTTGATACGCTAGCAACTATGAAGCACAAAAGAACATAAAACATGCATGAATATACATAGAAACTAGAGAATAGATTGTAATGTGTGCTTAAGGCTCAAGAAATTAATAAGTCCAACTAAATGTATATTTCTTAGATCGCTTATGACTTGAGGGAAAATAAATAATTAGGAAAAATAAGAGAACATGAGTTTTGTAGTTTTAGGAATAAGAAAATAAAACCTACATCACACTGCATGGCCTAATGGTGTTATTTACAAAATTCTATTTAAATTTTATAGGTATCATAATTATATTTTCCCTAGACACATAAGAATTTATAATGCAAAAATATTAATACTCTAGTACGTTAAAATAATGGTTGGAGTCCAATTTTATGCATGATAGTTCTTAGTAAATTTATTATTTTCTTATGTAGAATGTTTCCTATGCTTGGTATGATTGTAGGGAGATATTTTGTTTGGAGTTAGGTCATCAATGTAAATCAAATAATATTCTTGCATAATTACCGAGAGAACCCATAATAGTTTAAAGGAAGAGTAGGTGGAAATTACAACCAATAAAAAGTTACAAGTATCATAAAACTCATATCACACTATCTTATAGTTTATGGATTTGATAAAACGACGTATATGAAGTGACATGTTTTGTTTAGTTGACGAGCTATGATGGTTAATATATTTTTAAATTTTTTACCACTTAAGGTATTCTGCATGTAATTGAGGTAAGTGAAATACCCTTCACTTTAGTCCTTGATCAATGTCATATCACAATAGGTCTTATACACACCAAATATCAATGACTAGATGTGTCCTAGGATTAAATTTTTAAATGAGAAAGCATAACAACTATACCATGTGTGCTTCTATTTCTCATGTTTCTCTTTTCCTTGGCCTATAAAGTGGGAGAACCACTTGATACTTTGTTCCTTAACCATTATCTTGATGCAATATAATTCAAATAAGTTGAATCATGACCAATTTAATATATACATTTTTATCAAAGTTAATTAATATGATATAAACATGATTAATAATTCTTAATAACGTATTTTAAATTCACAGTCATGGGAAGTCATTGATTAAAAAAAAAAGAATTAAAGAAAATAATTTATGTGACATGGTTTATTTTGATTCATTGTAGCCTACTAAATGGTTTTTTGTCTCCCAAATACCCTTCACTTTATTCCTTGACCAATTTCATGTCACTCTAGATCTTGAAAAAAACAAATCCAAATCATAAGGTATCCTCTCAATTTAACAAGTTTCTATGAGAAATATTAACAAGTATATTGTTAGGCTTTCTATGTGTCATATTTCATTTGTCTTAATGTAATGAATGGGATAATCACCCCCGATATATTTGAAATAAGATGAATTATGACCTTGAATATGTCAATGTTTTTAAAAGTTAAGTTATATTATTTAAATGTGACTATTGCATTATAATTAGTCATTGAAGATCATAAATCTAAGATAATACATCTTTAGTTGAGTCCTCAATGAATCAAAACAATAAATAAAACATCGACCAAGGGAAATAAGTAACTTGACATGTGCTAATATTGATTAGTTTTAGTCAACCATGTGTCATGGTTCTATTTGACTTTGTCAACCAAGTAGAAGAAACATGCTATATTTTATGCCTCAACTATTATCCCAACAATATAGATTCAGTATAAGATAGACCATGACCATTGCACATGTCAATATTTAATGAAGTTAAATGATATGATATAAATGTTAGTATAACTTTATAATAGAATATTTTAATTACATAATTGTGAGATAATACATCTTCAACTCCACTAAATATAAAAGACTGGTATTTAATTATAGAATAATAAATCATGATTTATTTGTTGTTTATCAACTTAAATGGCAAAAAAAATCTTATCATACTTTAAAATTGAGAAAATAATAAAACCTAAGAACCAATCACAACTTAATTTTTTTTTATTTTTTTAAATAGACACTTCTCTATATAATAGACTCTTTAGAGAATTTAAAAAATCATGTCAACCACCAACAATAAGAGAAACTACAACAATAATAAAAGTCAAGTCTAATGTCCAATGTTGTCACTAAATAATACAATAGTAAAGACAGAATTCCCTGAAGAGGCCCAAATAACTGCAGTAGGGAATGTTGTGCATGCACTCCAAGCACTTTGGAACGAACATATTCCTCTCTGAAGAAGCCCAAATAAGTGCAGTAAGGAATGTTGTGCATGCACTCCAAGCGCTTTGGAACAAAAATATTCCTTAGATTGCCTGATTATCCACCAGTGCAATGCAATTTGATATATAAAAAACGTAGAATAGAAAAATAAATAAAAATAAATTCTCAATTATTTGGTGAAAGTTTGTTATAATTCATTAAATTCAAAGCATGGACAAGCATCTTGTATTAAAAAACATTGAGAACAAACTTCTACAAACATATATTGAGAGGACTGACAGGATGCAGCTCAATCTTAAAATGGGCTGTTTGCCATTACATAAATCAGCAGTATGGCTCACCAACACCCTGATATGTTTTCTTACTACAGACTAAACACACGAAATTCTAGCATAAGGTATGATTGGAACGTGAGAGAAAAGTTCAGATCTTTATTCCAACACTATGGCCATTGGAATGCTCTTTCTTATCCCTCAACTTCTTGTCCCTGGAAAGTCGTTCCGCCATTCTGCCATGTTGAAATAATACAGTAAGAGATCTTATGCTGAGAATATATGCTACAAAACTAGACTATGGAAACACAAGGAAAGGTTAGAGTAGTGGGAGATACTTAGTCAATGCCATCCTGTTTGTGTAGTCATTTTTCACTATCTCAGGACGCCCAGTCTCTAGATCCAAATGTCTAACAGGTTTATCCAACAACTCTTGGCCTTTCTTCATAAGATTCCGGAGGTTTTCATCTGTACTGAGGTCTATTTGTGCTTCGGCTCCTTTTAATTGCCATTCCTACAGTATGAGCGACCATATCTTAACCATGGAGAAAATAAAGGGGAAATAGGATCTGTAAAATTATAAATCTAGACACTTTTTTATTTCGATTTT
Source organism: Sequoiadendron giganteum (assembly GCA_007115665.2). Classification (NCBI taxonomy): domain Eukaryota; kingdom Viridiplantae; phylum Streptophyta; class Pinopsida; order Cupressales; family Cupressaceae; genus Sequoiadendron; species Sequoiadendron giganteum. The sequence continues at coordinate 167,644,737 of CM021103.1, read as the reverse complement.
TTTTATTGGAAACCATAAGAAAAACCTGGATTCTAAGGTAATTTTCTTTGCAATGATGAAGCATCAAAGCCGTATGAATGTTGACCATGTCTGAACTTGCATTCATGATAGATTCTATCAGAGGTGTCCTTCCATCATAAGTAATCCACTTCAAGCTCCCCCATGTGGCAGCCTTTTTCGCGTCCCATGCAATATCGTCTTCTAGTCCCGTTCCAAGCGAAAGGACAATAAAGTGGTCAATGTGTGCCTGTAAATAGATAAAACTCTGGTTACATGTTCGCGCTTAATACTTCCCATCATTGAACATTCATTTTCTATGACCTGTACAGATGAGATGCTTATTCCAAATAGGGAAGAATAAAATACCTTTTTATCTTCGATTCTTGTATCCCGATGAACTGCTCGAGTGACCAAATTCATTGCTATCAAGGTCTGCATTATCAGTAAATTGTTATCAGACCCTTAAAATATATCCATGTCAAATATAAATTTAATCAGAACCCCTACTCATAATACTAGCATTACAGGATTATTAGCCGCCACTCCTCCATCCACCAAATTAAAAACTCTACTCTTTCCGTCACTGGACTTTGTAGTAAACTGGTGAGATGGAAAATAGGTAGGAGCTGCAGTTGTGGAGAGGCATACGTCCATTAGATGTGGATTCTTCAGTGGATCTACTTTCGCCTGCATATAAGTATAGTAAGATATTAAGAATGCTTTTCTACAGTGCATCTGCATAATTCAAGTATTGAAGATCATTAAATATAATGAATACCTCATGACTTGCGAAAATTGTCGGAAACTGCGTCTTGATATCGAAGGTGGGTATAACCAGTTTAGTTATCGTGTCACACAGACGTGTTTCGTGAAATTTCTCTTGTTGTAAGATTTCGACCAGCTGTTTGCCATTGAATTTGGGACTAAAAATGCCGTGGAAAAAATTCCATTTGCTACAAGTCCAACAAAAAGAGAATTTTTGCATAAATACAAGTATTGCGATCACTTCCTATGAAATATAAGCTTAATACAGTACTTATAATAGCATAATACTATTAGCACTACTAACCTTGCCTGAGGAAAAATCGCCCTCGCATTCTTCAATTTTCTGGGTACTATAAGGACGATTGTTACGGTGATCATTTGGGTCTGCAGTGGCTAACATTGTGGCGATAAGACCTCCAGTGCTTGTACCCGCCATTATATTGAAATAATCTGCTAGTCTTGCATCTTCCCCATCCAGTTTCTGAAAAATACGAAGCAGAAAGCTACATTTCAGTGATATTTGTGCGAATAAAACTATGTTTCACTCAACTAATGTGTCAAATAATTTATACTAATCTGTTGAAGAAGAAAATACCTGCAACTCTTTCTCTAAGAATTTGAGCAATTGTACAGGAATAAGGCCCCGAACTCCTCCATCGACACTCAGGATCCTAGTACCGAAGTCCGACGAGACATCGATTGGAAGAAGTTGCTCAGCAGCCATTGGAAGAATTAGAAGAATGTATGGAGAAACAGCCTTTAATAGGTGCTTCAACTTATGAGGAAGTAGTGCAGAATAACTAAGCGGGAGGCTTATTTATATAGATGGAGCTCATGAGCTGATGTTATATATAAAAGTTATATACACACACGTTAAATAATGCTTATCTGTAGAGGGAAAAACGCCATAAACAGAGCTATCAAACCACGTTGTCGCCTCGTCACCTCCGTTATTTACGAAGACGCACAAATATTTTTATTACGTCCATGTTTCATGTGCCATTAGACTATTCCCAAGGGTTTTTGTTGACTAGCTGCAACGTACTAAATGTTTTGCCAAATAAACCTCTAGTGGTTTTTTTGTCGGAAACACTTGCACATATTTATTAATTAAAAGGTATAAATATAAAGTAATTGTCTCAATAATCAGTTTTTAGATTCGATGAGTTGTATATGTTTAAACCTCAATTAAACTATGATAAACGTACCTCTATATAGGTAAGCGAATCGACTCCACCCCACGAGTTTTAAACAAAACTTAAAAAAGAGGAATCCAATGGCCGGGCTTAACCGGCACATTCTAAGCACTGACAGCTAAGGTGGCCTGGCCCATTCCCCTGAGGTTTCCGTACCCGAGCAAATCCACGTTTCTGTTTCTTTTAGAAATTCCTTTTCCGTAAACCCTTTTCCTCCGTTTTCACATTTAAAGATTTTTTTACTCTCACATTCCATGCAGGAATAAAAATGGTAGAATTTTATCTTATAATACTCCGCTGAAGTAACATATTAAAGCAGAAACGTGCGCTAGGTGTTTAAATAGATGCCAAGGCGTTTAAATAATATTAAATTTTATATAAGTAATTAAAAAATTCGTTTAATAATAAATATATAAGAAAAGATGATGAAAAAGGTTTTACAATTAAAAAATACTTAATAATAAATATATTAAATATATATGTGAAGAAAGATGATGAAAAAAGTTTTATAATTAAAAATAAATTTTATATAAAAAATTATTTTTGAATTATATTATATTTATTTATTTTTTAAAATATATTTTTGTTATGTTTGAATATTTTTAATGGCTTTTATGATAATATATTTATATAGTATTATTATCTAAATAATATAAATATACTAATTAAAATTGTTGATACAATAATAAATATTATTTTTTATTTAGTATTTGATATTTATTTTTGTTTACTTAATATTTATCTTTTTACTTTACAACTATTCAAAAAAATTATTTTATTTTATTTAGTCAAGCGTTATTTTTATTTATAGTTTTTTTTTATTTGAAATATTTTTTATAAAAAACTCTCAATAAAATAAAATAATAATCAATATTTACTAGTACTTTTAATTGATTAGTATGAAATGTAAGTTTTAACATACTACAACAAAAACTAATTACAATAACATTTATTAAAATGATTTGTGAAAAAATAATCAAACAAAAATATAACAATAACATAAAAATATAAAAGCTTTGACAAAATATTTCTATCGTCCATGTTATTGAACATGAATTATAGGCAAATTTATAATATTCAAATTTAATATCATTTTCCCTTTTTTCTTCATTCATTAAAAAAATTGAATTTTATAGTATTTCTATAGTCCATGTTATTGAACGTGAATCATAGGAAAATTTATAATATTCAAATTTAATATCATTTTTTTTTTTTTCATTCATTAAAAAAAATGAATTTTATTAAATTAAAAATATTAAATAATAATGATTCCCTCCATTAGATTATAACCATACTTGTACCTCTCAAAATTTAAATAAATAAAAGATATCTACAATAATAATAAGACACAAATGACATGCCATGATTATATATAAAAATTGAAACACATCTAAATATTTTTAAAAATAAAATTATATAAGAATTATTGAATTTTTAATTTATACTTAAAGTTATTTTATATGTCATGATTATATAAAAAATTGAAATACAATTAAATATTTAAAAAAACTAAAACTATCTAATAATTATTAAAAAAAATTATTTACTTGTTATTTTATAATTTTTTTCATTTACTTAGAATTCTTTAAATTTTATCTTTTAAAAAAAACAAGTCTTCTAAGTAAATGAATTCTTTTATAAAATAATTCTTAAGTAAATAAACATAAATTAATGTCAATTTTCTAAACACACAATTAATCACCTACCTTATGATTTCTCGTGGATAAATTAATTCGTCTAATTATCCAAAAAATGGTATGATGAATTTATTAACAATGATAATTATTAAACCCATCAAAGATTCCAACAAGTTCATGTGTTCCTTAATATCTTCCTCTCTTTTAATTGTTTGGTTAATATAGTAGGAAAAAAATCTACATTTCTTTTCACATTTCTCCAATTAATACTTGAATTCCATAATCTTATGGAATGATAAGTTTGAATTATTTTACATTTCTTATGATTTATCCCATGATGCTATATATATATTCTCAAAGCTATTAGCTCCTATTGAACTAGAGATATTGACATCATCACAAGCTTCTTATGGCTCAAAATTTAAATACTAAAATTAAATGGAGTTGTCCCTCAAAGTGCACACTCATTAGTATAATTATTTAAGACATCAATCTATATGTTTCTAACTCAATATTTTCAAGTCTGATGGATGCTTTTTGAAAAGGAACATATTTTTCAATCATATTTTCAAAAAGTGATTTTTATGCTCATTAAATTCATCAAGGTCAATATTTTTTACTTTCAACCTTGAAAATTAATGAGGATTTATTTTCTAAGAAAAGATCTATACATTTCATCTTCTTCATGGATGCTTCCAAAATCCAGTTTGTTTCACATACTTGCAACTTTGAATTTTCTTCTTGATCATGCTCAACTATCATAATTTCTCATTTACATAAGAATTTATATAATCGTTGTTGAAAATGATTTTAATTTCTTGAAATTCATAGTTCTTTTTCTATATTCTTCCATGATTTTTTTTTATTATCTCTTTCTTAAATATCTAGAATTTTTTTAATTTTTTTTCATGCTCCATAATTTTTGCTAAGACCCTTTCTTGTAAGTTTGAATCTAGTATACCCATATTTTTTTGGTTCCATGATCTATTTGTATAGCTCTTTAGAAAATTTCTCTAACTCTTCTTTAAGAATTATTTCGTTTTATTTTGTATATTTGTGGCTTAACTCCCAAAGTTCATTACAAAAGAAAATTTTATTTTTTCTCAAATTATTTGTAGTATCTGTATTCATTTTCTTAGTAATAATTGGAGGTGTGGTCCTCTAGTGGATGCATCATGTCCCTTCTTATGTGATTATTCCTTTAAGTTGTTCAAATATGATGTTTTAAAAATTATTTATATGTCAGTACTAGTTGTGACTCTTCAATTTTTGTATTTTTCCACCCTTTGTTTTTATCCATTTCAAGTAGTTTGGGGGAAAAAAATCTATATATTTTTGAAATGACAAAGTTGCCTTCAAATATTTTGATATATTCTAGTAACTTGCAAACCTTAAAGTAATTTCTTCTACTAATGATCTCAATGTAATTCCTTAAAGTGTAGAAAAATAATCTCTCTTTGAATCCTTCTAAGTATAGTTTCATATATATTGAAGCTAGCAACAAGATATGGTGACTCCATGATTTATAGGATGACAAGATCACAACTTTTATATCATTGCAATAACCCTACTAATTATTTTATGTAAAAAAATAGATTTAAATAGTATAATTATAACCTTTTAAAACCCATATATTTTTATAACTTATACATCAAAATTCATAATCCAAATGAATAATTATGTTAATAAAGAAAGATAAAATTTAGAAATTTTCTTGCTATTTCAATAAATTATAAGATTACATTAAAATACTTTGTAATAATAATAGGAATGATAGTTACAGTAATAACAAAAAAAAATTTGTAAGTACATTATTATAATCTACAATAACTAAAAATCATACAACTATATATTATATAAATATTATAGAAATCATATAATATATTTTAACAATATATTGAATATTTAATAATAATATATTTATTAGTAAATAATATTTTAATTGTAAGTTTTTTTATATAATATGATTTATATTATATTATATTAAATCATATAATATATTTTAATATATTATATAAAATCATATAAAATTTTCTTGCTATTTCAATAAATTATAAGATTACATTAAAATACTTTGTAATAATAATAGGAATGATAGTTACAGTAATAACAAAAAAAAATTTGTAAGTACATTATTATAATCTACAATAACTAAAAATCATACAACTATATATTATATAAATATTATAGAAATCATATAATATATTTTAACAATATATTGAATATTTAATAATAATATATTTATTAGTAAATAATATTTTAATTGTAAGTTTTTTTATATAATATGATTTATATTATATTATATTAAATCATATAATATATTTTAATATATTATATAAAATCATATAATATATTTTAACAATATATTAAATATATAATATATTTTAATAATATATTAAATATTTAATAATAATTGTTATTTTTTTTCATCATTTTTCCTTATATATTTATTATTAAACGACTTAATTAATTATTTAAACACCCTTATAGAAGGCATCTCTGTTTAAACAGACTAACACATAATTAAACTACTCTAATTAATTATTTAAACACCTTTATGGAGGGCATCTCTATTTAAACGGTCTAACACCTAATTAATATCCTACATTTCTGCTTTATTATTAATTCAGGATTATTTATAAGATTTCACGAAATTTATAATTACCTATGGAATAAGCACACATTTGGGTTAACACCTATTTATTCTCCTAATAGATGAGGCGTACATTTCTTCTTTGACATGTTATGTTATATTATTTACTTCCAATGGAATATTTGTAAAATAAAATTCCACTATATTTATTACCGCGTGAAATGTGGGAGTAAAAAAACTTTAAACGTGAAAACGGAAGAACAAAGTTTAGAGCAACGGAATCGGTTAAACGTGAATTTGATAGGGTACGAAAATATCAGATGAATGGACCAGGCCACCTAAACTGTCAGGGCTTAGAATGTGCTGGTTAAGCCCGGCCGAATCGAATCAAGCCAAGATCCAAAGCGAGACAACGAAGAAAACAAAGAGTCGACAAATATGATAAGTCCAAGATTATTTTAAACGGCGACCAAGGTGATGAGATACAGACAACTGTAGCAGGATTTCCTTGTGCGTCCATCTTATTTTAAAAGCGAGAAGCCGCCAAGCAGAAACTTATATTAAAAGAACTTACGCAAATGTTGCAATTGGGAAAATAATTAGAATATAATCAGAGCTAGTGTTTTCAATTTGCAATAGAATATCTAAGGCTCATTTTCAGTCTGCAATTTTATATTATGTTACTTGTAATATAATGAGTTTCCTCTCATTTTCAATTTTCAATTCAATATCCAGTACATTTGTAATATAATATCTTACGTTCATTTGTAACTTGTAATATAATGATTTCCCACTTGTTACTTGTGTGTTTGAGAATTCTAAATCTTGCACTGTAGCAATGTTAAACTATTTAAAAGTAAAAGTAAAATTAAATTCAATGTTAAATGAAATTGACAATTGTAGATTGTAAGTAAATTTTCAATTATATAGTGCTTATGTTTTGATACAAGATTTAATATTCAATTTTAATAGTGCTTATATAACAATACATTAGGTTAAAGCATGGTACTGAGGTCAAGTTTTAGAATCAAAATAATATTGTTTCACAATCTCACTATTTATGCTATTCATGTAAAATTGTAAAATTAAGATACTTAAGACTCTTTTATTCACTTCAAAAATATTTCGTAAGAATTTGAAAGATCACAAGTTGACATTCCCACTAATGTAATTATGTAAATCTAAGTTGTTTATTATTCTTTTATATACTAGATCTCCAAAATACTTTGTAAGAATTTTGAAAGATCACATTTTGGTGATTATGATTTATTAATATTGCATTCTATCTATAAGAGAGGGGGACCAACCACGTCAAGGCTCTAGGTCATAGAGAGCGGAGGATTTCCCTAACTTACCTCACACTATGTCATGTCCCCATAATTGTAAACCCCAAATGTGAATATTTAAATACAAATAAAATAAATATGAGAAACATAAATATAAATTTTAATATAATATTATTATCGAAGATAATATTATTATAATATTGTGGATACCAAATTATAGATATTGAATATTATAGAAGGATAATATTGTGTTTACCAAAATAAATACTAAATATTTATACATCAATATAAAATATTTCAATACATTGAAATAAAATAATAATATATTGTTATTTTACTTTAATCATTAAAATACGAAATATTAAATACAAAGAAATAAACATCAAAGAAATAAAATAATAGATATTACTTTGACTAAGATAAAAAAATATGAAATATACAATAAAGTAAACAAATAAAATAAAACAAACAAATATTAATGGGACCAAGCACGGATCCCTAAGCATGACAACTAAAACCATTTTAGAGCTTGGTTGACCACCATTTAACAAAGATAAGAATATATTAAAGTGGCTGACTAAGCATGAGAAACTATAATATAAAATGTGGCCATAAATTAAGCCTTACACAAATCATCAAGGTCCAAAGAAATGACTAATTAAAGAGTGTCTATGAAAGGCAACGCTTAGACATAGGCACCAATTGATAATAAATAAACAATCATAAATGTTGGTCATAAACTAAAAGACATGGCTCCTCAAAAAGACATGGCCTTCCCATTGTGGCATTAAGATATAAGAGTGATAAGAAGGGGAGAGAGAAAAGGGGTGAGTTTATTAAAAGGAATAGATAATGGTTTGGAACAACCCTTACAATATAATAGGGGAGATAGGAGGGTTGGCTGGAAATTATAATAATGATTGCAACAGTGGAGAGAATAGAAGTATACATTAACAGTAAGTTAAATATAATAAAAATATCGATATATATATATATATATATATACACATACATATATAGATATAAATATATGTATTCATGTCAAGAAATAATTTTAAATTGAAGTCAGTTGGAAATATATATATATGTGTATGGGTAAGTAGATAGGGGAATCACTTGTGAATATACAATAATGATACTTGCAGCAATTATTAAGCTTTATAAATAATGATGACTCTTTAATATAACCATAAGTAGATTATGTATATTTATGAATTGTCCTCATCCTATGATCAATTTAGTATATGTTTGAAGGAAGACAATTAAGGAATAGGGAGACATGGGAAGACACAATAGATTAGGTGAGACTACTCACTTAGTTTTAATGTTTAGTTATCTTCAATCTGACATAACCATGATGCTTGAACCTTGTTGCCTAACTGATCTATGTACTATTAAATGTAACCAATAAACTTTATTCATTGGAATGCACATAGTCACTTTTGATGTGTTAGAACCATGCCTTCTTGATATCGAACCAGGAAACAAACTTCACTAGACTCGAAATCAATAGTGTATTTAAGTGGACTATGTAGTCCTTAACCGATCATATGCCAAATGGTTTATCTTCTATGGATATGTTTCTAATGATGATCAATCTACATTTATATTTGATTTTTGCAAATATTGGACTTGCAGGATGTATTGAATTGCAAAAGAACATAATGAACATGTAGACATGAATATTACTTAATTGAGTTTTGTATTATGATATACCTTCATATTAGTATTCAAGGAACTGTTTGATCATATTAAATACTCTTATTGCATAATATGTGTAAATACAAATGAAGGACTAATGACTACATATCAATTGTCTGAATTGTGTTTATCATCCCGCCAAGAGAGCTGAGTCATAACTTAAGTGGTTTGTCTAAAAACCTCACTCAGATTTTGCCCCACAAGCCCAAAGCAAGGGTTGGGCAGTCTGCCCCATAGGCCCATGGGTTGGGAAATTTTGCCCCATAGGCCCATAACAAGGGTTGGGCAGTCTGCCCCACAGGCTCATTGCAAGGGTTGGGTCATGGAGGGGTGAGGGTCCCACCTAGGCATTCTGCCCCACAGGCCCGGGATATAGGTTGGGCAATGGAAGGTGGTAGACCGTAGGCCCTTAAGGGTTCCCCTCTCCTGATGGGCTGAGTGACTCTTCTTATGTTTTCAATATGCAAGTATGATTATGTCTACATAATTGCATTATGATCATGTCTTATTTTTGACATCTAGATATTAATGCTAATAGATATGTTTTCAATATGGATGAATACATGATCCCAATCTAGAGTTATGAAATTAGGAGAATACTCATTTGGAAGGAAGAAACCCTAATCCTAATCAACAAATGAATTCTAGGGCAAACAAGTGAGTCTTAGGACAAGGTTGGGTAAGGGACATTACACTCTAAAGGGTTGTTTCAGATAGAGGTTGAGAATGATGAGGAATATAAAGTACTTTTATCACTCTTTAGATCCAAAATCCAAGTTTAGGTTAGGTGAGCTGGTTTTTAGAGTCAATACTGCACCTCAGACAACTCTTTTTCTGAGGGTGATAGTATAGTTCTGGGATGATAGTGCAACGTGCTGGCATTTGTATGGACAAAATATATGAAGTACAATATAAACTACCTAAAAATGAGCTAACAACCTAGCTAGTTATTCTTAAATGAACAAAATAGAATGATAAGATATAAAAAGTACAAACAAATATGATAAAGTAGATAAATAAAAAGCTAGGGTGACGAAGATGATCTCACCAATGCACCAATTCACCAACTAGCTCCAAACATATGTTCTCCTACACACAAGAGAGGAGAAAATGTTGGGGCTATATAGGGGTCTGCCTCAGTCAGACCCCCATTTTGGTGTTTCCACCTCCACGGACAACTAGATAGAAACAAAGTAGAAATATGTGATAAAGAAGTAAAGAAAGTAGGAGTTGCAATAAACACTAAAAAATAGTATAATGCTACTCAACCAAATCAGAAAGCAGAGGAGCGAAACATTACCACCTCGACCCAAAAGCTCACTAGTCAATGGAAGAGAATGAGGATTTGGCAAGGTCACCATAGCCTCAACTATGATGAAGGGAGGTCTTGCAAGACTCCAAGCCCACATTTCTATGGCTTGCTTCACACTTGCTATGTGGAGTTGATGGAGTGTTGTTGTTGCATTAGAGTGTTGGAAATGCTAAGAGATGGCTTGAGAATGTGTGTAGAGTTTGAAGAGATGAAATGGAGTGGGAATGCCTCAATTTGAAGGAAGAATGAGGAAGAATAAGGATTTTTTTTGGTCGATTGGTCAAAGACGGATGTTACAACTCATCCCCAATCGGGAGTGTAATGCCACTACCAACTCCAGACACAATACTCTGTTAGGGATGACAATGTACCTCGTGCACATCCTCAACAAATATTCTCCCACAAAAAAAATAAACAAATTCCAAATGGAAGGAAGGTAGTTAGTTGATGTGGAATTTCACCTTTGGATCCTATTTTCTAAGGTGAGGATGTGCGAAAAGGGAATTTTTGTAAGGGTTGCAAATTCACTCCTATACACTATCTAATGTGTGCCTAGTTTTAAAATAAGTTAGATTACTCAAGGAAATTTGATAACTCAATATGCTTAATTTTAAATGTATTGGGAAATAATATGATGTTTGTCTTGTTAAAATTGTAAGCATCTTCAACTTAATAATTGCCAAAGAAATATTGTTGATCACATGGACCAACTTTTAAGATAATCTTATATTTTTTATATCTCTTGGTGTTTTTTAATGTTTTCTTTAAATAATTATTTTTTTCAATACAATAGGCCCCATTAGATTGACCTTCTTATTCTTAGAATTAGTGCTTAGATCTTTGGTTCCATGAATTTTTTAATGCTCTTTCTTGTGTTCTTGGTAACCCTTGTGGCTTTTTATTTTCTATAATCATGCCCTTGGTTAATGCTTTATTATGCTCTTATGGTAAAGTTGCAATCCTATACTCTAATTCTTGATGCCTTCAATTTATATTTTACTTTTGGTGCCATGATTCATATGATGAGTGTAACACCCTGTCGTGGAACCCAGAAAACGAAATGACAATCACATAAACAGAAAAATAGGTTTTTTTAAAGAGATAACATGTGACAACAACCATAAACATTTCAGGGTTCCATAACTATGTTACTATGAATAAAAAAAATATAATAAAATATCCATTTAAATAATATAATCAAGAGAAGTCATGTCTAGATAAATATAACAATAAGAGTTTACATACAATAATTGAGATTATAAAAAATCTCAAAATAAAATAAATGGATACAAGGCATCTCATGCACATCATGAGTGTAATACAATGAAAAATGAAAATGTCCACACTACGAACTTGCCAAAGGAACTAAACTCTGCAACCATTGTGCAATATTGATCTAGCCAAGAAAACCTGTCACAAAAAAAATACTTGATGGGGACCCAATAGAGTTGTGGCACATTCCTCCCAACCGTGTGGAGCGCGAAAGTCCACCCCTCGTTCTAGGAGACATAACAAGTCCTCAAGTCAAACTAACCTCGCAAAGAATCAAATACAATTACAAGGTTGACTCACATGACAACTCAAGAACCAATCAAAGACAAACTATAAACTGCAAAATGAAAACTCCCAAAGGTGACTTATAACATAAATCTCACAAGGTATACTAGGATAAGAGTGTCATCACACAAGCTTGACATGGATTACCCAGTGGGATCTTCATAGGTTACCGACCCCCTCACTTGGTTAAACCCTGACAACCTTAACTGATCCCTGACCCCGCCTCTTACTCATGCGGGATGAACATACCTTTCGAAGGAACAAGATAGTTTATCATTGCCATTCTAGGCCTTCCCACTCATCCCAAGCCCAAATGAGCAATTGAGTCATCAATGAGGTTAACTTATCTGTATTAATATGAGATGATACCCGAAACCCCTAAAAGCTTATTTAGATTATCACTTGATTAACATACTTCTGAGAGGTTACCCCTGCAACCACTTCCGGGTCTAGCCCCTAACGAAAGCCACTCTTCCTAAGGTGTGAATCTACAAATAGATTACAACAAGGCAATAATACATGAACATGAGCTTCATTTAACAAGGGCATAGTCAACCGATCCAAGAAATGACCATGGTGACATAACATTGTGAAACTTCTGCAAGAACGTACTCATATTATAAGATACAACACTTTCCCAACTAGTAATACATAGACATAATGTGAGAGATTCACGTTTCCCACAAGATCCAAACAAGGTAAAATTGAACAAAGATCACATTACCAATTGATAATCAACAAGACATGCCTTAACTTAGTAACAAGGAACAAAAAATATGGGACACCAAAACCAAGACCCTTCCATAATCAAGAAGTAACCCCATAAATACATTGAACTAACAAACTTAAGTACTCACATAACTGATATTCTATAGTTCACAATCTATAAAATATTAAATTACCAACAATTATATTTATTCCAAAAACTAATTGATACAATCCATGATTTTAATATCTTTTCATAAAATACATTATAAATATTGCAACCAACTTAATTAATACAATTTAACCATTCATATAAGATATTAACAAATCAAGAATATCAACCATAATACAAATTAAATAGAGATTACAAATAAATGTATTAATGTATCTATATTAGTGATTATAATATAGATTATTATTATTTATAATAATATATATTATAAATCAAAGTAGTGTTAATTTAATTGACAATTTCAATTTACAATTTCAAACATAACATATAAAACACTTATTTATTTATTGTATTCTAATTTGAGAGTAAAATTAGGTTTATTTACCCCACCCTCTACATTCAAATATTGTGAATTTAAATATAAACGAACATTGACACTTATTACTATAAAACTAAATGAAGTAAAGTTTATTTAAACAAACATAGACTATGTTGGCACATACATATCTATTACTATTATAACCACATAATTAACTTTATGTCAACATCAAGTGTCGAATTAAAAAAGGAACATACATCAACTTCACTAAACATATAACTTAGCAACCGAATGACTCAAAGCCAGCCGATACCAATGAGGTAACTAAACCTTAACTTAATGTTAAAGGCTACAAAGGACATGCAACCATCATTGTAGAGTGGAGAAAGGAACTGATGTTAGCATAGTGTTCATCATCGACAATAGAGTTAGAAAAAGAAGTGAAGACATCATGGGAAGGAGGCTATTATAGATAACTCCAACACATACAAACTGATCATTCATTCACAGGGTGAATCTTGGCTTCAGCAGAGGTATGCAGCTAACCCCAAAGTGACACAGTAAATTCAATGGGTTTGGATACAGATACTCATCACCACATAGGTTCCTCCCATTGGTGGTCTATTGAAGCAAGAGGCCTGGTAACCAAGTTTATGATGGCTTATTTTTTTCTTGAATGAAACCTTTGTAAATGGTAACTAAATTAAATATACCATTTCATTACCATATCTGTTAAAATAATTCCCTAAAAATAGATAATTTGCTACTTCAAACATACCATTCAATAAATATTGATTCCCATATTTTTAAAAATTATCTCAGGTAGATGATTTACCACATCAAATAGGCCATACAATGCACATGCTTATTGAAAGACTCCTTTCAAAAATATGTCTTGTTGCATCGAGTATACCATACAAGAATGACCCAGCCTAGTTTGCTCTTCATAAAAAAACAAACCTAGTGTTTGCAAACTTCAATGCCCAATGCCCTTAAGAAACCGATGGCCATTCTCAAGTTTGTATACTATAGAACAAAATGATTCTATACCAGTGAGAATTATTTTTGAAAGCTTATATGCTAAGGCTCAAACAATATGCAGGTTACATGGAATAAGGAAAGAATAAGGCACGGTTGAGTTGAGCATGTAACTCGAAAGAGTCTTATATATTTCACTAGGCCGCGGAAACAACAGAGATCAATACTTCATAGAAAAAAAATGCAAATAACTAGAGCCTTACACATCCTATACATAGTCAACAGGTAAACAACGTTCGGGGGTCAACATAGGATTACAAAGGGAGAAACTGTAACTATAGATTCGGTGCATGCATCAGACATTAAAGAGATCAACCATGTTTTCTACTTCTATATTTTGTAACCACCATCAATAATACTATTTTTCATTTCCTACATTCATTCGAGATATTATTGCATTTATTTAGATACTAACATGTTTCATTTTTTCTATGGTGTAGCAGGGTTTGAAGATGAACTCTTCACATCATAATTTACATCTTCATAAAAAAATATACTTTGGAATTTAACAAGAAAAGAACTTGAAAGCGTTTCCCTGAAAATGGAGAACAAACTCAGCAAAACCTCACAAATTCAAACCTTCAACCTTTCACAATATGAATGTTGACTTCAACAAAAATTTGAAGCTTCTATAATCAACTCCAAATCCAAATTTCTAGAAAATATCTTTGGTGAAAACAATCTTTTTACTTCCTACTATTTGAATATCCAAAAATGTGTGTGTAAGAATGAACAATTTCAATATTATAACCTTTTCCATTCTTCCAAAGTCTCAACTTTAACTTTTAGTTATAGCATGCAACACATGCATCAATCAAACTCAATAAACACTAAAAGATAACAAGATATTTTAACTTTAAATCTCAACTAAAATTTTCCCTTTTCAAAAACGTAAAATTGAATAATGAAATCAATTACAATTAAATGCTCTTTTTGAAAAAGATATTTTAATATTTTAATTTAATCACATAATAAACTAAAAATAACTTCTTTAATTTAATTATATCATTAAATCAAATAAAGCAACATTAATATTAATTAAAACATTATAATAATCTAAATTAAGATAATATTACAAACTCAATCTATAACAAACGACTACAAGCACGCGATGAATAGGTGACAAGACAAAAAAGGTGATGACAGATACTCGTTCTTTTTAGAACGAAGGCTAAGGACAGAGGACAAGTCTATCTCCCGTCAATAATTCCATTGGGTCATGGCACACTCAGACCTGACAAGCAGGTGGAGTCGATGCCTGTACCTAAAAGTTGCATAACACTGCATGATTAATCCAACATATAAAGATATGAAACACACCGTGAAGAAGAATCGTGATAGAATAGGGCGCTCACTGATGAGTACTGCTAAATTGTCTTCTTCACCAACTGACGTAAACATCTAACTAACATAAAATCATAATGTGTAAAACATAACAGCATAGATAATCATCATAAAATATAGTGTATCATCAACTGAGTTTCACAACCAGTCATGTAAACCATGACATAAAGCATCGAACCAACATAATGTCAAACATCTAACTGCTAACAATATCTCAAAACAACTAAAATAAAAGTGTCATCAGGAGGGTCACTACAATGAGGCCCACCTTTTTCTCTATTTCGAAGGTGGCCTATTTCCCATAAAATATTGAACTTAAAGATACACTTACATTTTCCCACCTTTCTCTATGAATTTGTGGTGAGTAACCTTCACAATGATGATTTAGATTATTTGGGAACTTCCCACTCACTACTATGCATTGAGCTCCACATTAGCAATATCTTATTTTTTGGATTTTTCATTAGTCTATTCTTCAGTATTAGGCTTTAATTATTTCAATATTTCATGTCAACATAATGGTGGGGCTAATGTTTTAATGTGTTGGATCTTAGGACTATGTGACATCAAAGTTCATTAAATATCCTCTCCCTATTATAATGTTGTGGGTCATTCATATTAGTTAGTGGGATTAGTTAATGATTTTCCCTCTATAAATATGCATTATATTGTTAGATCATGTTCCTTTCACGTTCTTTCCATTTGATGATTTGAGAATTGCAAAATGGCTATCTTTCATGTCATACATGAGACAATATTTTAGAATATATTCAAAATTATTGTGGAATTTTTTTTTGGGTCAAGTGTGCTAATGTGAATAGATCTAGGTGGCCAAAAAAATTAAGGAAAAATGTGTTGGAGTAAAAAAGACACTAAGAGGGGCAAATCAGTGTCATAAATTGATTTGATAATTTTTACAAAAACTGAACCAAAATAGATTTATGCTCTCTTTTTCAATGATTAACTCATCCATATATTGAATGCAATCACATATAACTGGAAATGAGAAGTATGACAGTAAAACATTTCATAATAAATAATTCTCAAATTAAAGTAGAAGAACCATAGAAGAGACAAGTGACACAAGATATGTTGAGTGGAAAACCCTCCTAGGGTAGAAAAACCACTCCTAAACTGCTACCTTTTAAGCTTATATTTGAAAAAAAACTTTTAACAATGCCTTATAGGCTAATTTCTAAGCACCAACTCAAGGAGCCCCAACCCCTCATTTTGAAACACCAATTTCAAGGAGCACCAACCCCTTTTCAATTTACAGAAAAGACAATGATATAGAGGGTCTCTCTATTTCACTCTTTTCTCACAAGTGCCTCTCAAAAGACAATACTGACAATCCTCAAGGTTCTTAATTGAACCTTTAGAATTCTAGACATTATCTAATCTTAATACAACTTGTATTGATCTTGTATTTCAGATTTACAATCTTAGTGTAAAACATGTCTATCATAATAGACCATACATGAATGTTGTAATCAATCTCTCTCTTTTTTTGACATTACAATCAAAAACATATATTGTGTGTTATCCATCAATTAGAGGTATATGCAAAAAGACAAAATTATGTCGAATTTGTGCTAGGTATAATTAGAGATCCAAATAATTATTCAAAATAAAAGATTTCTTCTGACAGAATGCCCAAGAAAATATATTTTAATAAAGTGACTCTGAAACCCTCAAAGGCTATGTAAGGTGGAAGTAATAATTTTTTGATTTTGAATCTTCAGTCAAAGGTTTTCTTTTTGGAAAGCTAATGTGTGATTTTTGTTTTTGATCATAGAAACCTAAAAGAATGATAGATCTACACCAATGCCAACATCTATTAGAAGATTCCAGTAATGTATGCACAAAAATATATATTTCATCTTTGAAGAGACTTAAACAATAATACCCTTCATGAATCTATTTTATATAAGAATAAGTAGCCATCTTATTCCTTATATTACCAGCTGAAAAAGTAAAGAATCTGAAATGTAACCAAATCCTCATCATGGTGAACAAAAATAAGCAATATTTTCAGACCACCCATAATCAGAAATGCAGAGTAACCAAAATCATGTCATGCCTTGCAGAAAACCACTCTATCATTTTCAATTTCGAATCAAAACAAAGTAATTGCCTTACATTTTTTAAATAGAAAGATTTCTTCAAAGATAGAATGATGATACCTATTTGAGCAGCAATAGAGAGACAAGTAAATACTAGTGAGATTTGATATATGCCCTGGTCATTATCTGCCTTAATCCTTCCTTGATAGCACCCACCTGACAACAACCTTTCATACACTGTGAAACTGAAAACAACAATACATAAATGACAGAGAAATAGTTGTTTCTCATTCTCCATGGCGATAACAGAGATTAGGGTTTACACCCTTAGAAAAATGAAAAATCAATAAGGAAATCCCTAAACTCATTTTGTTTCCAAGACATTCGATGCCTCACCAAATCATAATACTTTTGAAGTCCGAAGTAAGAACATAATGATTATCAACCATACCATAAGCATCAAGTCCGCGGTTATAACAATTGCCAAGTATGCCAACACTTATAATTACCTCTGAATTGCATATTGACCATCAATTCAAACTTCATCACCATATAAAATTTAATTGTTGTCCAATGATCAAACAAAAAAAATGCTGACCACTATTATGACTTAGAACAAAATCACCGAAAATCAATGATTTCAAATAAACCGATAGATCATTCACTTATGAATTTAATAAAAGTCAGTCAATAATGCAATTTCCAACTTTATCAAACATGTTGACTACCTTTACACACAAAAAATTATTACCAATGGATGATACCATGTCACTTTCAAAGTGACCTTTTTTTAATTATTTCCTTATACCTGCTATCACCCCTAAGGCCTAATGAATTAACAGTTGTAGGACCCAATATAGATATGACTTCTTTCTAAGTCATTTTCAAATGAGAGTGAGCCAAAGATAATGCTCTTTTCTAAATAGATGCCAATGAATATCAACATTAAGTCATGAGCCATACCATATACCAATGCAGAGATATTTATCAAATGAGATATCAAATTCAAATGCCAAAGAGAGATTTTGAGTAATTCCAACCCAAAATTACCATGTAAAATGTAAAGTATCAGAGAGTGATATGTGCTAAGATCAGCCAATGATACTAGTGAATTAATATGACAAGAAATAATGGAGTTGAAAACCAACTGATAATGATACACCTAAGTAACCATGCCAAGTACCTGTCTAAGTAGGATATCCTTTATAGCACATGAAGCTCAACTTGATCAGTACTAAAGAAAAACAATAATGTTGTCCATAAACAAGATATTGAATGCCATAATATATATGGACCAATCTGCCATAGTTGAACCAAACACATATCAATCAAGTAGCACAGTGTTAAAGTCAATATGCCATAATTCCAAATTTGACATCAAGGAAAAAATGTCAACAAACTCCCCCTTTGTCCTTGATGGCAAAAAAATGAGCCATCAAACCAAAAACTTAACCATAACCAAAATCTCATAATTCTCTCCCTTTTTGTCAGAAGGACAAAGGAAAAAATAGTGAAATGCCAAGAAGTTGAACTGAAATAGTTGCGGATATAGAAATGGGGCAGCGAATAGAAAACCATATGAAGTAGCAATAAGCTGCTAACAGAGCTAAAAATCTCCCCCTAACATGAAGATAAAGTATTAAGGGAGAAAATATTGAGAGACAACTCCCAATCTAGGCTGAAGTCTTTCAAATACCTCTTTAGCCAAAGTCTTAGTGAAGATATCAGCTATCTATGCTTGTGTAGGAACATATTGCACATAAACCTCATTAGCCAACACCTTTTCACAAAGAAAGTGGGATTTAATAGCAATGTGTTTAGTGTGATAGTGCATAACAGGATTTTTGGAGATATTAATTGCACTAGTATTATCACACATAATAGAAACATGTTTAGGAACTTCAATACCCATGTCAAATAGAGTTTGGGACATCCTGATTACTTGAGTACAACAAGAGGTGGCAACAATATATTCTACTTCAGCAGTAGAGAGTGAAACAAATTCTTGTTTCTTATTGTGCCATGCCACTAATCAATCACCAAGAAAGAAAGTAGCACCCCTGGTGCTTTTCCTATCATCCAGACAACCAAGCCAGTGAGCATCAGTATATGTAATTAATGAAAAATCATTGTTTCTAAGATACTAAAGAACATGATCAAGAGTGCCTTGAACATATTTAAGAATCCTTTTAACAATATTAATATGAGATTCCTTAGGAGATGACTGAAATCTTTCAACCATGCAAACTCCCTGCATTATGTTAGGTCTAGAAGCTATTAGATAACAAGCTACCAATAATTTACTTATAGTCACTTGGATTTACATAAGGAGAATCGTCAACCTTGGTAAGTTTGCAACCTGTAACCATTGGAGTGCTAATTGGATGGCATTCGTCCATTTGAAATTTCTTGAGCATCTCTCTTGCATAATTTGTTTGATAGAGAAAATACCAGTTTCAAGTTGAGAAATTTGAAGACCTAAAAAGAAAGTTAATTCTCCCAACATTGACATTTCAAACTCAGATTCCATAATCTGAGAAATTTTTTTACTCAACGCAATATTATTGCAGCCAAACATAGTATCATCTACATAGATTTCAACAACCACAATATTAGAACCTTCAATCTTAACATAAATATTACTATCAACACCTCCTCTAATAAAACCTTTTGAAATCAAATGATTATCTAGTCTAGAGTACCAAGCTCTAGGAGCTTGATTTAGGCCATGTAGAGCCTTTTTCAACCTATAAACATGATTAGGCTTGTTTTTTCTAATGAACCCTTTAGGTTGTTCTATGTAAACTTCTTCATCTAAATAGCCATTCAGAAAAGAAGTTTTGACATCCATTTGATATAAAGTAAAGTTCTTGAAAACATAATAAGCCAATAATATTCTAATAGATTCAAGTCTAGCAATAGGTGCAAAGGTTTCGACAAAGCCAATACCTTCTTGTTGAGCATACCCTTTGTAGACATACCTTTCCTTGTTGCGAACAACATTGTCATTTTCATCATGTTTATTTCTGAATATCCATTTACCCCTTATGACATTCTTGTCATCTGGTCTTGGGACTAACTCCCAAGTATGATTTTTCTCAATTTGATCAATTTCTTCCTGCATTGCATTAAGCCAACATTCATCAGTTAGAGCATCATCAATTTTTTTTTCTCAAACTGTGTAACCAAACAGAAAGAAGTAAGCTCAGCTATGTGAGATTTTTCATTAGATTTAGTAGTTCTTCTTCTTGTTTAAACTCCTATAGATTTATCTCCAATAATCAGATCTTTCAGATGGTTTCTAGAGATAGATTTGAAAGGAGTTTTGTTCACACATTTTTGAGGACTTGTTTTAGAATTTTTAGGATTTTCTTCATCAAGTTTAGGACTTGCTGATTCAACTTTAGGATTTTCAGGATTTCTATGAAATATAACCTTAATACAATACTTAGAATAGCATAATACTATTAGCACTACTAACCTTTCCTGAGGAAAAATGGCCCTCGCATTCTTCAAATAAAATCTTTAATTTTCTGGGTACTATAAGGATGATTGTTACGTGATAATTTGGGTTTGCAGTGGCTAACATAGTGGTGATAAGACCTCCAGTGCTTGTACCCACCATTATATTGAAATAATCTGCTAGTCTTACATCTTCCCCATCTAGTTTATGAAAAAAACAAAGTAGAAAGCTACATTTCAGTGATATATTTGTGTGAATAGAGCTATGTTTCACTCGACTAATTTGTCAAATAATTTATACTAATCTATTGAAGAAGAAAATACCTACAAATCTTGCTCTAGGAATTTGAGCAATTGTACAAGAATAAGGCCCCGAACTCCTCCTCCATCGACACTCAGGATTCTAGTACCGATGTCTGACGAGACATTGATTGGAAGAATTTGCTGAGCAACCACTGGAAGAATTAGAAGAATGTATGGAGAAACAACCTTTAATAGGTGCTTCAACTTATGAGGAAGTAGTGCAGAATAACTAAGCAAAAGGCTTATTTATATAGATGGAGCTCATGAGCTGATGTTATATATAAAATTTATATACACACATGTTGAATAATGCTTATCCGTGACTTAATAAGATGGTTAGTGAGGAGAGGGGAAAACACCATAAACAGAGCTATCAAACCACATGCCCACATCATCACCTCCATTATTTACGAAGATGCACAAATATTTTTTTATTACCGTTCATGTTTCATGTGCACTATTCCCAAGGGTTTTTGTTGACTAGCTGCAACGTAGTGAATGATTTACTAAATAAACCTCTTGTGGTTTTTTTGTCGGAAACACTTGCACATATTTATTAATTAAAAGGTATAAATATAGAGTAATTGTCTCAATAATCAGTTTTTAGATTTACTAAATGTATAGAGGCAGTTTATATTCAAGATAAATATGTTAGTTAATTTAAAAAGAAATAAAGATATATGTGAGATTTAGTTTTATGATTAAAAAATGATTGTGAAATGAAGAAGATTCTATAATAAAATTATGCATATTAAAAAAAATTCCTTAAATTAATAGTGTGACGTAAAATTTGTGTTATTTATTTTCAAACTCAACTAGCAAGATGAGACACCCTAAAGTGTTAAGTAACATTTTGTTTTCTACTTTAAAGGAACCATAGAATGTGCATATGATGTGATTTTATCTATGTACAAGAATATGATGTATAAATTAGTTGGATCAACTAGAAGATCTCAACATTTTAATTCTTTAAAATATGTTCTAACATATAATGGTCCATAATAATTGTTTGTGGAAGATGTTGCTTATCTCTAGCATATGATTCTAGTCATGTGATACACACTGCAACCACATGCTCCACCAATTGCTTGGAATTCCTCTAAACTCAACTCTTGCTTGCGAGGATAACATGTTAGCTACAATTAGGATCAATACATGCAAACCCCTAGTATGTTTGTTTATGGCTAGAGTACCTTAAATTTGGTCTCTTTTAGTGTTGGCCTAGTAAGGTGCATCAAAGATTGGTATTCTTTCTAATCTCTATATCATCACTCCACACCAAAACTTCTACTTTTCTACCTTAGCCAATTTTACTATGGCACCTATAGACACGTATTCATAGTAGGGCATTCCAAAGAACCCTCTATGATGAATATTTGTAAATATTTGACACTTATTTCTCATATGCTATCATTACTTCCTCTTTGCGAAAATAAGTTAATGGTTGACTCCTCTATCCACTTATCCTCTATCAATAAGCCACCCTATCTTTACAAGATCTCCCCATATCAGAAACAAATTAGTGGACTCGTCAAATGAGGATAATAGATAGCATTAGACTCAATAGTTTTGATGAAGAGTTTATCCTCATGTTCTATATTATCATCATCAACTTCAATTTCATGTGCCTCATGTGAATTATTTTCATCAATTTAGAATCCTATTATTAGGGAATAAAATTGGAGAGTTTCCATTTGCATTAGCCACTTCAACCTTGACTATGTGATGAGCACACGGTTATACTAAGAAGGGGGTGGGGCGAAGAATCAATATAAGACTATCATTAACTTTTTCAAATTAAAAACCACTATAAATTCAAATATACTGAATCAACAAATAAGAACATAAATTCAAACACATTGCACCAATAAATAAGAACACAAGAATAATGTAATATTTAAATGGAAACCATTTTGGGAGAAAACCATAGAATAAAGACTGCTTGGATCGAATATCTAAATCCAACCACCAAAATAAATACTCTTTAACAAAAATTTGTTGGAACCCACCCATTGGAGACACCAATCCCAACCATTGAGTGAACCAACTCAGTAAAAGACACCAATCTATTTTTATAAAAGGCACCAAAATCTCTAGTATGGGGCACTATCCTCTAGCTTAACAAAATATTTTTCCTCCTTGATAATTTTCCCTCAAAAATCTTCGTTTGAATTTAATATTTTGTAATATTATCTTCACACAAATATAATAGTGTATATATGATATATCTCTTTATCTTCCACCCTCATCCTTCTCCATATAGTAGAAACTATTTTTATGTGTTAACCAAGATAGGAAACCTTCTGGAGGGATACATTGCTTCACATAAATGAAATTACTCTATTATTTTATACGCTTTCAATGCACCTTTTATTAGAAAACTTAGGCTCTTCATAAGGGGTTAGCCCCTATAAAAATATAAATCTATTTAAAATTAATTTCAAAATGAGATACCATAATAAGGGGTTCAACCCATTAAATTAATCAAATATAATATAATATAATTATTTTAATTTTGAATGAGTGTGTCAAAATGGGGGAATCAACCAACATTAAAGAATATGATTTAGTGGCTTTGGGCCATTGTAATTTCTTCTTCTTGGTTAACCAAATTTCATCATGTCATGCATGATATATCTTTCTTGACATCAATGAAAATAAAAATGTAAACCATCACTCATAAACCTTTGACATCAATGAAAATAATTCTAGCAATCTTCCCCTTTGTCATTGATACAAGCCCCTCATAAAAAATATATGTGAATGTAGTAAGAACATAATACTCCCCCTATCTCTATTGCTCCCCCTTTGATATCAATGGAAAATGAATTCTCAAAGATCTAAGGTAGTTGAGTGATGATCTCCCACTGAATAATTCATCTCATCAATGACTAGATGGAGAGAATATCACCCTCGACTTTTATCTAAGATACTCAAAAGTATCTATTTGAAGAGGCTTTGTAAATATGTTTGCAATTAGTTCCTATGTAGAAATCTACTCTAACTTCACCTAGTGATCTACCCCTTTCTCCCTTAAGAAATGATACCTGATTGGAATGTTTCTGGTTCAAGAGTGCATCACTGTAGGAGTTGAGAAAATACAACTTCACAAACCCCGAAGATCACCTGCATGTAGATAACCTATCACAAAAGAAGAGATGGAGACAAACAAGCAAGGGTTCTCTAAAAACTGAAAATGTATATATCAGAGAGAATGAGAGAATAAATTGATATGAAATACAATGGGATCAATCCTTATAAAAAGGAGATCATGCAAACCCTAATAAAACCCTAATAGGAAAAACCCTACTAGAAAAACATTTAATAATTAATATAATTATTAACTATCACTTTATGCAAACTAACGTGAAATATTAAGAAGGGAATAAAGGTAACTTAATCAACATAATTAAGTTAAGACCTTTACTCTAACACCCCCCCTTAAGATGAGCAATAGTGTAGCTACAAACAAATGCAAGAAAGAAAAGGTAACTACAATGCAAGAAGGCAAACCTAGGTCTTGGCAACTAGGCCAGATCAGGTACCCAAATACAACCAAATCTTTGTAAAATGGGGAAATAGATAAAACCTTATGGGAAAAATCTTTACTCAAAAAAGAGATACATATAGCCAAGAAGAACATCACTGAAGCAGAAGAAGCTGCAAACAACCGTCGAAAGATGACTGCTATGGTGTTGAAGAACCTCCGCTGAAGATGGAAGATCTCTTCCAAGGTGAAACCAAGGAAGAATTAGCACGAACAATATAATAACCCCCACATAATGTTGAACTAGGAGAGCCTGACAGATCCACTGAAATTATGTGAAACACCCTGTAGTGCATAAAGGAGAAGAAACATTTGAAAGTGCGCAAGATAGCACCTGCAACTCAAAAGGTGGTGTGCAAAACAAAGCACACATGCATAAGGCTCGAATCATATGGATCCATGGTTGTCATGGAGGGACACTCACCAAAAAAAGGTGTGATGGCAAACAAAGGCAAACTACATAACCCCCCACTGTATGGATTCATTGTGGTCGTGGAGGGACACTCACCAGACAAAGACGTGATGGCAAAATAAAGGAAAACTACAAAATCCCTCATGGTGCTTTATAATAACAGTGCGAGTACAAAATATGGCACAACCTTATGTGTAAAATCCCCAAAAGATGCATGTACAATAACGTGGCACTTTATCTCAGTGCGTTTACATAAAAGATAGCTTACAAATGATGCTCAAAATTCCCTCAAGGGAAAAAATGTTGTAAATACATGAAGAACAGCCAAAAACAAAGCATCCAATGCAAAAAAAATGTTTTCAAGAGCAAATATGTCTAGGTAATCCACCACAGTGTGAAAACACAAATAACTAAATAAAATATACATGGAGTGAAATCTGGAAAAATAGCATGGATGAAACTGAAGAGCTCTGAAATATTGTTCCAACGCCACTGAGATTGCGAAAAATGTTGAAATTGATCAAAAGTTATGAGCTTGGGACTAAAAATAGCCCCTTTATCTTCAACTGGCTGTAGAATGTGTAGACATCCAAATTTGATCACTTCCATATGATCAAAATCATCTATTCTATTCATCTATTCCATTAACAGTGATTAAATAATTTATTTAATCATTATTTCATTTTCTGCCTGAGGTTCCTAAAGTATGTAATTAAATAAATTAAATACTTTACCTTACACCTTGTTCTTCTCTAAATTAAATAAATATGAAAAATTATTTAATTTAGTCTTTTAACCCATTTGGATTAAAATCAGTTTTTAATTCCCCTTTTTCTCTCTCCTTGTCACATTCTCCATAACCCTCTTCTAATCCGGATTAAATTAATTAATCTGTGATTAGAATGTGCACCACTTAATCAAGATTAAGTGTCACATCCTCCATAATCTCCCACTTGCCTCTAATCCCTCATTAATTATCCTAATCTTGTGTTTGCACAACCTTAATCAGAATCATTAGCCACATTTGGCTTACCTTTTCTGGTCAACCTTCCCACTTACCATTTTTAGTCTAGACTCTCTTCCCCATGTGAATTTTTAATTCACATTTATTTAACCAAGGTTCCTCTCTTCCCCATGTGAATTTTTAATTCACTTTTATCTTTCCAAGGTCTTCTCCATCCCCCATGCAAGATTCTAGAAGCCTTGACTTGTCACTTCACATGTGCCAAGGGCTTCTAAAACCTTGGACTTGTCACCTCACCCACATGTGACAAATCTCCAACTTTTTGGAGACCCTCTCTTATCCACTAGATTCTTCCAATCATTGTGAATTTTTAATTCACTTTTATCCCTCCAAGGAATCTTCTCATCCCCTAAGATCCACCTCATTTCCACATCACTCGATCCTCAGATATCTCACCTTCCACATGTCAAGATGTGAGGGCTTGTGAGTCCTCAACTTGACATAGCCCTTCATCTTGATCTTTGTTGGATCGATCCCAATAATTGAATTCTCTAGAGAATTCAATTTATCCTATAAATACCCCTTCAATTCTCTCATTTTGGAAATCAAGTCTTTTGCAACAAAACTCTTGCAAAATTTCCATTCAATCTCTCATCTACCATAGCATTTAGCATCATCAATTCATCTTGCATCAATTCAAATCCATTGCCATCCAAGGAGCACACAAGACTTCAAAAATCAAGGGCCAACCAAGCAAGCAAAAATATGAAGGTATAACAAGTAGTCCATTTGTTTATCTTGCTTTCATATTTTTCTTAGGCTAATCTTATTTGAGGTGCCCTTTTATCTTGCTACTTCTTCCCATTTGCATTATTAGTTTTCTGTTTAGCATCTCACATTAGGAGTAGCATTTTATTAGGATCATAGAATGCACCAATGGAAAAAATAAGTGATGATACCCACACCACTGGAAAGATGAGAAAACCATCTTTTCGACGATATCTTGTTTGCCAAAAAATGATATCGTATGCCCAAGTTACGACCTCTGGAAGAAATCAGGTCCAAAGAGGGAAAAAGCCAGCGCTAAGTTAAATTTGACAGTCAAACGGCCGTCGCAGAAAAAATAGTGGCTTATATTTGACAGCCAAATGGTCATCGTTGTAAATGCATAATTAAGCTTATTACAAAAAAAGTTGTTTTTTTATTAAAAAAAACATTGAATTTTTTTTTAATAAATTTTTAAAAAAAAAACTTTTGGTGGGGGCCACCCCCACCGCACCCCATGTGGGCGCGGGTTCTTTGCATAGGGGACTATGTAGGTATGGGCCTACGCAGGTTTGTGCAGGTGTGGACTTGTGCAGTACCTTGCATAAGGTACCGCATGCGCTACCGGCCTGAGCAAGTCGTTAAAAAAAAAAATTAAATTTTTACAATGAAAAACCTTGAGAAATAATTTGTTTTTTTGATATAAAAAAAAAATTTGACAAAGAAAGCCGATAAATAAATTACCAGGTTTTTCTCCAATTTCCACACAGACGACGGTCGTACGGCCATACCTTAAGAAACATTTTGCCTCAAATTTTGACTTTGTCCAAAATGGACGAATGAGCAGTCGAGTTAGGGGTTTTGGACCGTTGTGAACACAATGGCGAGGTCCATTTGAGCTGAAAATGCTTTAAAATTGAAGGTATGCCCTAGATCAAGAAAATAAACCCCAAACCCTTGAAGCTCCAAAAATCTTCAAAATAAGAACAAGAAGCAGCAGGTGTGGAGCTTTGATACCATGTAGGAGTTGAGAAAATATAACTTCACAAACCCCGAAGATCACCTGCATGCAAATAACTTGTCACAAAAGAAGAGATGGAGACAAACAAGCAAGGGTTCTTTGAAAACTAAAAATGTATATATTAAAGAGAATGAGAGAGTGAATTGATATGAAATACAATGGGATCAATCCTTATAAAAGGGAGATCATGCAAACCCTAATAAAACCTTAATAGAAAAAACCCTAATAGAAGCCATAATAGGAAAACATTTAAGAATTAATATAATTATTAAATGTCACTGCATGCAAACTAACGTGAAATCTTAAGAAGGGAATAAAGGTAACTTAATCAACATAATTAAGTTAAGACCTTTACTCTAACAATCACAAGATTATTTGATATATTGGTTGCACTTGTGTTATCATAGAATATGGACACTGGATGATCATATTATACCTTGATGTCTCTGAATGATTACTTCATCTAAAGAGTTCTTGAGTGCAACAAGAGTTTGATGCTATATCCTCTCCCTTTGTTGTGGATAAGGAAACTAAAGATTGTTTCTTACTCAACCATGATACAAGAGTATTTCCTAGAAATAATGCACTTCTACTTGTACAAGATTTATATTATCAATGCTAATAGCCCAACCCATCTATATTTCTAAGGTGAAATATTCACTTCTTAGATACCATAATTCAAAATCCAAAGTTTTCCAAAGATATTTGAAGATTCATTTAACGACATGTGCATGTGTTTCTTTTGGTTCATCTTGTTACCTTACCACCATACCTATTGTTTGTGTAATGTAAAGTCTTGAAGCTATCACATATAAATAAACTCTCAATCATTAACCTATAAATATTTTTATTAGCCTCAAGGTATTCATCATCCTTACTCAATTTGCATCCTATGACCATGGATGTACTCTTTGGTTTGCAATCCTCCATCTTTAATTTATTCAACATCTCCCTAATATAATTGATCTACGAAATGTGTATTCCTTTAATTGATTAAGAGATTTGTAACCCAAGGAAGAAAGAAAATTCACCAAGCATGCAAATTTCAAGCTATGTGTGTATGTTCATGGAAAACACTTGGAAATTTTTATCACTCCTACCTCAAAAATAATATCATCCACATGAAATACCACAATAAACTTATCATCACCTTCGGTTTTAATGTATAGATTATTTCTAGAAATACGTCTTTTGAAGCCTAGTTATTTTAGATACTAATTTGATCTTGACTACAAAGCCTTATGGGCTTGTTTCAATTTATAAAGTGTTCTCTTTAACTTACATACATAGTCCTCATTTTAGATAATATGAACCCTTTAGGTTGTTCAATATACACCTCTTCTTCTAAGCTTCCAATTAGATAGTTTGATTTGACATCCATCTAGTAGAATTTGAAATTTTTAAAATTAAAAAATGCTAAAACATCATTATAGCCTCTAGATGATAAAAAGTGGTGAATCTATCTATGAAACCACTTCCTTTGACTTGAGAATATATCTTACATATGAACATGTTTCTTTGTTCCTCACAACTTGGCCATCCTCATTCAGTTTTTTCTTGAATACTCACTTAATTCCAATTAGATTCTTATACTTAGGTCTTTTGATAAGTTCCCAAGTTTCTTTATTTTCAATTTGATTCAACTCCTCTTCCATAACATCGATCCTTCTTGTCCCACCCAATCAATTATAGTGGGTCCCTACAATCTATGAGGGCAATGCTTTCTTCTTTTGATTGATCAAGACCCAAGGCCTATTTACCCACTACTTATCTTCTTGAGTTTCTATAAAATTATTGGGTTCTACTTTAGAGAGAAAAGAAAAGTTTGCATGTTCTAATGTACTAGATAATCTCCTTGTATAAATTTTGATATCTTTATCACCAAGAATTAGATCTTCTAAATGATTCCTTTGAGAAAATATAGATGCTCCCTTTGATGGTTTCTTTGTGTCTCTTCACTCAACTCCCTCATTTTTTAATTTTTTCCTTTACTTCCTCTTCTTTGTAACTTTCTTCATTTTGAAAATCAACATCTTATGCCTTTTCTCTTTGATGTATTTTCTCATCCACTCTAACATTTTCACTTTCAATAAATTTTGGTAATCGCTTGTTATAAAACTTGTAGGCTTTATTCCTTCAAGAGTAACATAGTCCAAAGTGATTAATCGGAAAATGGGTGCTTTATAACCTAGGTCATAAAACACCACTTTTCTCCAATTATCATTCAAGGGTGTCATAGGAGTCCTAATTGGATTGACTAACAACCTCACAAGGTGAGTTAATTCACAACGAGGAAGAACTAGAAGGGGTTTCTTTCAGCTTTAAGAGGGTTCACCACCAAGAAAACTCTTGGAAAGACAAATGAACATTCAACCTACAAAACCTAGTTATACAAGCTAAATGAGATATGCAAATAATGAAATTATGTAAGACTGAGATAGGATATGTGTACCTGGGAAGTTTGGAGATGTTGTGAGGATTTCAGAAATGTAAAGAAGCTTCTAAAAAGATGTATGGAGGACTAAGACATCCAAGGTGGTGTATTAGTTCCACTATTGTTTTTCACGGAAAATACAAAATCTTCAGATGTCGGAACCAAATCTGAAAGAATCTCTGAAAAATATGCCTAGGAGGACTAAGACACCCAAGCCAGTGTAGTAGTCCCATTCTAAATTTTTGAAAACTTTGAATGTGATCCTGAGCTCCAAGGTTTGTACTTTCTTCCTTTTCAATCTTAGGTTTTGAAACTTATGGATTCTTCCTGTAGGTGATTTTTTGTGAAGATGACAACTTTGTAATGCAATCTTACAACTTTTGCAACTTTGCACTCTAAATGATCTTCAAGACATCAACATAAACCTGCAAACAAAAATATGCAAGATGGGAAAAACTTGTTGCTTGTTAGTGAATGGGGGTTTTCCTTGGTCAAACCCCTTGTTGGTAATTAGACCTTGAAATGAAATAAAGTAATGAAGCGAAATGGTGAATGAACAACATGCAATGCTACAACTCACCAAACCCTTGTAATGTCTTCAAACTTGTGTGAAATGGTTGCAATGGATATGGATCTTGAACCAAAGATATGGACCTAAATTTCTAGCTTGAATCAAAACCCTAAATCACAAATGTTAGCACAACAACACACATGATGCAATAAGATCTTTGATATGATGCTTGAGTTTTGATGATGGCTCCAAATGCTTGATGACCTTCTCTTGAATAATCTTGTAAACTCCAATTTGATATTATGAATGCTCTCACAAAATAATTGGATTGAAAATGAATGAATGAACCTTGTATTTTTACTTATCTATGCTTAATATCCTAAAATTACATCACACCAAGCCAACATATGAATTAATTAAATAAATGATGCTAAATCCCGCCAGAATTTGAAATTAAATCCTGAAAATGAATCAAGGAGGACTAAGACGCCCTAGGTGGCATCTTATTCCCAACTCACGAAACTTGGGGCAGAGACACCAAAAAGGGGCCCAATTAAAACACCTCAAAATTAGGGTCCCGAGACCTTTGGGGGACAAAGACGGCCTAGGTGGCATTTTAATCCCAAACCAAAAAAAGGGACACACATATGAGAATCATTGGATTATCATTAATGCATTGGAGAATGTCAGATTACCCAGAGAAAGATGCAATTCATAGGGCTTGTGGACACAAAATAGGACCAATTAAGCCATAAATAAGGATAAATAAAGCAAGGCAGGCCCAAAAAAGTGTGAAAATGAAAGGGTATGCACTTCCCTACACTACATTTAGCTCCCACTTTAGTGAGAGGATGAACTTGCTTCAAACTCACACTAAAGTAGCCAACCACAGAATCAAGAGGGGTTCCAATGTACAAATTTTAGTAAGATAAGATGACAATAACAAAGAGGGTGGCCAAGCCCCCAGGATCAAGATCCTATGGAAAACCAACATAGGCACAAAGGAACACACTTGTGGATGATATGTGAACACAAAACTAGATTGCAAACCTACACCATCAAAGACAAGAAAAAGGAAAAAGGAAAAGAGAAAAAATTCAACGGATCAAGCTTCGATTGGCCGTCCAAGACAGTGGACCAGGTCTAGGCTGTTTGTCCAAAAAGGGAGTTTACAAGTAGAACATTTTGTCCACTATGCAAAAAAAATGCACATTCACAAGGGCTAGCGAGAGTTAGTTGTCCACTAAGTGAGCCCTAGGGGACCATATCAAAGCCATACCTCCATGAGTTTAATAAGGTACAAAAATGCATGCTCATAAAGGCTAGTTAAGCTATTTGTTCACTAGGTGAGCCCCAAGAGGTCCATATCAAAGCCATACCTCCATGAATTTAATAAGGGAAAAAAGAGAAAATGCAATGCAACGAGAAAGATGTTTGAAGGGATTTTTCTTAGTTCATGCAAGGTCTTACTCTTAGGGGACATCGTTCTTGATATCTCCAAGAGAGGATAGATATAAGGTCTCATCCTGGGGAACATCATACCCAATGCTTCCAAGAGAGGACAAGCGCAAAAGGTCTCATCTTAGGGAACATTGTATCTAATGTTTCCAAGAGAGGACTAGGAAATAGATCATGCTCTTAGAGGGATTCAAACCCAAAGACACCACCAAGAGGAAAAATGCATCGCATAAAGAGATAAAATCACATCAAGAAAAATGAAAATAAAATGCAAATGAAATCATGCTAAAATAATGTCAATGTATGCCCCCACTTTACAGGAATTTCTAACACCATACTGTGAGAAATTACTTTAAAGTAGCCAAAAGATGGAAAGGAAAAGAGGGTTGGCCCCCAAAAACACATAAGGGATCTATGCATTCAGGGTTAGTAGTTATCTTTGCTACAGTAATATTATCTAGAGCTCAAAACTGTCATCATTCCCCAAATACACATAGAATTGGAAGAATGACATGAAGAGAACGAAAAAAATGAAGATTTTTTTTGGGTCAACATGGAAGAGACATAGGGTGTCTCAGTGCCTTGTGTCATCCCCAAAAGGAAAAGACAAGAAAAAAATGAAAAGAAAAGAAAAATATTTTGGCTCAACATGGAAGAGACATAGGGTGTCTCGATGCCTTGTGTCATCCCCAAAAGGAAAACACAAGACAAAAAAGAAACTTAAAAGCAAAGATAAAAGAAAAGGTGAAAATCTTACGACATATAGAAGAATGAAGGTACAAATAGAGGAATGCACAAAGAGAGGGAAACATCAAACAAAACATCACAGGGGATCACAATACGCACATGCAATTGAAAGTGAAAAGAAAATAAAAAAGGCTAGTAAGGAACATGCAGATCAACCATACAGTAG
This sequence comes from Sequoiadendron giganteum, assembly GCA_007115665.2. Lineage (NCBI taxonomy): Eukaryota > Viridiplantae > Streptophyta > Pinopsida > Cupressales > Cupressaceae > Sequoiadendron > Sequoiadendron giganteum. Next base: position 167,611,259 of record CM021103.1, on the reverse strand, counting down.
GTCATCTACATCCCAATATTGTTCAGTATATGCAAAATGTAAATCCCTAGTGAGAGGGATCACATCAAGTGTTGTACTAGGAGAATCACTAGGTTCAACACATGGTGAATAGCTTGATTTAGGAGGATCATCATGGTTGTTATCGTTTAAGCTCATGGATGAGGAAAATAGCAGATCTTCAACTCATTATGTGTTTCCTCATCGATTTTATTTGTTTCCTCATCATCATCCAAGTTAACCACAATAGGAGGACGAATGATAATATCCATAGAAGGTTTTGATCCTTGTTGTGTTGGAGACGTAGAATTTATAGGCTCTAGTAAGAGATGAGGCTCATCATTTATTTCTTCTATCAAGTTCAAATTTTTATTTTCAGTGTTTTTCTCGTCACTTATCTTTTGAGCAATAGCACGATGTCTATGCCTATGCTCTCTAGCATTGTGGTTCCTTTTATTACAATTTTCAAATTGTGTTTATGTAGGAGGGGTTTTTTCAACCATAGGTTCCTTTTCTTCTTATGAGGGAAGAATGGAAGAAACTATGGAAGGTTGTTAAACCACTTTCTCTTTGGCTTTATAAATTTTCTTAGAAGGCATATTAAGACTTGTTTGGTTTTCTCTAGGTCTCCTGTAGGAAACAAGAAAGGGTTTATTCATGGATGGGTCTTGGTTTGATTTAAGGGATTTAGGCTCAACATTATTTTGTTTAGGTGGTGAAGGTTCAAGCATGGGTGGATGTTCAATCATGGGTGGAGCCAAGTTTTCAAGGGATAGCTTGGTTATGCATTTTGCGTTAAAATTTTGGTAGGATAGGAAAAGGGAGTCTTCCCACTGTCTTATAGGTTCCATGGGCTTAGGCAAAAAATAATCTAAGGATAAATTTCTATGGGAAGATGAGGGTCTAAAGCCAGTATGGTTCACGATGAATATATCATTGCTGAATCCAAACTTTAGGCACATATGGACAACAAATGGGACTGCATTCATGGAGCGAAGCCATTTGTAGCCTAGCTTCACATGAAATTGGTCTGAATTAAATATAATAGAGAATGATACATTTGATTTCTTCATTCCTACTTGTAATGGGAGTGTGATCGAGCCCATCATAGCATGAGAAAAACCATCATGCATTTTAATCCATTCTTTTGGTTTATAATATCTATTTTGAGTGAGTTCATGCACATATAAGAGTTATTTTGCGATCACATTCTCTCCATAGATGGGATCAATTTAAATCCTAGGATTTGGCTTGTTATTGATTACGTCGTCTATGTAAAGAGGACCATTAGGTGCATGTTTAATTCTTTCTTCTAAAGAGAAAGTAATTTCAATAGTTTTTTGTTTACAAGGCTCGATGTCAATCACTGCTAGCATTGTATCAATAGGTTTTTTTTCATTAGTATCCATAGGACTCTGTTCATCATCATCCTTAGGACTTTGTTCATGATTGCTCATATTTTCATCATCTATGTCAACAATCATCACATCGGGCTTAGTTTCACTAGCCTTAACAAATGAAATATTAAGGTTGGGCATGGGATTGGTAAATATTTGCAAGTTTTGGTTGGAAGGAGCCACAAACTTATTACCTTTATCATTCACACCTCCAATTAGGATATGATTGGAATCAATGAGGTCTTGCACAAGAAATTTAATATGCTTAGAATTTTCTATATCATGTCCTTTTTATTGGTGATAATCACAATAGGCATTGTGTCTAAAGCTCAGAGGTAATCGCTTGCTAGGGTCAAGGGGTTAGATGGGAGGTAAAATAAGCATGTTTTTGTTTAAGATCTGGGTCATGATGTTGTGGAGTGTGTCGAGTAAGGGAGTAAATTTCCTTTATGGATCCCCAAATATATAAGGACTACTCTTCTTTATAGAGGCTATTTGGGTGTCAACTAGTTGGGTAGGTTGAGAGGTGGAATGTATTTGAAGGAAACTTTTAGTTTGTCTTCTTAAAGGTTGATAAGTGTTTTTGTTTGAATATTCAGACTTTTCAAGACAAGTAGGGGTAGCTTTTGGTTCACTAGCACTTACATAATTTTTATAATCTCGAAGGGTAGTGCATAGGTGCATGAAGGAAGGGAATTTCATCATTGTAAGCCTACCTCATATTTTTCTTTATAAATTTTCTATGAACATATTTTGAAGGTGGGAATCAGGAATCTTCACAATAATTTTGGAATAAAGCAATTGGTAGTGTGAAATAAATTTATTGACTTTTTCACCCTCATTTTGCTTGCATCTCATCAAATCAACCAATGCCATTTTAGGAACCATGTGCACTTGGAAATGGTTAATAAAGGCCTCAACAAGCTCATTGAATGAACAAATTGAGTTATTTGGTAATGAATGAAACTATTCCAAGGAAATGTCTTTCAAGGATCGGGGAAAACATTTAGCCAAAAGTTTGTCCTCAAGGATAAAGTCACTACACAAAGCAGTGAAGGCATTAACATGATTAGCATGATCTCCCTTTCCTCCATATTTCTCAAATCTAGGGATCTCTATACCTTGTGGCACCGGAGTTCTCAATATCTCCTACAATAATGGGTTATTTTTTACATAGTATGAAGGTGGATTATTTTTATTTTAATTTATGGTAGAGACTTGAGATTGAAGGGATGAAAAGCTTTGTAAGAGGTGGTTAGTGATAGGATTATCTCTTATGGTTTGGGATAGAGGTGAGTATGGTGGTCGTGTGTATGTGTTAGAAGGACAAATGAATGGATTTCTTGTGGGAAGAGGTATGAGATTAGATGCCACATAGGTATAAGGAGCATTAGTGGAAATGTGTGAGGTAGGAAGGATATTTATAGTAAGTTGCATTGTTGTGGTCACTTGAGGAGTTGTATAAATGGGAATGGATGATATGGTTGAAGAGGGAGTATTTTGATTTTCACCTTGCACAATGTTTGAAGTTTGAGCACCATTGATGGTGGGAGGAAGGTGTTTTCAAAAGATGTGAGATTTTTTATGCACAACTTACAGTCCATCACTTTCCATCATGTGGTGAAGACTATGTATAGAAGGTATAGTAGTGTTATAAATGTTTTCAGTACTCACACTATCTTGTAAATGAGCTAAGTCTTAATGCATTTTCATTATGTTTTCTTGTGGGATATGATCAGTCATTGTTTGAACACTTGGAATAATACTTGTAGGTAAGGTAGGCATAACAAAAGAGGTGTCAAAGGTATGGTCCATACCTAGTGAACTAATTTCGACACCAAAAGTAAGAGAGCTTGATAACCCAAGATACACAATGAATGTTTTATCGTGGGATGCCATGAGTCTCGCACTTCATCTAACCACAATATTAGTAGTAAGACACCAAGTAATATAGCTCATACAAGGCATAAACCACAAAAAGTGAAATGAACACAATATCTTATGCTTTCAATTACACTTGAAATGAAAGAAATTGGAATAACAACAGTTCTAGAAATTGAAACATAAAATGGAAGGCAACCCATAGAAACACATAAAAGAAATTTCAGACCTTGAAAACTGGAGAGTCAAAGTCAACAAGGACTAAGACACTAGTAAGGGCATCTTGGTCCTCTTGGTGAGGTTCTAAAGTTCAAGGGAGTGAAACAAATAGCAAACAACAAAGAGAGGATTCTGGAGCAAAAACCGTGAGAGGGACTAAGACACTAGGAAGGGCATTTTAGTCCTAAAAGAGGTTTCTTAGAAAAACAGTGAATTTTAGAGTGTCTACAGTGTTTATAGATTGCCTATTCATGGTATTGATGTTTAGAAATAGGAAAATGTGCAAATGAGTGCAAGAAAAAGTAACTAGGAACAAGTAATTGAATACAATATTGAATACAATTTTTTCAATTTGTAATTTAATAAGAATGCTTCTAAATGAAATTAAGAAGATGAATGATGCACTTTTCAGTTATTTTAATGAAATGAAATGGTGCAAGAAAGTAAAAATGTAGCATATATGCACTTTCACTAATACAAATATAGGAAACCCTAAATGTAATTTCACTAATGCAAGATGCAAGAAACCCTAGATGCACTTTCACTAATGCAAGATGAAATGAATACAATATAGATCTAGAACTTTTATAGACTCTAAATCAGAAAAATAATTCTCAGCAAGGTCGGGTTCACCAAAATGATTAATAGGAAAATGGGTTCTTTATAACCCAGGTCATAAAACACCACTTTTCTCCAATTATCATTCAAGAGTGTCCTAGGAATCCTAATAGGATTGAATAGTTCAACCTCACAAGGTGATTCAATTCACAATGAGGAAGACCTAGGAGGGGGTTCTTTCAACTTTAAGAGGGTTCACCACCTAGAAAATTCTTGGAAAGACAAATGAACATTCAACCTACAAAACCTAGTTATGCAAGCTAAATGAGATATGAAAATAATGAAATTATGCAACAGTGAGATAGCATATGTGTACCTGGGAAGTCTAGAGATGTTGTGAGGATTCTGGAAATGCAAAGAAGCTGTCGAAAATTGCTATGGAGGACTAATATTCCCAAGGTGGCATATTAGTCCTACTGCTATTTTTTGAGGAAAATACGGAATCTTCGGATGTCAAAACTGGATCTGAAAGAATCTCTAAGAATTATGCCTTAGAGGACTAAGATTCCCAAGGTGGCATATTAGTCTCGTTCTATATTTTGAAAACTCAAGTAATGTGATCCTGAGCTCCAAGGTCTACATTCTCTTCCTTTTCGATCTCAAGCTCTGAAACTTCTGGATTTTGTTTGTAGGTGAGTTTCCATGAAGATGAAAACTTTGTAATGTAATCTTACAACTTTTTCAACTTTTTACTCCAAATGATCTTTGAGAATTCAACCTAAACCTGCAAACATAAATATGCAAGATGGGAAAAACTTTTTGTTTGTTAGTGAATGGGGGTTTGCCTTGGTCAAACCCCTTGTTGGTAATTAAACCTTGAAATGAAATAAAGTAATGATGGGAAATGGTGAATGAACAACATGCAATGGTACAACTCACCAATTCCTTGCAACTTTTTCACAAACTTGTGTGAAATGGTTGCAATGGATATGGATCTTGAACCAAAGATATGGACTTGAATTGCTAGCTTGAATAAAACCCCTACATCACAAATGTTAGCACAACACACATGATGCAAGAAGATATTTGATATGATGCTTGAATCTTGATGATGACTCCAAATTCTTGATGACTTGCTCTTGAATTTCCTTGTGAACTCCAATTTGATATTATGAATGCTCTCAATAATGACTTGGATTGAAAATGAATGAATGAACCTTGTATTTATACTCATCTATGCTTAATATCCTAAAATTGCATCACACCAAGCCGACATATGAATTGATTAATAAAGGAGGCTAAATCTCATGAGAATTTGAAATTAAATCTCGAAAATGACTCAAGGAGGAATAAGACGCCCTAGGTGGTGTCTTAGTCTCAAGTCACGAAACTTGGGGCACATACACCAAAAAGGGGACCCATTAAGATGTCTCAAAATTAGGGTCTCGAGACCTTTGGAGGACAAAGATTCCCTAGGTGGAATTTCATTTTCGACCCAAAAATCAGGAACACACAGATGACAGGGTGATCCCACGATACAGGTTAACAATTTTTGGGCAAACTAGACACTAAATTGATTGTTTTTAACTCAATCTTCACTTTGGAGCTCCTATAGTGGCTAAACCATGAGGAATTTGAAGATGATGCAAAATAGTGATTTGTGAAATTTTGTCTATATATTCTAAATATATATTTTTTAAGAAATTTGGAATCAATTTGCACTTTTTATTTCATCTCCTTTGAAAACTAGCTTTTATCAGTAAACAACATTTTTAAAGATTGATGCTCACCATATACAATATTATTGTTTTGTATGAAGGATAATAATCTATTTTTTTTGAATTTATATTTGTAACTATGATATCTAACCTATTCATTTGGTTTCATAGTGTTTTATTAAATTTTTTTCCTTAATCAAGTTTTGAAGTCAAACCAATTACAATTTAGACATAGGCGAGCTATATACAACATAACTTTTTCTATATGTATCAAAATTCAAAAAAAAATTGAAGTATCAAGGACATCAATACCCACCTTGAACATATTTTGTGAAATTTTATTTTGATAATCTACCATTTTTTTCACATGTGGAGAACAAAGAGCTTGATTTTTAATGAAAAACCTACATTCACAAGAAATAAAAAATAAATATAATAATAAAATTAAATTAAATTATAATTATATTTTTTTGGAAGCTTATAATAAGGACTACATACTTACAAAAATAAAAATTAAATGAATTCATTTGATCCCCCAAAAGGTAAATCAAAAGTGGTTTTTTATCAGCATTTTGATAGGTGTAAAGGAGACTCCGTTATAGGTATGGTTTAAAACTAGCGGGGTTCTATCCAAGTGGGCTTGGTCTAATGTGGTTTGATCAAATCCTCTTCAATTAGAACCCTTTATATGGAACTTTTAAAAAAATTAAATCATTATATTTTCTAAAAATATGTGATTTCAGCAAAAATCAGGATCTCCCAGAAAGTGTAAACCACTATTGTGGCAGTACTCGACAATCATTGAATTATCATTTATGCATTGGAGAATGTTGGGATTGGCCACAAAAAGATGTAATTTATAGGGCTTGTGGACACAAAATAGGACCAATTAAGCCATAAGGAAGGATAAATAAAGCAGGGCGGGCCCAAACAAGTGTGAAAATGAAAGGGTATGCATTTTCCTACACTACACAAAGTACCTTCATCAACCTAGAGTCATTTTTTCCCATATCTTCCTCATTTATTCTTATATAAAATTTTCTCCCAAATACCTTGAAATAATTAATTGTTACAAGCCTACCCTTCAATAGTCTATATAGTGTTTCTCTACTGTTCACTCTTATTTATCCCTAATTTAGAATGCATAATGTCATATGAACCTCTTATCTCTATAAATTTTTTGATATTTTGTACTCATTTAATATGGTTCTTACAATTTATTAGTATAGTGTCATAAATTGTCACCCTTGCCAATTTCACACTAAGTTTTTCTACCCCTAAAGTTCTTGTGCCCAATTATTCTTAGTAATCATTTGTCCTTTTCCATTTTTGAGTGATTGAATAAAATATAGAGGATTAAATAAAAAATTAATTTAATAAACACCTAATATTCAAAACTGTGCTAGAATAGGGTCTGCTCGCCCTTTTCTCCCCTATTTTGGCCCAAAATCAGAAAAAATTTATTTTCATCCTTAATATGTTTGTAAATTCAAAATCACTTTTTGGATTATCAAAATGGCTAATGTGAAATATGTGGAAAATCAAATAAATATAATTATTTCTCTCCAATGGAATTTATAAGAAACTTTTGGAATGTCTCTCAAGAAATTTCAAGAGAAAAATAAGTCGAATATCTACAACACTTGACCAATGATTTCATGTTTAGGACACATCAGAAAATCCATGCTATGCATAGTAATACGTTTCATGTTTCATATTTTTTATTGCTATGAACAATGACATTTGCACTATCCTCAAGAAATTTTCAATTTCTCCTTGTATGAGATGAGTCAATTGACCTTAGTCCAACAAGATATGTTGAATTCAGTGGTAAGTTTTAGCATTGCCATTTATCATTCATTTTTAGCCACTTTTGTCTACTCAACCTATGATAAGTGCTCTTTATCATTATCATCATAGGAATTCATGCAAGTGTAAATAAGAACATAGGGTTTCATCAAGGCACACCCCTATATATAACAACGTTTCTTCCACTATCCTTCTTGTATTTTATATTTCTAAAGTCGATTAGTGAAACATAGAAAAACAGGTTCACCCAAAAGGGGATTCATTGAATGGGTGAAGCTAATTTTTGCTATAATTTTTCACTCAATTATGAGATGAAAATACCTAAATAACAATTAAAAATTAATCTTAACTATTATAACATAAATAAGGACGGTTTTTAGATGCTGAAAAAATTTGTACCTTGTTGAAAAGGTGTTGTTTCAAGGGTCGCTAAGGACTCATTCGCCCAATGGGGAATGGGTCCCTATTAGGGTTCTAGAAAATCACTTTTGGGGACCCGTTCTTTGATCTCAGCACTATCAAATACCAGGTCTTCAACTCCAAAAAGATAGAAATCAATTTTGTAGCTTAATTTTTGTGATCTTTCAAGATAGATGACTACTTTTACAACTTTGCAACTTTGAAAAATGTTGACAAATTTTAATATTCACTTGATCTTCAACCTATAAACCTACAACCACACATCAAGAGAGAAGAAAATTATTTATTGTTAGGGAATAAGGGTTTTCCTTGGTCAACCCCTATTTAGGTAATTAAACCTTATGATGAAACAATGATACCTTGGATGAAGTATTGGAATGTAAATAATAAATCTCACATGAAGTGGCTATGAAAAATGTAGATTTTGATCTTGAATAACAATGATTGTAAATGGATATTTAATGCTACATCAACACATAAGCTCAACTACATCCATGATGCACTAAATATTTTATATGATCATATGACCATTAATTGCTGCAATAAAACCTTGATAATCTTCCCTTGAATGCCTTTTAAATTCTATTGAAATTCTCTCTTGATCATAAATTTGTTATAATGCTTGAATACTTGAATGCTTAGATGAAACTATGTGAATTAACCTTATATTTATACTTAACTTAAGATTTAATCTCAAAATTCAAATAACACAAGCCGAAATCAGATCTAGGATTCAAAATCATTAAAATCCCACCACAAAAAGTTTAAAAAGAGGTGTCCTTAGTTAAGGAGGACCCATTCACCACCTTGGGCGAATGGGTCCTAGCCTAGTTAACTAGGAATAATTTTGGGGATTATGAAATATTATGCAAAAGAGGGGTCTTAGGACATAGTGAGGACCCATTCACCAAGTGGTGAATTGGTCCCAAGTCACAATCTGATGACTCAAACATTGCCAAATTAAGTGTTATGCAACATTATTAATGATTGTCAAGATATATCCTTCGAAAATTGCAATAAATATGGATTGGGTTTGAATTTAAGGGGCTAATTAAGTTGTAATTAACCTCAAGTAGTTAATAAAGCCCTAGATTTGTTTGAAATTATAATAGAACACTTTACAACACCCTAAATAAGGCACAATTAACTCCATTTTATCATTAATTATTCATTCCAAAACTAAGCATGAAAAGAGGTTTCTTTCTGCAACGCTACATTTTTCCCTCACATTAGTGAGAGTATGCCCCCATGTCAAACTCACACTAAAGTAGACATTCAAGACACTTATGTATGAAAAAATGACAAAGATACATAATCATACCATATCAAAGACCAAAAAAAAAAAAAAATGAAAAAAAAGGATCAAGCTTTGATTGTTCCAACATGATGTGGAACATGATTGTTTATTTGAAACAAGGATCAAGATTTGATAGTCTCTCCAACATGATCTACACTAGGTCTAGGTTTTTTTTTGGTAACATGCACACTCACTCTTGTGTAGTGTAACCTTAGGCTATCCACTAAGTGAGTTATCCCAAAAATGTGTCAAATGAAAGAATCATATTAGCCTCCCATACCATATCAAAGTTATCCTCTTGATAACTTTAATAAGGAACCACAATGTTATTATTTTGAATTTTTTGTTTATAGTTTTTTGTTAAAGGGTATTTTTCTTCATGTAAGGTTTCTTCTTAGGGAACATCATGCCTAATGTCTCCAAGAGAGGACAAGTCAAGAATATCAGATCGCCACTTATGGGATGCCTCGTTCACATCATGCCACTAAGGGAAATTGTATGATTAGAAATATCACACTCTTGGAGTACATAAAACCCAATGACACCACCAATAAAAGAAAATATCACAAGAAAAAATAAAATAATGCCATGAAATATGCAAAATGTCAACATATGTCATCGATGTATTCCCCCACTTTAAAGTAGTTCCTAACATATGTCATTGATGTATTCACCACTTAATTTCCAAAAGTGAGAAAATATGCAATTCTTCATTCCCAGTGGAGTCTTCTACAAAATATTGACTCTATGCCAAAGGCTTATTTGAAATTATGGTCCCTAGTAGAGTCGCCAAACTGTTGGTACTCAAAAATGCAGGTTTTAACCATAAGTGTTTTCTAGGCCCTTACAACATTTTTGGACAACATACAAGGCCAATTAATCTATTAAACCTTCTATTCTTTAGGTTTTCCTAGACCTAGGCTGGTGAACCTATATGAAATATACATATTTGAATTGAATTTTCTGCTAAACAGTCTACCCACAATGGAAATTAGGAATGGATAGACCAAAAGATACTATAACTACTCCAATTACAACAATGAAAGGTTTTGAATATATTGTTTATAATGAATTCTATCCTTTGGGAAATGATAGATCAGTGCCTTTTGTCTATTGGGAAATGGAGTAAAAAATACAACTAATTACATATATATATGCCTTTCTAATAGAATTCACATTGTTAAAAACCTTAAGGAATGAAGCTTTAATGATTAGAATGTAGCTTCATGAATTTATGGCTGGAATAAATGGTGTTAAAATACTATCTTACCCTGCTTTCCTTCAAAAATCCAAAAGAAATATCACAAACATAATGACTTACTCAAAGGAATTTTAATTCAGCCTTGTAGACACCAGTAAATAAAATCACACAAAGTGAAGAAATACACTTTTAAGAATCAAAACATACTTGATATTTGGACTCAAATGATCAAAAGATTTCAAATTGGAGAGAACCAAGCAAGATATTTGTTATGAGATCACAACAACGAAATAATCAGAAAGGAATTATGTCAAAGAAAATCATCTCCATTGCACTGATTCTAGAAGGTTTTTACATTAATTCATTCCCAGTTTCTCTTCTGAGAAAATTCTCTCACTCCCCTCTCACTAGTTTTCTACCAATACTTATACAGTAAACTTCAAAAATCATGACTCTTCATTTTACCTACCACAAGTGTTTCACATTCTAATAGAAACAAAAAATATTTAAATAAGTTTCCCAATTAGCAATTTAAATATTTGATTACATAGTCATGCGTTCGATTTTGTTTTAACACTTTATCACCGGTCTTCATTTATGCTTACCCGTGGCTTTTATTGTATTTACCGTTCTACCGTGGTCAACTTGTTGACTGACCACGATATAGTGGTGACTGACAATTCCTGTCGTCTCAGGCTATCTACCACTTCCTCACCGTATTACCATGACCCCTATTTCTTAAGCCTGTGGTATCATGGTAACCATTTGCATGATCATCGCATGCTAATTGCTTGCCTCCACTGACTGCTGACTATTTACCATGCCACAACGGTCTATGAGATAACTGCCAACGGTAGTGTGGTAAACATCTCCTGCTACGCCAACCGATATCTCCTTCGTCTGCTGACTGCCACTACGCCACCGTTGTCTGTGAGATTACCGCTTGTGGTTCTGCGGTAACCTATTGTTGACCGCTGGCCGTCAACCTCCATTGCTTCCCCTTGACCACCACAGTCACTATGGTCTATGGCTTAACCGCATGTGGTACTGCGGTGGGATCTCCAAACTACTGCTTCACTGACTGCTTCCCTTCGTTCACTGCCCTATCACAGGCACTATCTTGACCACCTGTGGTAATGTGGTGACCCCCCTATTGGTCGCTTCCCTTTCTAGCCTCTGACCACACATGGTGTAGTGATAATGGTTGTCATGAATGTTCCCCTATCATTTATTCACCACCACCGCGACACTGCGGTCAATGAATTGACCGCACACGGTGTGACACTAAACATTTAGTGCATGCTCTGTTAGCTACTATCTCTATACCGTGTGGCCATTGTGGGAGGCCGCGATATAGCAGTATATGATATAGGTATAAGGAATATGTTGATTTTATGAATGGAGGTAAAATGTATTAAATAAGCATGAATGATAAAATTAATTTTATATGGAAAGGATAGGAAAATGTGAAGAAAAAATAGGGAAGCCCTTAGTTTTTCTTATGGATTTTTTTAGGCTCTAACAATGGCTCCTGTTGGGGATGAGTGGTTGTGAAATCACTGCAAGAATCTAGAATGCAATTGGGAGAGCAGACCAAGACATGAATGAAAATGAAAGAGAATAGAGGGAATGAAAAGGTGAAGGATATGAAATATGGAGCAAATGGATAATGTAAAATGATCCTAAGCTATTGTACATGGAAAGGAAAGCAATGCTTTTAGAAAGGGAACTCCTGAGAATGTCCATGTACTAGAAAACTCAGACCCTTCAAAGATTCCTAAAACTACTGTGCATGGAAAATAATATTGAAAGAGGCATTGCTAAGAATTGTCTATGCACTAGCAATCCTTAATCCTCTATTGATCCTCAAGAGAAAAAATGCTTCAAGAACTGCCCATTTACAAACTCCTACTCCTCTCTAGACATATTCTGTAGGAAATAGGAGTCTTCACCTCCCTTACCAATTATCAATAAAGTTATAGATTGGCAAGAGATTCTACAATGGTATCCTAGCCTATGTCCCATATACCAACTCAAATGGAGATTTTCTAGTTGCCCTTTTCACCATAATCATATATGCCCATACAACCAATCTTAACTTTGAATCCCATGCCTTTTTGTTTGTATCCAACATCCTCCTTACTATCTTCAAAATATTTTTATTACTTGACTCTTCTTGGCCGTTTGCTTGTAGATGGTATGGGGTAGAATAGGAAATATTAATGCCATATGTCTTCATCTGATCTAAAACACATTCCATTATATGTGATCAACCTGACTGGGGTGCCAAATTTGGTTATAGCATTCTCCATCAAAAAATTTATCACCACTTTGCTCATTGCTTGCTTAGTTGGAAAAACCTCCACCCACTTAGTAAAATAATTTGTGGCCACTAGTATCCACCTATGTCCTCCACTTGATCTTTCCTGTATTTCTCCAATGAAATCAACTCCCCATCGGTGAAAAGGTGCTTCTACCTGCAAAGGTCTAAGTGTCAATGCTCCCTAATACTTCAACTTTCTTGAAAATTTATAACAAGCCTCAAACTAGCTCACATGTGCAAGAGAATCATTGAACACCCTAGGACAATAATAACCAGCCATGAGAATCTTGTGCACAATAGTCTTAGTAGAATAATGGCCTCCAAATAGCCCTTCATGCATTTCTCTCAAGACATACTTTGTCTGGGATTCATCTAAACAAAACAACAATAAACCATCCCCATCCTTCCAGAATAGGTCCCCTTCTAAGAAAACATATTTAGAAGCCTGTAACTTCAAAGTTCTCATTTGATTCTCATTCAACCATTTGGGGCACTTCATATATTGCAGATAATGCATCACATTTGTATACCATGGATTATGCTCAATACTTGCTATAAATTCTTCCTTACCTTCTACATTATAGATTTGGTTTGCCTCAATATTCATTTCTGCCATCAACCTTGCCAGACCCTGTCCTCTTACCAACTTGGTAATCTCAATCTCCATGTTGAATTCTTGGATTTTATTAATCCATTTGTAGCTATTCCCTATAACTTCTGTTTGCACCAGGATATCCTTCACAGCTACATGTGGGACATAAGCAATTACCTCAGCTCCAACAAGGTAAGGTGTGAAATCCTTTGCTACTTTAACTAGTGCATAATCATGTTTTTCCATAATATCATACTTCAATTATGACCCCTGCAAAGATTTACTAAAAAAGGAAATAGGTTGCTCATGACCTTCATCATTTATTTTTAACATGACAGTAGCTATGGTATGGAATGAAGCAAAAGAAAAATTCTGAAAATGGTTTAGTAAAATCAGGGGACTTTAGGATAGGGGCTTCTTTGATAGCTCTTTTTATAGATATGAAGGCATCCATAGCTTCAACAGTCCAGTCCATTTTTTCTCCTTTATTCAACATCTTAGATATAGGTTTAACAATCTTAGCAAAATTGGACACAAACCTCCAAACAAAATTAATTTGGCCAAAGAATGATTGGATTGCTTTGACAGTTTTGGGGATGGGAACTTTATCTATGGCATCTACCCTTTCAAGATCTATCCTTATCCCATCTTTCGACATAATATGCCCCAAAATTTTACCCTTTGTGACAACAAAATGACATTTTTTAGGATTAAGACTTATACCATATTCCAAAGCTTTGATGAAGATCTTCTCCAAGTCACCAACATGATTCACTACCCTTTTGAAATAAGCAGTGAGGTCATCTTCATATACCATCAGATCTGCAAATGCCACATCCATGGCCCTTTGAAAAGTAGCTCCTGCATTTGTGAGACCAAATGGCATTCTTATATAGACATAGGTTTCCCATGGTGTAGTGAATGTTGTCTTGTATTGCTCAGATTCTTTGACTTTGACCTGGTTATATCCAAAAAATCCGTCCATCAATGACAATAGCTCACACCCTATTACTTTGTACAATATTGCCTCCATGTTTGGAAGAGGATAGTTATCTTCTAGGGAAGCAACATTCAGATTTCTAAAGTCAACACACAGTCTTATGTCCCCATTTTTATTCCTCATTGGAACCAAATTCTAGACCCATGTTGAATGCCTAATGAGTTTTATAATTACTAGAGTAATTGGGTATTTACTTTATTAATTAAACAATATTTGTTTAATTACATAAAGTTCCCTTTTTACCTCTTTTCACTTAAGCTAACATTAGGTGCATAATAATTAATTACTTTATTAATTATTATTGTGCAAGCCTAAGGTTTTCATCTATATATGGTTGAAAACTATCTTTTGTATCATGATTCATTTTACATTTTCAGGTGAATACATTGCTCCACATTCTTGAGCATTTCCTTTGTTGCTTCTCTTTGCTTCTCCTTGTAATAGGTTATTTTCTTGTAGAAATCTTTGGGCTCCTATGAAGTTGTATCTTCTCAACTCCAACATGGTATCAGAGCTTCAGATCTACAGCTGCTTGTTCTTGTTTTGAAGATTTTTGGAGCTACAAGGGTTTGTTGCAAGCTGTTTTTTATTGGAGCCGTCATCATTTTTGCTTTAAAAAATCAGTTTTCACTCATTTATAGGAAAAACGATTTATGGTTTTGTAGCCAACGTCAAAATCTAAACTAGGTATCTTTTATATTTTGCATATCTTGCACAGATCTAGAGAAAATCACTGTTGAAAAAATGGCGCATGTCATTTTTTTCATGCCTGAAAGTAAAAAAAAAAATCAATTTCTCGTATTTTGCTTGTTGGATCAAGAAACGATTTCTAGGTTTTTATTTTTTTCTACAAATAGTGAGTAGATTTTCCATAAATCAAGTTAGAAATAAATGGTTTTTTTTAGAAAATTCATTTCCTCCAAGCTAAATTCAGTTTTTGAAAAATTCAAAACTTTTGGCCACAGTGTCCATTTTGCACAAATGAATAGGCATTGGAAAGGTGTTATAGTGCTCTTTCCAGATCTACAATCTATTTTATCATAATATTTTCCAGGTATTTTTTATTTAGCTTTGTGTGTTTTTACACTATGTTCAATTACTTGGTCATTCTAGTTCCTTCATGGGTTTTGCTTGCGTGGAATGGTTTATATTAATTTGATCTAAATGTTGTAAGGTCAAATTTCTCAGTTTTTTTTCATTTGAAGATTTATCATGGGTTTTTCTACTCACCCTTCAATTGTAATTCTAGAACGGGGTAATTATGAGTCATGGGAAAAGGGTTTACTTACACATTGTAGGTGGCTTAATATTTTTCCTTATTTGTATGATCTCATACTTGAACTGGCCACTTTAGAGGGAAAATTAGCATGGGATATCTTTAGAAATCACATAGTAGGACTTATATTGTCTAGTGTTGATCATGACACTGTGTTGGCTATATCGGACATTGATTGTCCTCACCCACTTTGGACACGTCTTTGGGAGATCTATGGAGACCCAATTCTCTCTCCATTCCCAGAGGATCCTACTTCAAATTGTCTCTTACCCATTGCTTGGAGAGAGAATACACCCTTTGATCATGATACTTTAGAGGAGCTTGAGTATTTAGGCACCCTTACATGTTCTGATGGATCAAAGGTTTGTCTCACAGTTCCTATTCTTCAAACTGAGACTTCATTAGCATCTCTAGTTGTTCTTGATTTAGTGCAGTAGGGAATCATACATCTTCTAGACATAGCTGCTTTGGACTCTTATGTTGTAGACATATCTTTCTTGTTTGTGGAGTCATATATTGCAGATTTGGAGGATTATTTTGAGGACATTCATCTCCTCTACCTTGACAGTCAGGTTATCATTGTTCGCCCACCGTTATCTATGCATTCAGAGGTTGCATTTCAGTATTCTCCACTTTAGTTTGGATTTGGCATTATTTGTTTCCGTTCAGATAGTGAGACTCTTCAACATCCTATCATGGCACACATCTTGAGACAGATTGGTTCATCATTCTTCACAGGGTTTCTTCGACATCGTCCTTTGGATCCATTTCTTCCCAAGGGGAGGAATATCATTTGCCACTTCAGGATCTCCTTTTGGATTCTACATCAGGCATCTACCATTGTGATAGGAGTTTCTTCATTGTGGGGGGCCCTTCTTCTCTCTTTCTATCTCTCCTATGGAGACCATTGTACATGTACTTATATGATAGAAGTTGTCTATGGGGGGTATACTGTTATCCACCTCCTATCCTTCTTTCATTAGTGCATTGCTTTCCTTCCTTGCATTCTATTTTGGGGAGGATTTTTGTTCCCTCTAGGTTTTCTCCTTTACCCCATTTCATTTAGTTTGCATTGATTTTGTAAATGGGTACCTGATCAGGCCTTGTTGCTAGAACCCATTGTTTTTGCTTTCAGTAGCTTCTTCTAGGTTTTAGCTTCTCCCTAAGTCTATCTTAAGGGGGGGTGTTAGAGTAATTGGGTATTTACTTTATTAATTAAACAGTATTTGTTTAATTACGTAAAGTTCCCTTTTTACCTCTTTTCACTTAAGCTAACATTAGGTGCATAGTAATTAATTACTTTATTAATTATTATTGTACAAGCCTAGGGTTTTCCTTTTTAGGGTTTTCATTTATATATGGTTGAAAAATATCTTTTGTATCTTGATTCATTTTACATTTTCAGGTGAATACATTACTCCACATTCTTGAGCATTTCCTTTGTTGCTTCTCTTTGCTTCTCCCTGTAATAGGTTATTTGTTTGCAGAAATCTTTGGGCTCCTATGAAGTTGTATCTTCTCAACTCCAACAATAATACCTCCATCTCTGAGCTTTGCTAGCTCCTCATGCATCTTAGGTTCCAAAGTTGTGTTGATAGGCCTCTGCTTCTATTTGAATGTCTTTGTGTCTGGCTTAAGTGGAATCTCATCCTGAAAAATATCTTCTCTATATGCCTTCAAATCCTCATAAGACCAAGAAAACACATGATCGTATTTTTTGAGTAATGTAATCAACATTCTTCTGATGGTTTGGCTTATTTTCTTCCCAATATAAACCCTTTTTGGCGTTAATTCACTTCCTAGATTTATTTCTTCAATATCTTCCTTCTTAACAGGTGTCTTCTTCATGAGAGATCAATCACTCCCATCATACACTCTTTCCAATTCCACAAGCCCTTTGGGAAGCTTATTAGTCTTAAGCTGCAAAATTTCCTTCCCAAATACAATTTGTTTCCCATCAAATTCTTCCACAAAAGCATTGAAATCTATCTCCTGTGCCTCATACTGATCTATACAATAAAGAAATTTCAAAAGGTCAACATCATCACCAAAAAATTTCCAACTATATATGTTGTTAGGGTCTGTTGGTCTTGTTTTAAATTCAACCTAAGACACTCTTGCCAAAGTGATAACATCTTTCTTCAAGGCTACATTAGCCAAAAAATCAGCCATCAAATTTTTAGATCTATCTATCCAATCAATTGAAAATGCATCAAATAGTTCTATTGTATCCCACACAACATTTCTATATTGTTTCAGCCTCTTATTCTTTGCAGCATACCTTGATCTAACTTGTAACACAACTAACTCAGAATCTCCCAAGATAGACAACAACTTAATCTTATGTTTGATGACCATGTTCAAACCAATCAACAAGGCTTCATACTCAGCCACATTATTTGTACATTCAAAAGCCAAAAAAAATTGAATATGAAAACTACCCCAGCTCTATTACCTTCCTGACTGCATGCCCCATCAAAATACATTTTCTACACACCCTGCTGATTTCTAGAGACAAGCTTATCAATTGGGTCAGTATTCACTAGTTTTGGTTGAGATAATTCTACTCTGAAACTCCCTAAATCTACATCATAGAAGAAATAAAGTTGTTCTTGAGGAACACACTCAAAAATATGATTCACCCTTGGTTCTCTAAATATTTTTACCTCTTCACCATTTATTGGTATGGAGGCATATGATAAATCAAATTGCACATTACCTCCAACTACTGCAGTCCATTGTTTTGACAAAAGCATTCCAAACTGAGGAGGTGTATCAATCAAAGTTATATCAATATTATAAGTTGCCTGTGGGTAGGCTACTAATTTTACTTTTACATCTTTCATAATCCCCACAACTGGGACATGCCTACTATCCATGACATGCCTACTATCCATGGCATAACATTTAGCACCCTCAATATCTATCCACATACCAAACTGTTTCATTACCGCTACTAGTATAATATTCATAGAAGCGTCTGAATCTATCATGCAAATTATTACCAATTTACCATTTATAAGTAGGGTAGTAAAAAATGGATCAATTTGTGGTGTATTCATCAATGCATCATTTAGGCCAATTTTTGAAACTTTTATATTTCCTTTCTTATCAGCAATTGCAAGACTCTCATTTTGTTCAAAATTTATAACTTGATTCCTCCCACCAGACATTAATCGGATAGAATTTTCCATATACTCTTTAATTTTCATCATTTCAAGTAATGGGACAAACATTTTTACTTGGGATAAAGCTCATACAAAATCAAAAGATGCACCTTCAGCTCTTATCACCTTCCTTTGTTTTGTTGTTTTAGCTTTATTTTCCTCTTTCTCCCTCTTTTATGTCTGATCCATCTTTTGTTTGTTCTTGGACAATTCTTTATTTTCTTCTTTGGGGACATAATTTTGTTCTTTTTTATCAAAGTGCTCATCATTTGTCCTTTTTGATATTTCATGGGATATCTTCTTATTTTTCAAAAATATTCCTTTTGAAACATCTTCATCTTCATTTAATATTCTATTCCTTAGCCAATACTTTCTTTTAGCCTGCTCAACTGCTGCAATAGTCAATCTCTTAATTTCTTCCTCAGGTGGTCTCCTCATATTTCCCTCATGAAGCTGGTATGATGTGGTAGGAGGACCCTGTTCATCATCACTTTCTTCGTAATCATAAAAAAATTGTTTCTCTGCCATGTGAACATTATATTTCTAATGATCAACATCATACTCATATTCTCCTTCTTTTGAGGATGAATACCCCTGCTCTGTGGAGTGGAGAATATGAGAAGTCAAATAGATGTTATTATCTTCTTCATTATTATTTTTTGCCCTGTCTTTTCCTGAAACTGACTAAGCTACAACACAATGTTCTGAAGAATGTGGCATGTCACATATTGAACACCAAGGATTGTTATCAACCATGTATGTCCCTCTCTTCTTCAAAGGATCGGACGTCTCTTTATTTCTTGGCCCATTATAAACCATTGGCTTTTTGTTTCTCCAATTTGTATTATAAGGCATGTCATGTAGTCTTGGCCTTTCATTCCTATATGTGCTTTCTTGTTTTATAGGAGGAGCATATTGGGAAACCCTAGGGTTATCCCTTTTGGCCATCATCCCTGCAGCCTTCTTGTTATTTTCAACGATAAGCACTATCCTTTGAGCTTTAGCCAAATTTCTAAGACCTCTGTTCCTAAGCTCATATCCTGTTTTAAGATCAAAAGCTTTTAAATAAATGCTTAATGCAACAGGGTCAGCTAATTTAGATCTAGGAGGTATATTATTATGAAAATTAGAAAAACTTTGGTTGAAATCATAAGATGACTCATTTTTCTACTTCTCAATAGTCACCAATTCATGCAATGCAAATTTTGGTGCATATTGATTCCCGTACTGCTCAAAAAATTGTTCATAAAACACACAGATATAATTAATATAAGCTATTGGCAGACTATTGAACCAATCTCTAGAATCTTCAATTAGTGACATCATAAACAACCTCATCTATACATCTTCATACTACATATCCAAATCTTGCAAAAAGGCATTAAAACTCCTTAAATGTTCATCACCTGCAACTACATTACTTCCTGTGAATTTTGCAACAAGACTTCTCTAACTATTGTCGATAGGATAAGGACATATTTGAAATTGAGCCAAGTCAAACTACCTGATCATGGTTGCATATTGTGGAGGAGTATTTTTCTAATACTGATGTTGGTACAATGGATTATTATTTGCCACATATTACTGACCTTGTGGGGGTACATACTATTGATGAGGAGGTGGCTGAACACCTTGATTTTATGGTGTGATGAGGAGGTGGCTGAACACCTTGATTTTATGGTGGGACATTTTGATACCTACCTTGATTTCTTGGCTGATTTTGGTTGGCCTGTGGGGCATTTGATGGGCCTACATTATTGTTCCCTCGCCTATGAGGTGGCACAAATTTTTTCAAATTTTCCATTTGAGTATTGATCTACACTCTCTTCAATTTCAACTCTTCAAGTTCTCTAATTTCTTGGAGCCTCTCATCATATTCTATTTTAGCTCTCTCCACTTCTTATCTCTCTTTCTCCAGTCTTACATTTATTTCATCCCTATTCATGAGTTCATAATTCTCCTTAGATGTTGCTTCATAGCCAAGTCCATCTTGATTCTGTTCAAGAAATGTCATTTTCTGATCATACTCATGTTGTCTTATTTCTCTCTCAGCTTCACATTCATCCATGAACTCCTTGACTTTCTCAGGGTCTGGATTTTAAAAGGGATTCCTTTTTCCTTCAAGAGTACGAGGTTCCCTATAAGGGTTGTCTTCACTTTCTAATGTACCATATTAAAAGTGTCTCTAGTGATGCCTTTGATCTTTTATTTTTGTTTAATGGTCCCGTGTCATCAGACACCTTCTTACCTTTATCATTCTTCTCTATCCATTTATTTTTTCCATTACGACCATCACCATCCTTATATAAAGATCTTCTTCCTTGCATTTTGGGAGCAATTGTGATGGTCTGAACTCTAGGAAGATTCCTTTCAGATATGTACTTCAGCTTATCAGTTTCAATGCACTTGTTCATTTAGAGTCGCCACTCACTTTCCAAAAGTGATAAAATATGCAATTCTTCATTCCTAGCAGAGTCTTCTACAAAATATTGACTCTATCACAAAAGCTTATTTGAAATTATGGTCTCGAGTAGAGTCACCAAACTATTGGTACTCAAAAATGCAGGTTTTAACCATAAGAGTTTTCCAGGCCCTTACAACATTTTTGGAAAACATACAAGGCCAATTACTCTATTAAACCTTCTACTCTTTAGGTTCTGCTAGACCTAGGCAGGTGAATCTATATGAAATATGCAGTTTTGAATTGAATTTCTTGCTAAATAGTCTACCCACAATGGCAGTTACAAATGGATAGACCAAAAGATACTATAACTACTCCAATTACAAAAAAGAAAGGTTTTGAATATATTGTTTATAATGAATTCTATCCTTTGGGATATGACAGATCAATGCCTTCTGTCTATTAGGAAATGGAGTAAAAAATACTACTAATTACATATATATTCCTTTCTAAGAGAATTCACATTGTTAAACACCTTAAGGGATGAAGCTTTAATGACTGGCATGTAGCTTCATGAATTTATGGCTGGCATAAATGGTGTTAAAATATTATCTTACCTTGCTCTCCTTCAACAATCCAAAAGAAATATCACAAACACAGTGACTTACTCAAAGGAATTTTAATTCTGCCTTGCAGACAGTAGTAAACAAAATCACACAAAGTGAAGAAATACACTTTGAAGAATGAAAACATACTTGATATTTGGACTCAAATGATCAAAAGATTTCAAATTGGAGAGAACCAAGCAAGATATTAGTTATGAGATCACAACAAAAAAAAATTAGAAAGGAATTATGTCAAAGGCAATCATCTCCATTGCACTGCTTCTAGAAGGTTTTTATATTAATTCAATCCCATTTTCTTTTCTAAGAAAATTCACTCACTGCCCTCTCTAACTCAACCCTGTCACTGATTTTCTGCCAAGACTTAAATAGAAAACTTCAAAAATCACGACTCTTCATTTTACCCACCACAACCATTTCACATTCTGATAGAAACAAAAAATATTTTAATAAGTTGCCTAATTGGAAATTTAAATATTTGATTTCATTGTCATGTGTTTGATTTTGTTTTAACACTTTATCACCGGTCTTCATTTATGCTTACCCATGGCTTTTATTGTATTTACTACTCTACTATAGTCAACCTGTTGACCGGCCATGGTATAGCAGTGACTGAAAATTCATGTCACCTCAGGCTATCTACCGCTTCCTCCCCTTATTACCGTGACCCATGATTCTTAAGCCCGCAGTATCACGGTAACCATTTGCATGATCATCTTAACCGCCACATCTATCCATCGCGTGCTAACTGCTCGCCTTCACTGACCACTGACTATTTACCACACCACCACGGTCTATGAGATAACTGCAAATGGTAGCGCAATAAACATTTCCTGCTACGTCGACTAGTATCTCCTCCATCTTTTGACTGCCACCGCACCATTGCGGTCTGTTAGATGACCACCTGTGGTTCTGTTGTAGCCTGTTGCTGACCGTTGACTGTCAACCTCTGTTACTTCCCCTTGACCACCATAGTCACCGTGGTCTATGGCTTAAGCATGCATGATACTATGGTGGGATCTCCAAAGTGTTTCTTCACTCACTACTTCCCTTTGTTCACCGCCCTACCATGGTCACTAGCTTGACCACCTGCGGTAACGTGGTGACCCCCTTGTTGGTCTGTCCACTTTTCAGCCTCTGATAACTCATTGTTACCACCAACCGGTTGCAAACCCTTATAACCATTTACCATGCCACAGCGGTCACTGTGTTGACCATGCATGGAGTAGCGGTAACAGTTGTCATGACTGTTCCCCTACCAGTTATTCACCGCCACCGCGACACCATGATCAATGAATTGACTACGTGCGGTGTGACGGTAAACATTTCATGCTTGCTCAGTTAGCTACTACCACCATATCGCTAGCCCATTGTGGGTGGCCATGGTATGGCGGTATATGATATGGGTATAAGGCATGTGTTGATTTTGTGAATGGTGGTAAAATTTATTAAAGAAGCACGAACGATAAATTGAATTTTATATGTAAAGGATAGGAAAATGTGAAGACAAAATAGGGAAGCCCTTAGTTTTTCTTATGGATTTTTTAGGTTCTAACAGACACAACTATCTAATCCCTTTCCCCCACTTGTTGCAAGACAAGGATAAGATGAGAATGGGTGATGATATGCCACTCCTTGCGATAAGGAAATGATTTACAATAAATGTAAAGAATGCAATAGTTTGTATTATATAATCCTACAACTATTACATGGCAAGGAGTAACAACTAATGTTACTGATTATAATGTGTAGAAAAAGTATCAACTTGATGCCTATCTAATGAAATTTGTGCACATGTAGTATATATTATTTCAGGATGCACCAAAGAAAGTTATCTTGGAAGAATCTCTTGTACGAGTGTTGATGTTAAGTGAAGGCATTTTTTATGCTTTTTTTTCTTTTGAGGGACAATAACAAAGAACACTAGTTGTTTCTTGCAAGTTAGGTTCTATAGGGACATGGATACCTTGCTCTCTAGCACCACATCCTTTGCCACTATAATTTCATAACCTCTTCCGTAAAGATTTTTTATTTATTTCAGATTTGGTGATTGCTCATAATCAGTTTCATCAAAGTTTTTTGTGTAATTTTCTCCTTCTTCTAAAGTGGTTCAAGTCCATTCTTTAGAATTTTGTGTTGACATTACTTTTTTTTCTTTTCCCTTGTCAGATTATTTGTTTATGATCTCATATTCTCCCATGAATGTGTTGGCAAGAGACACTAAAAATATAATTTGGTGTTGTAATTGATGGCAACCCTAGTCAGTGATTGGATCCATGCATCATCATTTGATCATATCGACAAACAAATTAAAAATAGTCAAGGAAGAATAGAGCATCTGACAGTCTTGTGTTCATCGATTCACATGAAGATTTTTTGTTATTATTTTGTGTTTCATATCTCGTGGAATTATTTTTGGCATATGATCTCCATTTATATTGAATCTTAGTGCCTTGTATTGATCCATGTGTGAGTTAGAAGATCTAGTTGGTTAATTCTATGTTCATCTATACAGAAGCCAACTTCATGGATATAACATTTTATGGATGTTTGGGATATAATTTCTTAAGTATTTTTGTGTTCGTACATGTTGATGTTGATCATTTATATTCTATAGCCAACTTTGGTTGGTAAACATTAAGGTTTACTCATGATTTGAGCCGACAGTTGTAAATATTTTTTGTGTTTTATTGAAGCCAAAATATGGCGATTAAATTCTTAGTCAGGGATATATATAAGAGATCGTTCATATCATTTTGATATAAGAAGAAGGTGTGTTGATGCGATTTGTGAATAAGAGTAGAGCAGAAGAGCGATAATGCACAGTTTCACTTGTGCATAAAGGATTTGTGTTGCGAGTTTGAGCAGAACAAAGAAGAAGTGTAGAATTAGTTTGAAGGAAATAAGATCGATTGTTGATCCTAATCAAAACTATAATCAAGCATATGTAGATGATAGTCTCTCAGTTCAAATTATCAGATGGATTTAATCTAATTTTCTTTGTAAGATAATGAGTGTTTTTTGAGCAGTGAGCTCTAGGTAGTGCGCCTGAATATAAGTGCATTCACCATATTGTAAACTTCATTTGAGTATAATTAGATCATATTGTGGATTGGCCATCCACTACATGGTTTTTCCTCTAACAGGGTTTCCACATAAAAATATTGTTTTATGGTGTTATGGTTTCTTATTTTATGTCCATGCATATTTCCTTTGAATGAATGTTTTAAATGCTTGAAGGATTAGATCAATAATGTTAAAAATTGTAGAACATTGATTCACCCCCCCCCTCTCAATGTTACTTGATTCCAACAATTGGTATCAAAGATATTTCCTCAGAAGAATAAGTCTAACAACTTGAGGAGATATTGGAAAGTGTTTCAATGCATTCAAGCATTCTTCAACAACTTATGGTGGCCCTAGATGATCTTGATTAGTCAAAATTTGAAGTTCAAAAATTGAAAGAAAACCTCATGGATCCTGAGAAATTCATTGAGTCATCGAAAGATAAAATCAATAAGTCCAGGGAGAAGAGAAGGGAACTCTAATATTGGATTAAGAAGAATGATAGTAAAAGCATCGAAGATGAGAAACTCAGTCAAGCTCTAAAGGAAAATACAGAAGAATGTGAAAATATTACAGAGACAACATAGTCCTAAAGCATGAGATGAAATCTATCATGATGAGGATGACCAAGGATATTGAAGATAAAAAGAAGAATGAAGAGACTTCTTGTACAATATTTGAAAGAAAAATATGAAGTATGCAGTTGTTTGGAAAATGAATTGGAACAATCAAAAAACAATGAGGAAGTGCTTGAAAAATAGATTGATGATCTTAGAGATGAACTTGCTACTACAAATGAGCACAAAGAAAAGTTCAAAATTAAGTCAACCAAGCTTGATGAACAGATTAATATTTAGAGGACTAAAGGTGACAAGAGAGGTCTTGGTTATGAAAAAGGAGAAAGTTCTAGATCCAGAAAAAGGAGACCTAGGCAAGGAAATCAAATAAATAGGGCTGGAATAAATCAAGTAAGAAAACCTATTTCTCAAACATTTAATGGCTATTGTTTTACTTGTAATAAGTTTGGTCATATGGCTTCTCAGTGTAGAATCATGATGAATCCAAGTAGTCCATCATTCTCAGGTCAGTGCTTTAATTGCAATAAGTTTGTTCACAAGTCAAATGAATGTAGAAATGTGATGAATAAATTTCATAGAGATGTCAGATGTTATACATGCAATAGACTTGGCCATATTGCTAACTAGTGCAGATCAAAAGAAAATCAGTGTTACAACTAGTCTAGATAGAAAAATGTTGTGTTATAACTACAATAAATTTGGTCATATTTCTAGATTCTGTTGGAACAGAAAAGGTCTGGTAAATCAAAGGAGAAAAATGTAGAAGGATGTTAAGGGAAAAGGAAAAGTCACTACAGATGTGATTAGGAAGTAAATGCAGAAGAAATGGGTGATGAAAAGTCCCTATGTTGAAGAAAATACACCTGCACCAGAATTTTCTTTTGGTAATTACTCTAGGAATTAGTTTTAGGCTTTTGGCCTAGGGGGATCCATCAATAAAATCTCCTAACCCCCTACCGATAACTGACACCAGAATGTGGATAAGTATAGTAAGCGCATAGATGCTTTATAGATGTTGTTGAACCTATTAGATAGAGTATTATGCAGTATTGGAGGTCTGTAGAAGAATTATCTATCACATCGCATGGAAATGGGGTAATCGGATGAGTTAGGGTAAAATAATTTATTGCAACAAAAAGGGTTAAGTGTGCGAGTGATAAAAGGTCATTTTAATCTTTCATTTGTCATTGTGCATTTTGAAGAAAAGAAGTTTGAAGAGATCTAGGGTGAACCTTGGTGAATTGAGGAAAAAATCAAGTGTGAAGAAGCTTTCAGCAATCAAACTTTGATCCGATGAAAAGGTATTTATTAGAAAACCTGTGAATCGGTGAAAATGGCTACTCCATTGGTAGTTGAAGTCAAGGACATACGTCATCCCAAATTCAAATGGCATCCTTTCAAATATATCGAGACAAACCTATTAGGTGCTTTTTCATCTATTATGTATGGCATCTTACATACTGAAGATATCAGGGCATATGTTCATGAAAAAATTGAAGAGCTAGGAAGCTCACAACTACTGAATTTGTATAACAATCACATTATAGGAGAAGACTTTTGTGTCAAGCCACAATTCAAAACCCTAGAGGAGAAGAAACTTACACAGATTATTAAATTCCTTATGTTTGAAGAGAATGAATGGGTTTGATACATCTTGAGTCGATTTCATGATGAATTCATGTGGTTGAGTATACCCTTCAAGATTACAAAGGAGGCTATAAGTATCGTTGCAAGTTTAAATTACTTCGGTGGATTGTCGATTTTGAAGTCTGTAAATAATCAAATGTTGATTGATGTAACAGGTTCAAATTATGACAAAAGAGCCATGAAAATTGAAGATATCATTGAAGTGGATGTGAAATTTGTATCAATGATCATTGGTTACAAGATATATCACTCAATTCAGAACAATTTTGTGTCTGGTACAACCATTTATGTAGCCTACCAAATGGTAAAGGAGAATGCAGACTATGATCTATGTGAATTTCTTGGGAGTCAACAAATGGAAAATCTTGGTAAGATCAAGAAGGACAAGAAAAAGTCATTTAAGTATGGTAATATCTTGCGATGTTTATTCTTTTATTTCATGAGTGAAGTTTTGGGTGTTGGGAAAGTACATTGGCAAGGTGGTCAACCTATAACTGTTTAGATTAGAGAGATGTTGTATGGAATTGGAAATAGTCAAGCCAAAAAAACTACAATCTAGGGATACTTCAAGAATTTTCAGAGTATGATGCATGCTAGAGAAATAATTCCTACTTATGTTGTGGAGAAATATAAGGATACTATCTATTTTATGGTAGATGTTCATCAATGCATGATGGATGCCACTGATCCCAAAATAGTTTGGATCATGTCGATGGGTTATGAATTTGAGGAGCACATTCTGGAAATGTATGCACAACATTTATTTAATAAGCCGCTAGATCCATCAGAAGAGAGGTTTGGACCTTATGCATAAAAGGATATACAGGTGCGCAATGATCTAAGGAAACTTGTGATAGTTAGAAGAGTGACAAAAGAGGTGGATAATTTATAAAAAGCATGGGAATATCTGCAGAAGCAGTAAGTGAAGCTAGAAAAATGAGAGAATAGGATGAAGTAGAAAAGAAGCCAGCAAAAACTGAATCTTCTAGTTCGGCAACACTCTCTTCCCAACCTAGGTCAACAAGGAGATCTACATCCCTATCCTCCCATGCAACAAATCCAATTCCTATGAAAACTCAAATCAAGGTATCTGGTAACAAGAATAAAAATAAGAGCACAAGAGTCTATGAAGCTATCTTACAAGATGAAGAGGCTAAGTCTACAAAATATGTGAGAGAAATAAAGTATATGGGCACCTAGGCAGTAAAGGTTACTAAAAGAAAGCCCTTTTGTGGATATGACAAAGCAAAGAAAAAGGTAAAAATTGACAAAGCTGGTATGTTAGTAGAAGAGGTTGAGAAATATTTGGTCAAATATGGAAATCTTAAGCCGCTTTGTAAATGGTATGAAACCTTTGATAAGTATGGGCCAAGAAATCTTGAGGAGGCTATAATAAATAATTTAAAAAAATTCAATAAATTTCTTATTGAAATAATTCCTAATTTACCTAAAATCCTATATGAGATTTTGGAAATGAGAAGACTAAATGCTAGATCAGAAGAACATAAAATGAGAGAAATAATTCTTGCAGAGTTATGTCCAGTGGTTTCTATGGAAGAAATGAAAGCAATCATGGATAAGGGTAAAAATGAATTCAAGAGCAAGACAAGGGTGAGCAAGCTCATGATTGGTCAGGCTAAAGAAGTTGCAAAAGAAACTAGAACAATTCTAAGAAATTTTTTGTTAAGCAACAAAATTCATGTTTTGTCTGAAGGAACACATGATTAAGATGATGTCTCATTTGATTGGGTAGAATAAGAAAAAAAACAAGATACAATTAAGGATACTCAGATTCCTCCTGATGTGGATAATACAAAAATACCTATGGAGATTGAATTTCCTGAAATTGTATCGGTTGAGAAAGTTGAGATCCCTGAACATAAGCCAAAACCTACAACTGAGGAAATAGTGGTTGAGGAAAATAAATTTTATGTAAAGGAAGTTCCAGTTGAAGAAAGAAACACTACAGAGATAGTAAAGAATTTTTTGGTAAAACAAAAGGAAGAATTTGACCTTGAATTGGTTGAAGGTCCTATCGACCTATCGACTTTGTCCCCAATTCAGAAAATGAAGGTAGCATCAATTCCCTAGGAAAAAGCTAGAGAATAATTGTTGAAGTCTCACATTGAGGATAGTGAACTATTAAATCTTACATCTGGAGTTTTGTAGTTCGAGAGAAAATAATGCCTACTCATGTCAAAGGTCCGACTAATTCCTCCTTTGGTGAAATGAAAAAGATCATTAACTTTGTAAGTACTCACCTCGAGTCACTTGAGAAGTCAACCATGGTTAAAGTTCAAAAGGAATTTGATGTCAAAAGGTTCAATAGATTGAAAGGAATGATAAAAAATGATAAAACTCTGTTATCCACCTATGTGAAGAATATTCAAAATTCTCTATTTGAAGGTGGAAAGATTTATAAGTCAAGTTTGTCTTTGACAAAATTTACTAAGGTTAATGAGAAGAAGGTTAAGGATATTCTTGAAAAATAGTTAGCTACTATTTCTAAAGCTTTTGATCCTTTAACTGATGGTGTTTTTAAGCATGAAGGTGAGGTGATATCTCTACTTGACAAGATATGGAGCTTGAAGCATGACAATGACAAAATTTTGGAAAGAGCATGTGAACTCAGAGGCCTAATTGGTTTGAAGACAAAATTAATGTCAAGTGCATTAAAGGAAGCTGAAGATGCTGGTGTAGAGTAAGGGATTAGTCAAACCAGTCAAAAAGTATTTAGGAAGGAACTCCATCACTTTATCTTGCATCAGGTGGTATCAGAGCTTAAACTCCAGGTCTAATTGCAAAGGAAGTTGGAAATTTCAAGGAGTAGTGAACAAGGAACAATAAAATATGCCTCTAAAGATGGGTAGCACAATAGTTCCTAAAGAAATTAGAGCCTTTAGAGAAAGGATGGAAGCTCTTGAAAGAAAGGAAAAGATATCTAAGGGTATGATTGAGGTGAGTGACCCTGAAGATGAGGGTGAAGAGGAAAACCATCAAGAAAAAACCCAAGAGGAGTTGGGGACTGAAGAAAAAATGTTCTTGTTGATGCTTAAGAGAGAAAAAGGAGAGGCTGAAGAGGTGAAATTAGAACTCCCTATGTATGGAGGAAGGATGGATGGAGAAGAATTTATATAGTGGATTGATGCTCTTGACAACTATTTTGAGTTCAAGGAAATTCCTGAAGAAAGGAAAGTGAAATTGGCTAAGACAAAGCTAAAAGGACCAGCTCTAACCTAGTGGAATTACACTCAAGAGGAAAGAGTAAAGAATTTCAAGCCCAAGATAAACTCATGGGATCAGATGGTGCATAATATCAAGCACCAATTATTTCCTATTGATTATGAAGTACATACCTATAGGAGGCTACAAATCTTGAGACAAAGAGAGTTGGATGCAGCTACCTATACAGAGGAGTTCCATAAATTGACCATAAGGTCAGGGCATATGGAGAATGAAAAGGAAAGAGTGGCTAGATACCTAAATGGATTGATAGGAAAAATCCAAGATGAAATTAGTTTGATGACTTCTAGAACAATGGAAGAATTGTTCCAAGTGCCACCAAAACTGAAGAGAAGATAAAGAGGAGGATGGAAAAACAAACCAGGGGAAGAGGAAAAAGTTTTAGAGGTAGAGGCAATCTTGGAGGGAAATGTTTCTAGAAGAGATAAGGTGAACAAAGCACCACTCAAGAAAAAAGTGGGGAAATGAGAGGAGCCTTTAGGGGAAGAAGGCCAGGAGGTAGAGGCAGGTTCAATGGACCAACAAGAGGATCAAATTCCTTTTCTGATAAGTGTTTTGACTATAATCAATATGGTTACCCTACATGGAAGTGTCCAAACAAACAAAGTTTGAGCTACCAAGGTGGGGAAAGAATAACTCAGCTTGTTCATGAAGAAGAAGAGGTGGAGAGTGTAATTTCTTGTCCAGTTCCTTTAGCTCTTTGAGCTACGACAAAATTAGGGGAGTCCTTGATTATCAGGTTGACATAAATCAAAGTACCTACTTCAAAGGAGCCACCTCAAAGGAAATCCTTATTCAGAACAACTTGTAAAGTCCAAGGAAAGGTATGTAAGGTCATAATTGAATTTGTCTCCACTGATAATATTGCATCCTTGGAAATGGTAGAAAATCTTAGGTTGAAAAGGATACCTCACTCTAATCCCTATAAAATTTCATGGTTAAAAATGGAACAACAATTTCTAATGAATGAACAGGTTCTAGTGGAGATCTCCATTGGTCCTTATAAGGACATGATTCTATGTGACATTGTACCTATGGATGTGTGCCACATATTTCTAGGTAGGCCATGGCAATATGATAGGAAAACACAACATGATGGTTTCAAGAATGAATATCATATTGAGAAGGATGGAGTATAGATCAGATTAGAGCCACTGTAGGAAGAGAAGAATACAATCCCTGAAGGACCTAGTGTGATGATAGTGAAGGAGATGGAGTTTCTAAAAGACTTGGAGGAAGAGAAGATTGGGTTTGTTTTTATTGGGAAACCAATTTTAGAGGTAGTAGCAGAAGATAGTGAGAACGAAGTTGCAAAAGAAGTGCAAACCCTACTACATAGATATGAACACATAGTGGTGAAGGAGTTTCCTAATTTCTTACCCCCAATCCATGATGTCAGTCATCATATAGATTTCATTCATAGTGCAAGACTTCCTAACAAGGCTGCTTATAAGATGACACCTCAACAAAATGAGGAAATCAAGAAACAAGAGCAAGAGTTTCTAGACAAGGGTCTAGTGAGGAAGAGTCTTAGTCCTTGTGTTGTTCCAATAGTCTTGGCACCTAAAAAAGATGGTGAATGGAGGCTCTGTATAGATTCAAGGGCCATTAATAAAATATCTATTAGGTATAGGTTCCCTATAGCTCAGATGGAAGATCTCATGGACAGTTTGGCAGGGGAAAAGTACTTATCCAAGATAGATTTAAAAAGTGGTTACCACCAAATAAGGATTAGCGAATGTGATGAGTGGAAAATGGCTTTCAAAAATATTGAGGGCCTTTATGAGTGGATGGTGATGCCCTTTGGGCTTTCAAATTCCCCTAGCACATTTATGAGACTCATGAATGAGGTGTCAAGATATTTCATAAACAAGTTTGTAGTAGTATATCTAGATGACATCTTGATATTTAGTAAAGCAAGGGAAGAACACTTGGAGCACTTGAATAGGGTATTAGAAAAGCTACACGAAGAGAAGCTCATGATTAACCTCAAGAAGTGTGAGCGGATGAAGCAGGAGCTGGTATACTTGGGTTTTATAATCTCAGGAGGTAATCTAAAAATGGATCCAAAGAAAGTTGAAGCAATACTTAACTGGCCTACACCAAAAATAGTGGGAGAAGTGAGGAGTTTCCATGGCCAAGAAAGCTTCTACTAGAATTTTATAAGGGGATTCAGTCACACAGTAGCACAAATGATAGACACCATCGAAGGATAGAAAAGGAGTAGGTTTTAATGGACCAAGGAAGTTGATCAAAGTTTTGAGTACTTGAAGAAAAAGGTAGCACATCAACCCATACTTACTCTACGTGATTTTTCTAAAGTGTTTACCATAGAATGTGATGCTAGTAATTTAGCCATAGGGGTAGTGCTAAGCCAAGAAGGGAAGCCTATTGCCTTTTTTAGTGAAAAATGGAATGAGGCAAAGAGAAGATACTACTCTTATGATCTAGAACTATATGCCATGGTACAATCACTTAAGAAATGGAAACACTAATTGATCCCCAAGGAATTTGTAGTATTCATAGATAATCATGCTCTGAGTTTTCTAAACAGCCAGGAGAAATTAAACCATAAGCACATGAAATGGGTGGAGTACTTGAAAACTTACACATTTATCATGAAACATAAAAAGGGATAGGCCAATAAGTTGGCAGATGCTTTGAGTAGGAGAGGAGCATTAGTACAAGAGGTGCAACTTCGTAGTGTGGGTGTGGAATCACTCAAAGGTATGTACCAATTTGATGAAGATTTCCATGATGCATTTATTGTTTTTGAATAGTCTCAGGGATCATTTCATAAAGAGTATGATGACTATGTGATACAATATGGTTTACTATTGAAGGGAGCTCGGTTATGCATCCCTAAATGCTCTATGAGGGAGAATCTAGTTAGGGAAAAGCACAGTGGGAGCCTTGGTGGACATTTTGGTTAGGTCAATACCTTGGATCACATCAAGAGATTCTACTACTAGCCCAAGATGCATTTATATGTCAAAAGGTATGTATAAGGTTGTGTTATTTGTCAAAGAGCAAAGGGGACAAGTTCTAATGTTGGGTTGTATCAGCCTTTACCCATACCAAGTAGACCATGGGAAGCAATAAGCATGGATTTTTTTAGGTCTTCCAATAAATTCTAGGGGCTATGACAATGTGTATGTGGTAGTTCATAGGTTTAGCAAGATGGCACATTTTATTTCCTATAAAACAACTAATGATGCATCAGAAATTGCACATCTATTCTTCAAGGAGATTGTCAGAATTCATGGGCTACCACTACCTATAGTATCTGACAGGGATGCCAAGTTCATTGGCAATTTTTGGAGAACATTCTAGAGAAAATTGGGAGAAAATTTGTTATTCAGCTCTGCCTACCATCCTCAGACTGATGGTCAAACTAAAGTTGTCAATAGGTCATTGGGAAATCTGTTAATATGTTTAACCAAGGAGTATAATCAGTCATGGGATTTGATATTGGCATAGGAAGAATATTCCTATAATGAATCCATCAATTGGAGTATGGGGAGAAGTCCCTTCGAATTTGTTTATGGAAGAAATCGAAGGGTTGTTTCTGAGTTGAGAGAATTGATGGGGATGGATAAAAGGAGTGCACAAGGGGAATATTTTGTTGTGTCAATGTATGACATACACAAACAGGTCAAGGAGACACTTGAAAAGCATGCAGCCAAGTATAAGGATAAAGCAAACTTGAAAAGGAGAGATATAAAGTTCAAGGTAGATGATTTAGGGTGGGCACATCTAAGAAAAGAGAGGCTACCCAAGGGGAAGTATACCAAAATGATGATGAAGAAGATAGGACCCTGCAAGGTGGTCTACAAGTATGGCAACAATGCATATGAGATTGAAATCCCACAAGGAGTTGCAATCTCACCAATTTTTAACATAAATGACCTCTATCCCTTCAAGGGAACTATTTTTGCAAGGAAATAAGTTGGTGAACCTAAGAAAGATGAAGAAAAATGGATTAAGAACCTACCACCTACTCAACCAATAAGACTTGAAGCTGTTTTGGACTCAAGAGAGGTAAAGAGAACAAGAAGAAAGGTTTATAAAGAGAATTTGGTGAAATGGCATGGCCTACCTGATGAAGATGCAACCTGGATGATAAAATAAGACATTGATCAACATGGATTTTTCATTGAAGACCTCTTTTCATTAGGAGAATGAAATCTGTTGAACCTCGGGTGTATGGTGCAGAGCACCTTCATATTTTCATCTTGCTAATTTTGGTTTCTTTTGAAGGTTTAGGTGTAGGGGTGACATTTGTTTTTTGTAATAAGGCCTAGGAGGTCAACTTTTTGTATTGAAAGTGTTGGTGATTCAACTCATGGATTTAATGTTTTTTGTAAATTTTCTAAGTTAGTAAGTCTCATTTTTGTGTCCTGAATTTGTGGAGAGTGGAAGTGCAATAGTCAAAAATGTTGAAATCATTTTGTGAACATGGTAATAAGTTGAAAAGGCATGAATTATGTAAGAAATATAGATGGAAAGAAATTTAATCGAGTTGGACAGAAAAATAATGAAAGTTACTAATTTTTGGTGTGTGTTACTAAAAACTGTGTTTTCTTTCTTTCTTAGGAACCTGTACTGTTGAAGTTGAATAAGAAAAACTTACATTTGTAGATTGCATGTTGATCTAGTTTCATTTTGGCTCATTGGTGAGGGTTTGTCTTCCTGTCATAACAAATATCTTATCGATCTTCTGAAACTCACTCTTTTGATAGGGTTTGTGATGGTTTTGAGAGAAAATGCATGAGTAATAGCCATTCCACCATTGTTTTATGTTGTGAGTGGGTGGAATGAGCCTATGGGGTTATGAAATGGTGTGGATTTTTATTTTCATAATAGGTTGATGGACTATAACAAGTCTCAGACTAAGTTAAGGTCTGGTGTTATGATTGTTCCAAGAGAAAGTGGTGGTTTTTGGTGAGGACAATAAGATTTCAGTCAAGTTGGACGAAGACATCAATAGAAATGGGGTGTTGGTGAGTGGATCAGACTGTGAGAAACCTTTTTGAAGTCAAGGAAGACCTAGAAGACATACCTCCTTTGGAAAAGAGGCCTAATTTGGCCATGGTGCAGTGAGGAAGGACTGAAATGGACCATGTCTTACTAAACAACCCAAGACAATTTTAAGATACATGTTAGGGAAAGATAAAGCATACCTAGAACTGTCTAGTTAAATTTTTAAATGAAACTATATGAAAATATATAGTTGAATAAGTGTGTCCATAGTGCTACTAGCCTTCTCAGCCTATTAGGAAGAGAGATCAAGAAGACAGAGTAAGGGATTAGTTAGACCAGTTAAGAAGTCTTTAGGAAGGAACTCCATCAACTTATCTTGCATCAGATGCTCAAGTAGCTGGTGATCTAGTGAACCTTGATTTTGCGGAGACACAATCCTACTTGGTTTGTGGTCACAGTAATTTTGGAGAGTCTCAAAAGGGTTTGGGACACAAATTTGGTTTTGTTGAAGAAATATTTTGCAAATATTTTCAAGTTTATATTAAGTTGAAGAAACATGTTTGTACATAAGCAATTTATTCATAACAATTTTTTTTATTTTTGATATGTGGATTCCTTCCTTTACTATTTATGTCAAAGGGGGGGAGTAGTAGAGTAAAAAATGTATAATCATCTCAGGGGGAGATTTTTGTTTTTGAAATTTTGAAGAGTGGCAATGTAATTGATGTTGGTATTGATCTGACAGTTAGTTATTTTTCACTAAGTATTTCCATCAATGCCAAAGGGGGAGATTTTTGGCAACAGACTACAAATATAATTTGGTGTTTCCATTGATGGAAAACCTAGTCAATGATTGGATCCGTGCATCACCATTTGATCATACTGGCAATCAAATTGAAAATAATCAAGGAAGAACAGATCATTCGACAATTTTATGTTTGTTGATTCACATGAAGAATTTTTGTTATTATTTTGTGTTTCATATCTCATGGAATGTTTTTTGGCATATGATCTTCATTGCTATTGAATCTTAGTGCCTTGTATTGATCCATGTGCAAGTTAGAAGATCTGATTGGTTAATTCTTTGTTTATCTGTATAGAAGTTGACTTCATGGATATAACATGTCGTGGATGTTTGGGAAATAATTTCTTCAGTATTTTTGTGTTCATACATGCTGATGTTGATCATTTCTATGCTATATCCAAATTTGGTTGGTACACATTAAGGGTTACTCATGATTTGAGCCGACAGTTGTAAATATTTTTTGTGTTCTATTGAAGCCAACATATGGCGATTAAATTATTAGTCGCGGATATATATAAGATATTGTTCATATCATTTTGATACAAGAACAAGGTGTGTTGATTCCAATTGTGAATTAGAGTAGAACAAAAGAGTGATAATGCATAGTTTCACTTGTGCATAAAGGATTTCTATTATTATTTTGAGAAAAACAAAGAAAAATTGTAGAATCAGTTTGAAGGATATAAGATTGATTGTTGAACCTAACCAAAACTGTAATCAAGCATATGTAGATGCTAATCTCTCAGTTCAAATTTTCATATGGATGTAATCTGATTTTCTTTGTATTAAAATGATTCTTCTTTGAGCAATGATCTCTAGGCAGTGCGCCTAAATGCAAATGCATTCCCCATATTGTAAATTTAATTTGAGTATACTCAGATCATATTATGGAGTGGCCATCCACCATGGTTTTTCGCCTAATAGGGTTTCCACATAAAAATATTGTGTTATGGTTGTTTGTTTTATGTTCATGAATATTTATTTTGAATGAATGTTTTAAATGCTTGAAGGATCAAATGAATAAAATTAAAAATTGTAAAACACTGATTCATCCCCCCCCCCCTCCCGCTCTCAGTGTTTCTTGATTCCAATAGAATGTAGGTGTGATATATAAGGAACCCCAACCATCTTCCAATAGCTTAGTGACTTCATCAATTTTCTTCTTGTGTTCATCTTCCTTCTTGACATCCACTTTTTCAGTTGGATACAATGCTTCCAAAGGATATCATCCTTATTTCTTAGCAATCAAAGAAATTTTAGGTTGAGGATTGACCTTAAGCGTATAATTTTTTTTGTTGTAGACATACTTCATTTTAGGATGAAGAGTAGAAGGCACTGTATTCATTTCATGATTCCATGGTCTATCTAAGAGGATATTATATGAGAGAAAATGAGGCATAACATGAACTGGAGTTTTCAATGTAACCTTTCCAACTTCAATAGGTAACGTGATGATTCCAAGTGGTTGTTTTCCTACATTATCAAATCCTCGAATAGATAAAGAATCAGGTTGAATTTGGATTTTTTCTACTTCAATCTTATCAAGAAGGTTTATGCTACACACATTAAGGGTTGAGCCACTGTCAACAAGAATGATCTTTATCGCTATTCAATTAAAATTGGCTATTACCATGAAAGCTTAATTTTTTTTTTCTCTTCTAATGAAGTTAACTCATCTTAATGGAAAGTAATGTCTAAGTTGGCTGGAGTTATATCTTAAATTTGGGTTGCCACATCATTTGATTGTACACTATAAGGGGTAGGAACTTGTTGTAAGGCACTTTGAAGCATGTTATGATGACTAGGCGGTGTTTGAATAAGGTGCCATAAGGATATCTTAGCGGGAGTATTTTTAAGGTGTTCAAAAAGATCATACTCATTTACGCTTTTTAAAGGCAAACAAAGAGGACTAGGTAAGATAGAGTTAGGCAATGGGATGAATGTTGGAGTTGTTTTTCTTGGTTGTGGATTTTTCCTAGTTTTATATGTATGAGCAACACTATTGTAACTTTGTTGTTGTGAATCATTATCATTATGAAGTAGTTGTTTAGGTGGTTCTAAGATATGCACAATTTATTTTGAACTTGCAATTATTGTGAAGGTGGATAAATGATGGGTTTAGCCTCAAGAGGTGTAATAATTAAAGGATCTCTAATATGTATCAAGGGATCTATAATAATCATAGCCTCACTGAACTTATTTTCATGATCTTTTAATTAAGGGGAGTATAATGTGACTTCATCATCTTCATCAATGTTGTTAGTTTCCTCCACCATGATATCCTCCCTAGTAGGATAGATTTTAGGAGAGCAACAAACTAGATGTTCATGACATTCAATATTTGGTTCTTCTAAAATTTCTTCATCATAAGTAAGGGAGTTATCAATGGTTGGATTTTATTGCTTATCAATTATGGAATTCTCTTGTTTGATAATGTTTTCCCTAGAGGAAGATACACAAATAGGACTCTCATGATTCTCATTGATTATACCTTCTAACGTTAATATATCTTCTCCACTAATAGTGAAGGGAAAAATAGGCAGGATCTAAAGACCCAATAGTGTGGAATAAATTCCCTTAACACTAATACAACATAGGAGAAGAGCATAAACACGTTTCTAATAGCTTTCAAAACTATTTGAGATGAATACAATGAGTAAAGAACTCACAATCAAAAATAAGCATTCACAGTTGACAAAAGATATACGTGGGAAAACCTTTACAGGTAAAAAAAACCCACCACAAAAATTCAGGACGATTTGTATTACAGTAACATAACAGTTACATACAAAAAATACAGTCTTCTTTGATCAGCTCATAGCAGCCCGGCCTGCTCTCTAACTGTTACAATGTTTTTCATCAAAATATACAGTTCGAAAATAACTCTCAATTACAATCACGTACTCAACTGACATAAATCATACATTGCAATCAAGACTTCTCTATCAACCGCCAATCACAAGGTACAACCAATCTCTGATCCAATCACACCAATGATCTTCCCATGTTGATCTTCTTGCATCGAGCCACCTAGGCATTAATGCCACCACTCAAATCGGGTCCTGCTTGCCAACCAAAAATGGCCTACAATAACTATTGTTAATACAAATGGCATTGGCCAACCATAAACAATGAACCTACAACATGTCTAATTTGCATTCGCCTATTGCTCCTACCACTGAGTCCAACTCGGTCAATCTTTGGTCCAAGCCCATCCAAGCTCCCTTCGTTCATACCGCTCCACCACTGAGCTGAGTTGATCCACCCATAGCAATGTGGTGAGCTTGACTGAGAACCCTCAAGATTCCTCACGCTACCACTGAGTCATACCAACCCATCCTTGGTATGGCAGTTTGGCCAACCGATCCTATCCAAGACTTGCCTGCATTATCGAAGCACTAGCTGAGTCAACCTGCGGTAATGTGGTGAGCTTGTTTGAGCTCACCCATAAACTTCACCAAGCCCATCTGCAAACCATCCCACACTACTGCCATCAGGACTGTCACTAGCCATGCCAATGAGGTAACCATCCAAGGTGACCACTGGCGATCAAACCACGCTACCACAAGGGTCGACAAACCAGCATGTGGTAGGGTGGTGATTGTCAGCCAGAATGCTAGCGGTCTCACCGTGATCACTACAGTGAGTGGACCCACTGCCTTGTGATAAGGTGGTAGCAGCCAAAGCAACCGCAGGGGGTCATACCCCCACCACCATAGTTAAGGACTTAATCACTTGCCATATGGTGGTAACCAACCAGACTAGCCGAGGGAACACAACCACAGTCACCATGGTTAGGGATGAGACCGCGAGTGGTAAAGCGGTAACCACCACCCTTCTACTGTGGTACTGCTAGGGTAAGAACTGACTGCCGCAGTAAATTAGTGAAGGCAGAGATGAGGCTAGGCATGGTATGGTGGTAAATAGTTGAAACACCTGATTTTCGCCAAGTCATGAAATGTAGAGGCTTCAAGCTGGAAGTTGAGACATATTTTCTCAAAAATTAAGAGAAGGAAAAATTTGATTATTATGATTATCCATGACTTCATCCTTTTTCCTTAAGGTATCCTTCTCTTGTGAAATAATATCTACCCTAGTAGGAGATCTTTTAGGAGAAGATAAAACAAAAGATTCATCACATTAAATGGTTAGATTTTGTAAAGTAGCTTCATCACAAATAGGAGAGGTTTTTCATTTTTTTTACTATAACTAGGTTGATCTTATAATCTACCTATGGAGTTGCCAATTTCAATCAAGGGCAGGTCAAAGGACCCAGACCAACTGATAAGGATTTTAATAAACCTCCTACACTTTGGGCTCTGCAAGACCTGGGAGGGTGATCCCTTAATTTTTTTACAACCTCAACAAAAATATTATAAACAACATTAACAACAATAGATAATCTCATTTAATAGCTCAACATAATAGGATAATACCGAATAGAATTGGTTGTTCATCAATAATATCAACTATTTGGAGCATGACATGACCACAACAACATTTCACAGTATAAGATATTCATTGATTTGTATTTTGTAGCAAGCTCTAAGTAAAAACAAACAAATATTGAACCTCACGAATAAGTACAACCTAGATAAGTGCCATATACCATTGGAAGAGTCAAATTCATAAGCATTTAAGGGTTTATGACAGATTTAACACATAACATGTAAGATCTCTGATAATATTGCCTTACAATATCATCATTATGTATTCTAACCCAATACTACTTATCAAATCCTTATATAAAACATATCCACCTATGATCCCATTCAAACATTTTAATTAATTCTTTGAAATAAAGCTAAACTAAGAATCATACACACCACAATAGTGAGAAACAAAACAACCCTTGATCATTTTATTCATAATTTTGATATGCGTATACAATGGAGAGACATGAGTTCGAAATAATTCATTTCAATTCAACTACAACTACTATCATAAAACATCAAATTCTTATGAGTCCAAACCTACTACAAAATGACCCAAAACCTAAATTGCATTTCACTAAACAACATCATGCTTTACAACTGCTCTACAAATTCACCTAGACTCGACCAAAATTATCTAATGTGTTAACCCATACTTCTGGCCTTGAAATACTTCTTATAGAGAATGATGGAGCAAACAAGCATCAGGCTAGAAATACACATGTCACTAGTCACTTGGAGCGCCCTGTGACATTTCAAAAAATTGTTACAATAGTTGATCCTTGAATAATCTTCATGTTCATCCTATCCACTGAGTATGGTTGATGCATCCACAAAAATTTAAGAATCCTATGCCAAGACTTCCATCAAAAACAAAATCGAAAACAGTTGTAACTGTAGTAGTTGAGTTGTTAACTATGGGTAGCCAACTTTGTTTTACTCTTCCTCGGTTAAGTAAACATTTTCCCATCTCTAGTATTCTTCATCAGCTGGTCAATCAAAACCAACTACCTCATTCAACTTAGCATTATAAGGTGTATACTTAACCACTACTTGGTTTTCTTCTTTCTCAAAAGATTCCAAAAATGAGTTGGTGCTAATGATCTTGTCTATACATCTCATCAACAAATCATAATCTAAGTCATTACAAATCAATTTAATTTGTGAAATGATGACCTCATTTGCTCTATCCTATCACTGTTGAAGTGATTTAACATTTTCCTTCTACGTGTCACTCCAATCATCAAAGTTCTTCACTAACTCTCCAATCCTCCTACTCAAGTCATCTGGTAAGCCCTGAAAACCTTTCAATGACTTAACTAACACTTGAGTAGGCCTTAATGATTGGGGCTTATTATTTGTATCAAACCTTGAGGCTTTATAAATTATGTCTAAATCATTGGCCCTAGGGATCGA
This sequence comes from Sequoiadendron giganteum, assembly GCA_007115665.2. Taxonomy (NCBI): domain Eukaryota; kingdom Viridiplantae; phylum Streptophyta; class Pinopsida; order Cupressales; family Cupressaceae; genus Sequoiadendron; species Sequoiadendron giganteum. The sequence continues at coordinate 167,569,209 of CM021103.1, read as the reverse complement.
ATTTTCAACCAATGGTAGTACTACCTGCTGATCCCTAATAACGTTCTTTATTGCATTCAATAATAAAGAATAGAAAGAATACACTAATGAAAATTTATCATCAACCTTTTCATTCAAATTTCTCAAAACTCTGTCAACAATCTGACCCTGCTTTACACGTGCTCCCTCCTCACTTGCCTTAAAAGATCCCTATAACTCTGTAATCTTGTACATTAGTTTCTTCTTTGTGGGATCAATAGAGTATTCTACATCTTCCTCAATTTTCTCTAATGCAAGACTAAGGGAAGGAGTTTGGATGGAGGATCTTGGAGTAGAATCAATTGGAAAATTAGGAGGCACTGATTCTGATGTGGAAGGAAATGTCATAATACCTGGAGCACTTGAGGTCTCCCCAATCTTCTTGTATTTTAACCTATCCACCTCAGTTTCTAGATCAACATTCCTTTGTTTCACCTTCTTGTACTCTCCAATTATTAAGTTATACTTCTCCATTAGGCTCTTCTTTTCATCCTCTTCCCTCTTAGTAGTCTTTTCGGCCAATTTGGCCACATTCACAGTTAAGTTAGTAGCCTCCATAGTTTAAGTTTCTTAGGCTCTCTTTATTATTAATCCTCCCCTTAGGTTTGGGTTAATGTCAGTGACATTGGGATTTGTACTCTGAGGAGCCAAACCCCAAATTTCTAGGGTCTCATATTCTTCACTGAAGGTAGAATCTTGCAATGATGCCTTAACCTCTTCCTCAAAATCCTACAAGGGTTGCTTGGACTTTAAAATAGCATTAAATGCTACTGCATCTGCTATGTCCCATTAAGGAAAATTCAATACACCAACCTGAGTCACTAGTTTTCTCTCCTCCTCAGGAGTGATGTTCTTCAACTCTTCCATCAATTTAGCTTTCACTTAATCATCATTTTCATGGTCTAACCTATAAGGCCTGAAATCTCTTCTCTTCTTGAATTTATCCGAATACTCCTCTAGTCTCATTCTCCATACTAATTGCAAGAAAATTAGAGTCTTGACGAATGCATCATCATCCAAGAATTCCTTACATACCTCCATCTTGACATCTTGCACACACTTTCCTTTCATATCCAAGTTAGACAAAACAAACTCAGCTGACCTAGGAGGAGAAGGCATATCAACCTACATATCCTGATCTATGACAACAATTTCATCCATCAGATCCTCTTGTACTTCCGCAATCCTTTTCCTCTTAAGGCTTAGCTTTAATGGTGGTGGTCAAGGTCTATTCTTAGGTGATGAGTGCAAATTAATGGTTTTGATTCCCCAAGATGCCTTGAACTTTTGACTTGGCTATGTTGATGCCTTTATGATTTGTTTTCCTATTTTATCTTCTTCCCCCTCATCACTGCTTTCATTTCTTTTTCTTTTATAGAGAGGCCACTTCAGTGTAGGTTGATAGGTTGGCCTTGTTTTAGTAGGCCTAGCATTTGGCTCCTGTGTGCCCTGATCCAACTCCAAGTTTATCTTTTTTTTCATTAGAATGCCCATGGTTTCCTTGAAGTTGTCCATCAAAAATTCAATTTTATTGTGAAATATACTAAACTCAACTAATTGATCATACTTAGGACCCATTTTATGCACAATGGCTAATATTTTCTCCTAATCTATCCATTTATCCTTGCTCAATTCCTGTTTATTCAGATCAAACTCATTTCTAATGAAGTCTTCAAAAAAGTTGAACTCATGCACAAAACTACCACCCTTTAGTCATTGTTTGAAAAAGGAAAAGAAGCCCTCAGGATCATGTTGCCACTTGGGACCACACCTCATATGATAATCCTTAAAACACTTCCCAAATTGGACCCAGCCTCCCTTAGAAAACACAAAGTCTGACACCACAGTGTAATCAAGGAAACAGGTTCCTTTAACTTTCCCTATAAGGTTGTCCTCGTGGATACAACCAATCTTCCACATAACTTCTGCAAATCCTATTCTCGGTGGGAGATTGTATGGTAGGATATGTGGAGTTCCTTGGAAACCATAGACTCTCAAGAAAGTGTTGACTGGGTTTGGGATGATGTCACCCCAGTTGTGACAAATCCTCAATTATGGCTTCCTTCCCTTCAGTATGAGGAAATCATGTAAGTCCTCAGGGATTATGGGTACATTTACCATCAACTTAGCCCTCAATGTGGAAGCAAAATTTTTATCAAACTGCACAAAATTGGCACTCTCCCTATTATGAGATAAGTCTACAGTCCATGCTTGCACTGACAATATTTTTCCATTAATCATTTTCTTCAACTCCATCTTCTTAGAGAAGAAATCAGAATTCTTGTACAAGAACATGTACATCATAATATAATACCAGAAGAATGGAGTGCCTGCATCCTTTTTTTGCAACTTTAACAGCCCTTCATGTATCTTTTTGACCAAAAATGATGCAAAATCATAGATTACTGAGAAGTTAGGGTGTTGTATTTACACCCCCATAAACATATAAGCAATTGGCATCACTGTATTAGGGTTAAAACCCAAAATCTAGCCCAATGAGTAAAAAATGGCCAATAAATGATTGGAAAAATAGTTTAGCCTTAAAGGCTCTTGGTCATAGGGCTAACATAAAATGTTGAACCTCCTGCCCTTGCCAAATGAGGTTGGAGCAACTTAACCCTAAAGAGTGACTTTGATCTTTCATACTCCTATTTAATCTCCTCAAGATAAATATGAACCAAGAATGGGCTAGGCTCAATCAAGTAAAAAACCTATTGAAATTCTTCCTTATTGATGCTCTGCATAACCCCTCCATCATTATTTCTAATCATTTGTGTAATAGGTTCATAACGTGCAACCACTGCCATTAGAAAATCGATGTCAGGGAATACATTTGGTATCACTAGCTTCCCTATGTCATACCTCCAATCATTTGAGAAGGGGTGGGGAAATTCCTCTACACATACCATGATCTAAACATCTCCAAACCTATCATGGGAACCCTAGCACCACCAATGTTGGAAGATTTATATACCAATCCTTCCCCCAGGTTTCTTCCACGCATCAAGACCAACACCTTCTTCCTATCATTAGTTGACAATGAAAATTGATCCAAGAAGTCATCATATAATTTTTTTGTGTAAATAGTCAACTTGGCCAGAATGCTGCTTTGGTGGTGCCATCTTTGGTAAACTAGGGCTTCCTTGATATTTCAAACCTTTAAATAAAGTAGGGATAAACAGAAAATGAAATTACAAAATATAACCTTGCAATTTCTCACAATTTAACTAACCTATAGCCCCAAGAACAATAATCAATGAACTCTTTGACAAACGCACCGAAATTTTCCCAAATTCTCAATCAAATTAGCTAGGAGGTACAAAAATTAACTCACGGTTTTGTGCTTTGTAGAAACCCAAATCCTTTCTCTGACAACTTGTAACTTCATTGTTAGCTCTGAGAATGCTCCACAAGTATGTTTGAATGCTTTTTGAGAGAATAGGCAAGAGAAAATCATGTCATGTCGATCAAATCAAGCTGGTTGACGTCTCAACCACCATTAAAGCTTGATCATGTGCTGGACAAACGACTCCAATCGCATTTGATACAAATTCAAATTCCAACCATCGATCCTTCACTTTTGTCACATCTTTGAATAGGTGCCTTCAAAATAAGTTGACATAATGTCCATCACGACACAAAGGGCCCACCATATTATGTGTCACCAAGCAAATCCACATGGTACATGCCCACGATATCGTGATCGATAAAAACCTTGCAACTTATGATCATGCAATGATAGGAAATTGTTGATCTCCACCATTCACAATCATGTTCATTCAACACAGTTGCCAACATTGTAACTAACCATCAAGCAGATTTTCCATCAAGATTATAACATCTCTGTTGATTTGGAACATGTGCATCTCATAGCCACTTTAGTAACCAGCCATATAAAATATTAAAACCCAACAATATATTAAAGCATTTTCGTCATCTCTTCGGAATCGCTAGATGAGACATGTGGCGCTCACCCGTGATATCGCAATCAGTTGAGACTCTGTGGTGGGGTCATCATGGGATTGCAGGGAACGACTGAGATCAAGTGATGGTTGATCGACGATCACTTAAAATTGTTCCTTGCAAAATATAAAAAAATTATTAAAGTCACAAGGGGAAATCACTTAGGCCAATCACAAACAATGGCCTTAAGTTATTTTTAAACGTGGGAGCATGGTCCAACCTAGACTTAGGGAATAATAAAGTCGGGAAAAATAATTAAAAAAATTAATTAGAAAGTGACCTAGTTTAGATGAAGCAATGGGGTATAAGTTGTTTTAAAACCCACTTCAAAAAGGTAATGGCCAAATAGATCCAATCGAAGGTGTAATATAAGACACTAGGGATTTTCATGAAGAGAAAAGAAAAAACCCCAACCTTAGGTTTTTCCCAAACAATATGAAAGACCAGGACAAGGGAAAGATAAAATGTAAGTCAAATAGAAAAAATTGAGGTTCCATCAGTGGCTCTAGTTGGGGACGCTCATTTCACTAGAATGAAGTGATAAATCAAAATCCTAGGTTTAGAAGACCAATTGCAAACATGACCAAAAGGGATTGTCCAAACAAAACAACCCAGCAAGAAAGAAAACTACAACTAACATATATACAAACCTATGCTACTGCTCATGGAAAACAATACTTCAAGTGAAGTATAAATTCAAGAACTCTCCATGAACTCGAAGTTCAATAATGTCCCTTGTCATATCTTGGAGGAAGTATGAGTCTTCACCCCACTTAATATTGATAAAAAATGGACCCAACTAGATTGCATCAAATTTTCCATGTTTTCCTTTATCTTCCAATCTCACATTCCACATTAAGACCAGATCTCCATCTTGAAAACTCCTTGCAGTTTCCCTTTCATCATCCATTTCATTATCATACATCTAGACAAAATTATACATTTCCATTAGTTTATTCTTGGGCAACCTTTCATTTATCCCATAAACTAAGTCAAATGGGGCAAAAACTATTGCCTTTTTCATAGTTACCCTATTTGCGTAGACTTCTAATGTCAATTTAGAATCCCATGCCTTCTTATTTCGATCTAGGATTCTCTTAATGATCTTCATCAAGCTTTTATTTCTTTATTCTACTTGTCCATTTCCCTGTGGGTGATATGGTGATGAGTAAGAAATTTGGATGCCATGTTTTTCACAGAATTCTATGTATTCTTCAGATCTGAAAAAAATTGCATTATCTGACACAATCCTTTCTGGACACCCAAACCTAGTCAATATATTGCTCATCAGGAAGTCAATTACCACCTTACTAGTTTCTTTCTTTGTTCGAATTGATTCCACCCACTTGGTAAAATAATCAGTGGCCACTAATATCCATGTATGGCCTCCACTATATCTACATGCTATTTCTCAAACAAAATCAATGCCCCATTGCTAGAATGAAGATTGTTCTATAGCTGGTTTTAGGGGTAAGTTACCATAAAATTTCAACTTACTAGAGAAATTTTGACAAGAATCACATGTCTTCACTAGTTTGTGTGCATCCTAATAATAGTAGGCCACCAAAATCTAGCCCTCATTACCTTGTCTGTAGTTGTTTTGTCCATATAATGCCCTCCACAAACTCCACTATGCATCTCATTCAAGAGTCCTTGTGCTTGATCTTGTTCAACACACTTTAGCATGACACCTTCTCCATTTCTCCACTAGATTTTTCCAGCTATGATAACATATTTAATAGCATGTAGCTTCAATGTCCTCTTTTCATTTTCACTTAAATTATTAGGACATTTCATCTTTTGTAAATAATAGATCTTACCCTTATACCAATCTGAATGTTCCATGTCACATATGTGTGATCTATTTTCTTCTTCAAGAAAATTTATCTAATTTGCTTCCAGATTACTTTGGGCCATAAGCTTGGCCAATGCTTGTCCTCTCACCATTTTGGTAATCTGGATTTCAATGTTGAACTCTTGGATCCTATTGATCCATCTACACCATCTTCCTGACACTTCCTGCTATGTGAAAATGTCCCTCACAATAGTGTTGGGTACATAGGCAATTATAGTAGCTCCCATAAAATAAATTCTGAAAGGCTTTACTACTTTTACCAATGCATATGATTGTTTTTCATTTATATCATATATAAGTTCTCTAGCCTATAAATATTTTCTGAAAAAGGCTATAGGTTGTTCAAAACCTTTTGCATTCTTTTGCAACAACACAACTGCAATTGTATGGAAAGAAACAAATGAGAAAATCTGTAAGGGTCTAGAGAAGTGAGGGGTTCTTAACACAGGAGCTTCTTTTATCACTTTCTTAATGTCCTAAAAAACATGTACAAACTCTTATTCCCATTCAACCTTTGCTCCCTTCTTAAGCATCTTAGAAATCGGGCAAACTGTTTCAGCAAAATTTGTCACAAACCTTCTTGGGAAATTTATTTGAACAAATAAATATTGTATACCTTTGATGTTGCGAGGTCATGGGATTTTTTCTATTGCAATTACCCTTTCTGGATCAATTTTGACTCCATCCTTGGAAACAATGTCTTAATATTTTTTCCTCCTTTACCCTAAAAGCACACTTCTTCAGATTCAAGGAAATACCATACTCTAGTGCCCTGCTAAATACCTTCTCTAGATGTTCACAATGATCATCTTCTTTCTTGGAATAAGCTATCAAATCATCTTGTTAAATCACCAAAACCAAGTTAATGAAATCTAAAAATGCCACATCCATGGCTCTCTAAAAAGTATCCCCTACATTTGTTAAACCAAAAGGAATTCTCACATAAACCTAATTTCCCTAAGGTGTAGTGAAAGTTGTCTTAAACTACTGAGACTCCTTGACCATGAGTTGGTTGTAGCCAAAGAACCCATCCATCATAGACATTAACTCACAGCCTGTCACCCCCTGCAACATGGCTTCCATGTTCGGTAATGGATAGTTGTCTTTCAATGAAGACACATTCAAATTTTTCAAATCCACACATAACCTAATGTCTCCATTTTTATTTCTCACAGGCACCAAATTTTACACCCAGGACAAATTTTTGATTTTCTGAATGATCCCTGCATCTCTTAACTTCATTTATTCTTCTTGCATTTTAGGGGCCAAGGTAGGATTAATAGGCTTTTTCTTTTTCCTAAATTTCTTAGCACCATCATTCAAAGGAATTTCATGCTGAAATAAATCCTCCCTATATGCCTTAAGATCATCATAAGATCATGCAAACACATGTCTAAAGTTTCCTTAATAAGTCAATTAACATCCTTCTCACCCTTGGTGACAATTTATTTCTAATATACACATTTTTTGGTGATGCCTCTATTCCCAGGTTAATCTCCTCCAAGTCTTCGAGATGGGAAGAAACACAATTAGCCTTTGTCCTATCCTAATTATCAAACACTCTTTCAAGTAAAACTAAACCTTTAGGAATTGTATATGTCTTTAATTGAATGACTTTATTACCAAACACAGTATTTTTACCATCAATTTTTTCAACAAAATCTCTAGAGTCAATTTCTTGACTTTCATATTCATCCACACAATTCAAGAACCTTAGTATATCATCATCACTATCAAAAAATTGCCAATTTTGGATATTATTAGGGATGGATGGTCTGGTTTACACTTCAACCTTTGAAATTCTAGCATAAGTCATATCATCTGTCTTAATTGCAATGTTTGCTAACAAATATGCCACCTTGTTGTGTTCTCTCTCCATCCATCCTATACCAAACACATCAAAGTTTCCCAATTCATCCCAAATAGCATTCTTGTACTATCTCAATATTTTGTTCTTTGATACATACCTAGATCTAACTTGGGAAACCACAAGCTCAAAATCTCCAATTACCTTGAGCTTCTTGATCCCATGTTTTTCAGCCAATCTTAGCCCCAATAACAAGGCCTCATACTCCGCTAAATTATCAATGCATTCAAATAATAGAGTGAAAGAGAACTCGAATGTCTTTCCACTTAGGGATCTTAACAAAATACTAGCACTAGATCCCTCTTTTGAACTTGCACCATCAAAATACATAGTACAAAAGTCATCAAAATGTGAAAAATGTTTTACTTTTGTATCAATCGGTGCAATAGGTTAATCACAATTTCTAGTGGATTCCTCATCCCTGAATTCATTTATGCCAATGTCACTGAGATATGTCATATTCTCAGTCAGGTCATTCTCAATCATGTGGGACACTTTTGACTCTCTTTCAATCTTTACATCCTTACCATCAATGTAGAAAGTAGCAAATGATAGATTACACTGGATGTTACCTCCCATTCATGTGCTCCACTTTCTTGTCAAAAGAATCCCAAAATGATGTGGGATGTCTACAATTAATATAGTCATGGCTAAATCCTTCTCAAGAAACTAAGTCCGTTTAGAAGGAAATTCTTTAATAGTCCCAATAACTCGTACCTCTCTTGAATCTAATGCATAGAATTTACCTTGAGTAGTATCGATTGTCAAGCCCATCGCCTCCATGATTTTGATTGGAATAACATTATTGGATGCCCCTGAATCTATCATGCAACTTCTCAAAGTTTTTCCATTTATATCAACACTCAAGAAAAAGGGGTTTATGTTTTGAAGACACATATTAATAGAATTCCCTAAATACACAGGCGGAATTTGTGACACAATTCCCTCCACCTCTTTCTCTTTTCTTTCATCTTCATCCTTTGCTTCTTTACAATTACCTTGTTAAATCTTATTACTAGCAACACCTATAATCAAGGCTATTTTCTTTTCCTTATGCTCAATTATTCTCATCATTTCTAGAAAAGGTATAGAAACTTTAACCTAAGAAAGCACTTGAAACGTATCTAAGGGTGTATATTTAGGAAGATCATAACTCATACCTTCATCATTTTCTTTCCTCTCTAGTTGTTGATTTCCTTCAAGTTTATTTTGCTTCCTCTCTTCTAGAGCAGGTTCAGTAAACTTTGTAATCACTTTGGTATTCACCAATGATGAAGTAACACCTTCTTGAGGCTTTGGGGTTTCAATTTTTTTTCCCAAACCTTGTCATTCTTAACCTCTTTGATTTTGACAACATCCTTTTTTCTATCCACCTTAACACCCTTGTTCTTGTCCTTCTGCTCTTTTATAAAAAGGCCAATAGGTTTACCCTATTCACCACCCACAGTTCTACTTCTCAGCTGAAGTGAACTCCTCAATTGAGCAGCCATTTCCTTAGTCAACTAGGAAATCTCCTCTTCTGATGGTCTCCTTAAGGACATTGAATCTTTAGCTTGCTCCATATTTCAAGCATGATGGCCAAAATTACCTTCTTCATCAGAAAAGACATTTTGATGATAAATCTCACTTCTTTGTCTCTGATTATCCACATCAGCTTCCTATAATTCATCATCATAAGAACACTTTGCCTCATCAATATATGATTGGGCCATACAAACATCTACATCACCCTGCTCATAGTTAGGATTCTTCTCATGAGAATCTTCCTCTATTCCTTTAGCAACAAGCAACTGAGCAATACCATAGTAATTCTGATCATGTGGATGTTCACACACCTCACAGCATGGTCTATCTTGTACTAGATTTACTGAATGACTTTGTAGGGGGTCTGGTGTATGCTGGTCAGTTTAAGGCTTCTAGCCAGGAAAGATTGGTTTCCCATCCTTCCAATTTGTGTTATAAGGATAATTTTTTAGCCTAGGTGGTCTGTCATTTTTATTATACTATTTTTTTTCATTTCCTATACCCTTTTCTTGCTTGGCCATAGTATAATTTATATCTTTCAAAGTGCTAAAGACTTTATCCCACTTCTCATCATCCTTAGGCTTTGCAGTAGAAACCTTATCAGTCTTATCCTTAGGATTTTTCAAAACTATGGGTTCCTCCCTCCTACCGTATTTCCCAGAAGCTCTCCAATTACTTTAAATATTTATGGCAACCCTAAAAGAATCTCTCATGTTCTAAGGGTCCTTATCTCTGAGGAGATATACCATTTTAGCATCAAAAGCATTGAAATATGTAGCTAAACAAACATTTTCATCAAGCCTCAAAACCTAAAACAACTTATACATTGCCTTTTAGAATCTAAGGTTAAATTTTGTCATAGGTTCATTCAATGCATTCTTGATGTTATTGAATTAATTTAGCATGAAACTAGCATTAGTTTTATCACCGTATTGTTCCTTGAAGCACTTTTCAAATTTTCCCCATGAACAATTAATAGAATTCAGTAAGAATCTGTACCAATCCCTTGCATCCTCCACCAAATATTGTACAAAAAACTTCATTAAAACATCTTCATGGTCTACCTCATAGTCATTTAACTTATCCATGAAGGCTTTTAAATGTTCATCTATTGTCACAACATTGTTTCGAACAAATTTATTCATTTTTTTTCTCAGCTCATCAGGGATGGGGTTTGGATAACCTAGAATACCATCAAAGAATAACTTTCTATACCTTTCCAATTGTATAGGTATCCTTTGGAATAGTTCATCATTCTTCTTAGAGTCATCACCAGACCTTGTATTTTGTACCCTAGGGCCATCCTGATTCAGATTTATAGATTTAGTTGCATGAAAATTCAAGCCAAAATTGTTTGTGGTATTGTCCAGAATGGTTTTCAAACCATTTTTCAAGGCATCTTGGTGACTTGATGAGGTTGAATCTTGTGTGACCTCATCGACACTTGAAATTTTTAGGAAACTTATTTTTGCCTTTATTTATGCACTTGTAGCTTCAATCTCAGTCCTCTCTAACTCTTCTGCAAGAGAATCAACCTCCCTTCTAACCTTTTCTAAGGCACTCTCAGCTTGTACAAATACATGTGCTGTAGGATGTCTTTTAGTGGGATGAGAATCCATCCTATCATTTATCTTAATCCCCTCAACTTTTTGTTTTCCTTTGTCTAGAATAGGCTTAGGGTTTGGATTACTTTGTTGAGGCTTAACAGGGTTTGCGGGTCTTGGTTCTGTAGGTTTTGATTGAGCATCAACTTGACATGTAGGACCAACTTTAGACACAAGCTTTATCTCCTTATCAACAATTTCTAGTACAACAGGGTCTTCCTCATCTGGCTCCTGCTTTTCCTTGGTTCAAGAGCTTCATTGTTGCCAACTGTCCAATTAACCTATCCCTCTCAATTACAACATGCATCAATTCATTTTACCTCTCCTTATCCTTTTTCATCCTAAGCTCAAATTGTTTTTGGATCTCCAGTGTTAAGAAATCAATATCTCCAAAAACATCATCAAGGTTAGGTAGAGTCATATAAGGACCTGATGTATCACTTAGGTCTATCAGATTTACTTCTTCAAGCACATGTTTAGAAAAGAAAGGTGTTCCATCATATTCAACAAGAGGAGGAGGCACATCACTAGTGTTTTCTCTATGATGGTTTTGACTTCTACCTCTACCTCTTCTCTTTTTAGTATATTGGACAATAACAGGTCCTTTATTATGACATGTTACATCCTCTTGAATAGGAGTATCAAATAATGCATCAAAAAATCCACAACTATCTAATTTTGAATGTCTAGACACTTGTTCAAGAGTCTCAAGGATAGGATGTAAAGGCTTACTTATACATTGGTGTACAAGATTCTATGACGTAGGAGCAACATTGCTAGATTTTGGATTTTTCTTTATCTAGTACTTCTTCTTTATTTTAGGAAGCTCACCCTCAAGTTTTTGTTCTGGATGATTCTTCATGAATGACCTGGTGTTCTTCATTATATGTTCTTGTCCAAAGATCCTTCAATTTGTACTAAATCATCAAATAAGATGCACACTGGTACAAAGACTTCAGAGTCACCACCCAATTATCTTGGGAATACCAACTATCTAGAGACACTTGGTGGAAATTAAAAGATATTTATAACTCTTGTACTAATAACACACAACAATTCTTCACTAAATAATTCAAAACTTTGTAACAACAAAATTAATGGACAAATGAAACACAAAACCACATGCTCGACCTTCAAATCACATAAATACTATGAAAACTCTATGAAAAATGGACAACCGACACACTGATAAGAAATATTTAGATGAACATCCCCAATAGAGTCGCCATTTTGTTGGTTGTTTTTACTGTAACCAAGTTTATCTTCTAATATACCTATTAAATTTCTAATTCCAATCAAGGGCATCTTAAAGGACTTGGACCAATTGATGAGGATTTTAACAAAGCTCCTACACTTTGGGCTCTGCAAGACCCGGGAGAATGATCCCTTAATGCGTTTACAACCTCTGCACCAATATTATAAACAACATTAACAACAACAACTTATCTCATTTAATAGCTCAACATAACATGATAATACCAAATAGAATCGGTTGTTCATCAACAATATCAACCATCTGGAGCATGAGATAACTACAACATTTCACAGTATAAGATAGTCATTGATTTGCAATTTGTAGCAAGATCTAAGTCAAAAAAATAAAATTGAACCTCACAAATAAGTAAAACCTTGATCAGCGCCATATACCATTGGAGGAGTCAAATTCATAAGCATTTAAGCGTTTATGATATATTTAACACATAACATGTAAGATCTCTAATAATATTTCGTTACAATATTATCATTATATATTATAACCCAATACTAATTATCAAATCCTTATATAAAACATATCCACCTATGATCCCATTCTAGCATTTTAATTAATTATTTGAATTAAAGCTAAAATAAGAGTCATACACACCACAACAATGAGATGAATGAAACAACTCTTGATCATTTTATTAAAAATTATATTATTCTTATACAATGGAGAGACATGAGTTCAAAATAATTCATCTCAATTCAACTGCTAGTACTGTCATAAAACATCAAATTCCTATGAGTTCAAAACCTACTACATAATGACCCAAAACCTAAATTGCATTTCACTAAAAAACATCAGGCTTTACAACTGCTCTAAAACTTCACCTAAACTCGACCAAAATTATCTAACTTGCTAACCCATACTTCTAGCCTTGAAATCCTTCTTATATAGAATGAAGGAGCAAACAAGCATCAGGCTAGAAATACACATGTCACCAGTCACTTGGACCGCCCTGTGACATTTCAAAAAATTGTTACAATAGCTGATCCTTGAAGAATCTTATTGTTCATCATGTCCGTTGAGTATGGGTGATGCATCCACAAAATTTTAAGAATCTCGTGCCAAGACTGCCTTAAAAAACAAAACCGAAGAAAGTTGCAACTACACCAGCTGAGTTGTTAACTGCCAGTAGCCAACTCTCTTTTACTCTTCCTCGATTAAGTAAAAATTTACCCATCTCTAGTATTCTTCATCAATTGGCCAATCAAAAATAGCTACCTCATTCACCTTAGCATTATAAGGTGTATACTTAACCGCTACCTGATTTGCTTCTTTCTCAAAAGATCCCAAAATTGAGTTAGTGCTAATGATCTTGTCTATACAGCTCAGTAGCAAATCATAATCTGAGTCATCACAAATCAATTTAGTTTGTGCATTGATGAACTCATTTTCTCTATCCTATCACTATTGTAGTGATTTAACATTTCCCTGCTTATCAATTATATTAGGTAATGACGTGTCACTCCAATCATCAAATTTCTTCACCAACTCTCTAATCTTCCTACTCAAGTCATCCAATAAGGCCTGAAAACCTTACAATTACTTAACTAACACTTGAGTAGTCCTTAATTATTGGGGACTATTATTTGTGTCAAACCTTGAGGCTTTATACATTATGTCTAAAACATTGGCCCTAGGGATCCACTTTTCAACCAATGGTAGTACTACCTCCTAATCCCTAATAATGTTCTTTATTGCATTCAATAATAAAGAATATAAAGAATACACTAATGGAAAACTGTCATGAACCTTTTCATTCAAATGTCTCAAAACTGTGTCAAAAATATCACCCTACTTTACAAGTACTCCCTCCTCACTTGCCTTCAAAGCTTCCTGTAACTCTATAATCTTGTGCATTAGCTAATTATTTGTGGGATCAACAGAGTATTCTACTTCTTCCTCAATTGGCTCTAATGTAGGACTAATGGAAGGAGTTTGGATGGAGGACCCTAGTGTAGAAATAATTCGAGAAGCAGGAGGCACTAATCCTGATGTGGAAGGCAATGTCATAGTACATGGAGCACTTAAGGTCTCCCTAATCTACCTGTATTTTAACCTATCCACCTTAGTTTTCAGCTCAACATTCCTTTGTTTTACCTTGTTGTACTCTCCAATTATGAAGTTATACTTCTCCATTAGGCTCTTCTCTTCAGCCTCTTCCCTCTTTGAAGTCTTTTGGGCCAATTTGGCCATATTCACAATTAATTTAGTAGCCTTCATAGTTGAGTTTTCTCAGGATCTCTTTATTATTAATCCTCCCCTTAGGTTTGGGTTAATGTCAGTGAAATTTGGCTTTCTACCTTGAGATACCAAAGCCCATATTCCTATGGTCTCATATTCTTCACTAAAGGTAGAATCTTTCAATGTTGCCTTAACATCTTCCTCATAATCTTGCAAGTGATGCTTGGACTTTAAAATAGCATTAAATTCTACTGCATCTTCTATGTCCCATTCAAGAAAAATCAATACACCAACCTGAGTCACTATTTTTCTCCCCTCCTTAGGAGTGATGTTCTTCAACTCTTCCATCAATTCATCTTTCACTTCATCATCATTTTCCTAGTCTGACCTGTCAAGCCTCAACTCTCTTCTCCTCTTGTATTTATCCTAATACTCCTCTAGTCTCATTCTCCATACGAATTGCAAGAAAAATGGATTCTTGATGAATGCATCATCATTCATGAATGCCTTGCATGCCTCCATACTAGCATCTTGTAGACACTGTCCTTTCATATCCAAGTCAGATAAAACCAACTCAGCTGACCTAGGAGGAGAAGACATACCAACCTGCATATCCTGATTTATGACAACAATTTCATCCATCAGATCCTCTTGTACTTCCTAAATTCTTTGCCACTTAGGGCTTGTCTCTGATGGTGGTGGTTAAGATATATCCTTAGGTGATGACTCCAAATCAATTATTTTGATTCCCTTAGGTGCCTTGAACTTTGGAACTAGCAGTGATGATGCTTTAATGATTCGTTTTCCTTTTTTTCTCTTCTTCCTCATCATTTTTTTCATTTCTTTTTTCTTTTATAGAGAGACCACTTCACTATAGGTTGATAGGTTGGCCTTGTTTTAGTAGACCTAGCATCTGGCTCTTGTGTTCCCTCATCCAACTTCAAATTTATATTTTTTGTCATTAGAATGCCCATGGTTTCCTTGAAGTTGTCCATAAAAAATTCAGTTTTCTTGTGAAATGGACTAAACTCCATTAATGGATCATACTTAGGATCCATTTTATGCACAATGGCTAATAGATTTTCATAAGCTATCCTTTTCTCCTTGCTCAACTCCTATTTATTCAGATCAAACTCATTTCTAATCAAGTCTTAAGGAAAGTTGAACTTATGCACATACTTACCACCCTTTATTCGTTGTCTCAAAAGGGAAAAGAAGACCTCAGGATCATGTTACTGCTTGGGACCTCACCTGAGATGATAATCATTAAAAAACTTCCCAAAATGGACCCAACCTCCCTTAGAAAACACAAAGTCGAACACCACAGTGTAATCAGGGAAAAAGGTTTATTTACCTTTCCTTGTAAGGTTGTCCTCATGGATACAACTAATCTACCACATAACTTCTGCAAATCCTATTCTGGGTGGCACATTGTATGGAAAGATATGTCAGGTTCCTTGGAAACCATAGACTCTCAAGACAGTGGTTACTAGGTATGGGATGATGTCACCCTAGTTGTGACAGATCCTCAATTCTAGATTCCTTCCCTTTAGTCTAAGGAATTCATGTAAGTCCTCAGAGATTCTACGTACATTTACCATCAAATTAGCCCTCAATTTGGAAGCAAAATTTTTATCAAACTGCACAAAAATAGCACTCTCCCTATTATGAGATAAGTCTATAGTCCATGCTTGCACCAAAAATATTTCTGCATTAACCATTTTCTTCAACTGCATCTTCTTAGAGAGGAAATCAACATTCTTGTACAAGAACATGTACATCAACATAGAATACCAAAAGAATGGAGTGCCTCTATCCTTTTTTTGCAACTTTAACAACCTTTCATGTATCTTTTTGGCCAAAAAGGATGAAAAATCATAGATTACTAAGAAGTTAGGGTGTTTTATTTGCACCCCCATAAACATATAAGCAATTGGCATCACCGAATTGGGCTTAAAACCCAAAATCTAGCACAATGAGTAAAATGTGGTCAAGAAATGATTGGAAAAATAGTTTAGCCTGAAAGGCTCTTGGTCACTAGGGATAATATAAAATGTTGAACCCCTTGCCCTTGCGAGATGAGGTGGGAGCAACTTAACCCTAAAGAGTGACTTTGATCTTGCATACTCCTATTTCATCTCCTCAAGATCAATATGAACCAAGAATGGGTTAGGCTCACATAGGTCAAAAACCTGTTGAAATTTTTCCTTATTGATGCTCAACATAACCCCTCCATCATTATCCCTAATCACCCGTGTAATAGGGTCATAACATGCAACCACTTCCCTAAGAAAATCCACGTCAGGGAATACATTTGGTACCACCATATTCCCAATGTCATACCTCCAACAATTTGAGAAGGGGTGGGGAAAATTCTGCTGCCCATACCACAAACTAAACATCTTTGAATCTATCATGGGAACCTTAGCATCGACATTGTTGGAACAATTATATACCAATCCTTCCCCCAGGGTTCTTTCACGCATGAAGACCAACCCCTTCTTCTTATCGTTAGTTGAATATTGCAATTGATCTAGGAAGTCATCATTTAAATTTATGTGTAAATAGTCGACTTGGCCAGAAGTTGCTTTTGCGGTGCCATCTTTGGTAAACTAGGGCTTCCTTGATATTTCAAACCTTGAAATAAACTAGGGCTAAACATAAAATGAAATTATAGAATATAACCTTGCAATTTCTCACAATTAAACTAACCTATAGCCCCAAGAACAATAATCAATGAACTCTTTGATAAGCACACCACAATTTTCCCAAATTCCCAATCAAAATAGCCAGGAGGTACAATAATTAACTCATGGTTTTGTGCTTTGTAGAAACCCAAATACTTTCTCTGACAACTTGTAACTTCATCGTTGGCTCTAAGAATGATCCACAAATATGTTTGAATGCATTGTGAGAGAATAGGGCAAGAGAAAATAATTTTATGTCGATCAAATCAAGCCAATATATGTCTCATCTACCACTAAATCTTGCTCATGTGCTTGAAAAATGACTCCAATTGCATTTGATGCAAATTCAAATTCCAACTGTCAATCGTTCACTTCTGTGAGATCATCGAACAGATTCCTTCGAAAAAAGCTAACACAATCTCCATCATGGCACTAGGGGCCCACTGTATTATGTATCACCAAGTAAATCCATGTGGCGCTCGCCCGTGATATCGTGATCGATAAAAACTTCACAAGTTCTGATCATGCAATGGTGGGAAACTATTGGTCTCCACCATCAACAATCATGTTTATTCAACACAGTCGCCGGTTTCGTAATTAACCATTGAGCAGATTTTCCATCACGATTATAAAATCTCTATTGATTTGGAGCATGTTCATCTTGTAGCAACTTTTGTGACCTACCATATAACATACTAAAACCCAAAAAATATATTAAATGATTTTCATCATCTCTTTTGCATCGCCAGATGAGACACGTGGTGCTTGCTCGTGATATCACAATCACTTCAGACTCTGTGGTGGGGTCATCACGGGATTGCAGGGAACATATGAGATCAAGTGATGGTTGATTGGTGGTCATTTTAAATTGTTCCCTACAAAATATTAAACATTTATTAAAGGAACAAGAGGACATCACCTAGGCAGATGAAAAACAATGGCCTTAAGTTATTTTTAAACATGGGGGCACGAGACAACCTAGACTTAGGGAATAATAAAGTTAGTTGAAAGAAATAAAACAGTAAATCAGAAAGGGGCCTGACTTAGATGAAGCAATGGGGCATAAGTTGTTTTAAAACCCACTTCAAAAAGGCAATGACCAAATAGATCCAACCCAAGGCATAATATAAGACACTATGGATTTTCATGAAGACAAAAGCAAAAACCCCAACCTTAGGTTTTTCCCAAATAATCTGAAATACTAGGACAAGGGCAAGATAAAATTTAATTCAAATATAAAAAATTTGAGGTTCCATCAGAGGCATCAAAAGAAGAACAAGTATGAATTTCATTCTTACCAATGATTGGATTTTTTTATCAAATAAACCTTTCCAAATGGTAGGAACATTAGGAAAGGGGGTGACAAGATTCTCATGACTCTCAATAAGTTCCTCTTCTAACACCGAACTATCTTCTTCACACCTAAGAGGGATATTAAGAGAAGAAATAAATTGATTTTCATGGTTATCTAAAATTACATCAGCATGTGCTATAATTTCTTCCCAATTAGGAGAGATAGGATTGTCATAGCTCACAATCATTGTATCTCTTAACAGCAACATTTCCTTCTCATCAATGCAATTTTCATGATTGTTCATGATTACATCTTCTCTCACCAAAACATTCACATAAGTAGGGGAGGTGTCGGGTGAGTAATGTAGACTAAGTAAAGTAGTGGTAATTATCTCATCTTCTTGTTTCATAATATATTCCCAAGGGGGAGGAGGTTAAGGACAAATAATAATTTCATGATTCTCCATGATTGCATCTTCTTTCACCAAGATACCTTTGTCACTAAAAGGAAAAGTATCAGGAGAAGGAAAACTATGATCTTAATGATTATATATTTGTGTATCTTCTTCTATCACATCATTCCCAAAAATAGAGAGATAGGAGGGGTTGTGGAATTAAGGAAGGTGTCAACATTTTCACTCTCTTCCACTAAGAGATTCTCATAACTAGGAAATATATTAGATGGATGACTAAAATTCTTATTGATTAAACTTTTTGCAACATAATTGGAAATGAAAGATACTAACATTGTAAAAATTAATCTATCCAACTTATGATATGCTTCAAAATGTAAAAAATTCTCTAACAAATCTAATGATTTTGACTATTGAAATGATTTTTGAAATGATTTAAAAATGACTACATTAAATGGATGATTTGACCTATGTTCATAAAATACTATAGGCTACAAGAAGGCTTAGGAAGAAAAAATAAAAAGAGAAAAGCTCAAAAAAGTTTGTTTTTGTTGTCCTCTAGGGACTCATTTTCTCAATGCTGAATGGGTCCTGGTATGTTGTTCTAGGAGACTCTAAATTAGAAACTGTAGCTTATAAAATTTTAAAACTTGTTGCACTAGTATCCCTAACATGGAATCATCCTCCCTAGGGTAAATGGGTCTTGGTACAAGGTTTTTTAAGGCTCAAAAGTGTAATTTCTAAGTGATTATATGTGGTTTCTATTTCGAGTCTACAATAGTCAATTTTGTCATAGATTTTCCATACTTAGAGTCTCTAAATGCAATATTGACTAGGCTTCAATGATGAAAAAGGTGACTAAATTTAATTTTCAATATGAATCTAAGTGATTGAGTGAATATTTAGAGGCCAAAACAAACTCTGATCTAATGCAATTTTTCTAATTTTTAGTTAATATAAGCAATGCAAACATGCAAATTTACCCTAAATACAATGTTCACTAAAAATAAAAGAACCCTAAATTCAATACAATTAATGTAAATCTAATGTAAACTATTACAAAACTAAGATCTACGGTTAAAAAGACTATAAAATCATAAAGCCACAATTCTCAAAAAGTCAGGTTCACCCAAAAGAGGATTCACAAAATGGGTTAACTTAATTTTGAATATGATGCTTCACTCAATTATGAGAGGAAAAATACTTAAATAACAATCAGAAATAAATCATAAGTATTATAACAACAATAAGGAAGGTTTTAGATGCTCAAAACAATGTGTACCTTGCTGAAAAAGTGTTGTTTCGGGGGTCACTGAAGACTCATTCACCCAATGGAGAATGGGTCCCTATTATGATTCTAGAAAATCACTTTCAGGGTCTTTTTCCTTGATGTCTACACTCTGAAATCCTAGGTGTTCAACTTTCGAAAGTGAAAAATCAATTATGTAGCATAATTTTTGTTATCTTGGAAGATAGATGACTACTTTGACAACTTTGCAACTTTGACAACTTTTGACAACTTTTAATCTCCGCTTGATCTTCAACCTATAAACATGCAATCACACATCAAGAGAGAAGAAAAATTAATCATTGTTAGGGAATAGGGGTTTTCCTTTTTCAAAGCTCATTTAGGTAGTTAAGCTTTATGATGTAACAATGAAACATGAAATATGAAACAATGATACCTTGGATAAAGTCTTGGAATGTAAATCAACAATCTCACATGAAGTGGCTATCAATAATGTAGATCTTGATCTCGAAACAAAATTCTTGTAAATGGATCTTCAATGCTACATCAACACATAAGCTCAACTACATGCATGATGCACTAAATCTTTGACATGATGATATGAACTTTAATTGCTACAATAAAACCTTGATAATCTACCCTTGAATTCCTTTGAAATTCTCTTGAAATTCTCTCTTGATCATAAATTTTGTAAAATTCTTGAATAATTAAATTCTTAGATGAAACTATGTGAATTAACCTTATATTTATACTTAAGATTTAATCTCAAAATGCAAATAACACAAGCCAAAATCAAGTCTAGGTTTTAAAATCATAAAAATCCCACCAAAAACAAGGTCAAAAAGGGGTGTACTTAGTTAAGGAGGACCAATTCACCACCTTGGGTGAATGGGTCCTAACATAGTTAACTAGGACCAATTTAAGGGATTATTAAATATTACGCAAAAATGGGGTCCTAGGACATAGTGAGGACCCATTCGCTAGGTGGTGAATGTGTCCTAGATCACTATCTTAGGACTCAAAACTTGCCAAATTAAGTGTTATGCAACATTATTAATGAGTGTCAAGATATATCCCTTGGAAAATGCAATAAATAAGGCTTGTATTTGAATTTAAGGGGCCAATTAAGCTCTAATTAACCTCAATTAATTAATTAATCCCTTTATTTGTGTGAAAGTGTCAGAAAACACTTTACAAAACCCTAAATAAGGCACAATTAAGTCCATTTTATCATTAATTATTCATTCCCAAACTAAGCATGAAAAAGGGTTACTTTTTTCGATGCTACATTTAAATATCTCAAGAGTTAAAAACCCTAAGATAGGAATTGAAGTAGCTTATCTCGTCGAATTAGGAAAGATTGATTATTCATAAATTAATTGACTTTAGTAGTTGACTTTGATAGGGAAGAACCTACATATTGTGATTCTCTTGTATAGAATTTGAAGCTCCAAAAAACACCATTCATATAGCTAGGACATCCTTGCCCATATACTACCATTTTTAACCTCAAAATTTAATGTCAAGTTCTCTCCTCTCTATCTTCTTCAACCTTGCTCTTTGTTTCTACATTTATGTTCTATGTTTCAGAAATTATGTGATATTTTACTTCTTTAGAATTTTTATACCTAGTTCACGATATCAATCACGCGCATTCACATCACACATCTATCCTTAAAAAAAAAATGGGACAAAAACCTTGACCAACTATTTGGTCTCTTCTTTGAGGAAAGTAGCCTAATATCCTTTTTGGTTAATTTTGTGTCCCCCAATGTCGATGATGGAATATATCATTTAGGTTAGTAATTTTCCTTTGATCCCATTTTGACATCTCACACTTGGAAAATTCTATTTTTTATTTCCACAACTCCATTTTTAAATGCAGTCCTTACAGTAAAAATATGTATCCTTATACCATGTTGTTTTAATAATTCTTTAAATTCATTTAATGTTGACTCTCCCCCTTTGTTTGATCTCAAGTATTTGATTTTTGAACTAGTTCAATTCTTAACAAAGGCTTTCAATGACATAAAATTCTCTTATTGAATTAAAATCACCAAAGATTATAGAAACAAAGGCAATGTGTTTATATCTTACAAACTACATGTAGAAGAGTCATTAATTAACAACATAAAGCAACCCTCACCTTGCATAACTTTTATTCTAGTTGACCCACATACGTTTGTATTTATAAGTTCTAAAGGTTTAGATGTTGAATACTCCTTTGTCTTGAAACTTTCCCTTGTTTGCTTCCCAAATAGGTGTTGCTTACAAATGGTATTTGAAGTCTTTGAAATATTTTTCATGTCTCTCCCTACTTGCTTGTTGCTCATTTTCAAAAGATTTTCAAATTTAATGTGCCCCATCCTGTTGTACCATAACCAAATCTCATATTTTGTCATATATAATAGTTTCATCTTTTATTTAACTAATTATTTAAAGGTTATTGGTTTTTCTATTCACATATTCAATTAGTTACCCTTCCTTCTTGAAGTCACATTCTTTGACATGAAATTTGAGAGTGTGTTCTTGGCCATAAATTTGACTCAAACTTAGGATATTATGTTTCAACCCTTAAACATATAGAATATTCTTATTTTTTTTCCATTATCTAAGCTAAGATTAACTTTTATTTTTATCCTTGTTGGAGCATCATCCCACAATTTCACTATTCCTCTACTCACTTCCTTTAAGGCTAGGGATTTTCTCTTATTTCCAATTAAGTGGCTTGAGGAACCACTATAAATAAACCATTGTTATCTCTCATTTTGAGCATGTAGGGTAGTTTACACAAGAATGGGATTATACTTTTTCTTTTCTTTCTCCCACTTCTTCCAATTTTTTTTATTTTTCTCCTTTTTGTTTGTAGGATCCTACTCCTTGTTCTATCTAGGTGGTCCCACAAAACCATTACTACAAAAACATGTTGTGTAAATTATTTCTAACTCTTATAACATATAAAATTATAATCCATTAAGGGAGAAAATGAAAAATATTTTCTACTTGAAAAATCACAAGGAATTATATTCATGTTCCAACTAAGATTTCTTGAACATGTACTACAATCTATTGCTTTATGACCAAAACAATTAGACAAAGAGAAACAACCAAAGAGGGAATGTTGAAACTTAATCATGTGTGTTGGTTTTATTTTATGGGAGCCAAATTTAATCTTACCACTCACCTATGAATATGCGAGGATTCAATAGTTAGCAAGGAAAAGGATTGGCCAACACATAAGTAAAGGTTTTGCGGCCCTTACTTCTTCACTTTGAGTTTTGTGAGACCTGGGAGGGTGATCCCTATAATTTTATTCATAATGATACTCCTATGTCATTTATATCAATAACACTACAATATACACATATGATTATGATTTAGATGCTCAATTAGCAACTATATCCAAGAAGTTATCTCCTCCTCAAATATAATTCACACTTAGAGCATGAGAATGGAAAGACCTCATAACTTTGTGACCCTTCTAATAGAATTTGATTTAATGAATGGTTGATGACTGAGTAAATCAACATAATACAACATAACTAATTAACCTAGTCTAGTGCCTCATCCTTGGAATAGAGTCAACATCAATGCCTATATAACATGACAGTAATTTTCACACATGACAATATATGAAGCTTTGAAAGGATTTATTACAATGTTTCAACATTGTGCTCTAACCCTTAATTCTTACTAGCATCCTATCACTTAGTTTGATACAAATTTACAACCATATTCAAGCATCTACATTAATTATTAAATTAACAAACAAGCATAGAGCCATACATCCATCTGAAATTGATAGAGACAAATAAGATAACCTTGATAATATTATTCATAATTTATGAAACTAGTAGATAGGAGAGTAAAATGGTGTTGAACTTGCGTAAATACTATTCTATATTTCCAGTATTACTATAAATATTATATATGCATATTGACAAACCACAACTTAAGATATATTACGAGACTATTCAATAACCCTTTAATCCCTATGTGACCAAAACTCAAAATAACTCACCACCCAACCTCTCTCGTTTCAGGCCCTGGAATCCCATTTATAAAGACATGGGAGCAACAAGAAATAGGCCAGAATACAATTACATTTTCATTTGATGGAAAATTTCACCCTAATTTCAAAGATATTTTCCAGACAGTTACACTTAATCATTTCAGAACAAGGGAAAGAAAAAGATAACAAACTCCATGAAGTCAATTGAAGAAGACAAGCCAACATTCCCAAAGGAATCATTCATTGATGCAACGTCACTGAAATCCCATGTCCATGTATAACAAAGAAGATTGTCCACAAGTACCAGAGGAAAAAATGTACACACTTCCTAGAAAAATCATATTTGTTGTTAAGGATACAAAGTCAACCACTTCACCATCACACCAACCCAAAATACATCCATGTTAGCACCAAACAAAAAGTGGCATGCATGTTGAAGAGGATGATTCTGATGCAATGGAAATGGTCTTATCAAAAACAAAAAATGGGCTGAGATGCTACTCTTATTCGTCGGCATAAGAGTATGCTCGCCCTCTCTATGCTCGCACTAAAACTAGAGGAGAAAGTACTCCTCCCTCGTCAGAATATCCATATGGTACCGTAGAAAGCATAAAATGGCCATACTCTAGGTCAGTATCTCCCCCATCACCTGAAGAGCTATCAGAAATCTTAATGGGAGAGTCGTGCCTCCCTAGATAAGCCTTGTGGTGCTTATTCCTTTTCTTTTCTTTTCTTTCTTCTTAGGCTTAACCAACTCCTTTTGGGATGTTGTGGTTGCATTGTTGATATGTGGTTGTCATTGATGTCACAAATATTAGCATTGACGAAGCTTAAGATTTATATGTTGAGGATATTGAGAAAATTGTAAAAATAATATTGCTGGCAGCCAGTGAAGCTGAGGAGGTCAAAATGTTGGAAAGTTATGTACATTGAGGATCTGAAGGAGTGTTTCAAAGGGTTTGTTGCTGAATATTTCTAGTATTTTGTTCAAACATTTCAGAGGTTCACATCAAAATTTATGGAAGTTATGAAGATTTGTGTTCCTACAGTAACTCAGTTTCTATAGATGGTGTTCTTGGATGAAGAGGATGAAATAATGGTAATTTCATGTGTTGCAGCTGTACCTGCAATGTTCATGGATGATTCTAGATCATACTATATCCTTGTTATATGTCCACATTGATCAGAGTGTTCATGATCGAAGATTTTTCTGATGTGTGCTCGAGTTTTCATGTTCTTGGTCGACATGATGGTGTTAGCATGTTGTGGATCCATGAAGATTAATATTTTGTTGTTTGACATGTTTCAAGGTGTTTGTTTCGGTCCTCACTATGTTGTGACTGACTTAGGTTGGTGCGCATTGAAATTTATTCTCTATTTGAGGCCGACTGAATAGTGGATGTAAATCCATATAGTGGATATATATAAGTGTTTGTTTTCCTCATTTAGAGTTAATTCTCAGTGTGTGTGAGAAGTGTACATGTGATAATAAAGGTCAAATCATTCAGAGAAGAGTAGATTGTGTATAATTTTTTTGGCACCTAACTAGAACTGTAGTCAGGCTTTGGTAGAAGCTAATTTCTTAGTTCAAATTCATCAGATGGATTTAATCTAATTATTTTATGTAAGGAAGTGAGCCTTCCCTTTGAGCAGTGTGCTCTAGGTAGTGTGCTTGAATGCAAGTGCATTCCTCTTTTATTATTCATTATACTTCTAATAGGGTATAACCTTGTGGACTAACATCCACCATGGTTTTTCCCCTAACAGGGTTTCCAAGTATAAAATATTGGTTTTCATGTGTCTCTGATGTGTTATTGATTTATGTTTGCATTGTTAATTATCAGATCTAAGATTTAAGGTTGACTAATGTTGTATAAGTTTTATTTTGGTAAAAATTGATTCAATCCCCCTCTCAGTTGTCTATCCTTGTTTTTCCAACAATTGGTATCAAAGCTAGTTCCTCTGAAGAAGCCTAATATCTTGAGGTGATCCAAGATGGCATCATACAAGAAGGATAGTCCTAGATTCGATGGTACAAAATACTCCTTATGGAAAGTCAGAATGGAGTGTCATTTGAAGTGCATTGGAGAACCTTTTTGGAAGATGACACAAAGTGCATATACTATTCCTTGGAATGGTTTGTCCTCTAAAGATGAGATCAAGAAAGAATAAGATAATACTAGGGCTATTGAAGCATTATTGAGTGCTTTGATAATTTCAGAGATGACAAATGTGTTAGGATTGAAGACTGCATACCAGATCTGGAAAAATTTGGAAAATTGTATGAAGGGGATGTGTTAGTGAAAAGTGCTAAGATATAAAGTCTAAAAGGAAAGTGGGAAGACTTGAATATTAGTGAAGATGAGAATATCCTCTTTGTTGATGATGTTTTCTACATGGAAACAACTAAATAAAAAATGATATCTTATCTCTCTTGAAAGGTGAATCTCTATGGGAAAAGAGATAACCCCAAGGTCTCTAATATTAGGTCTTGAAAATGAAAATAAAAAAACTCAGAGATAATCTGAAAATGCTGGTACTCATTACTACAAGCAAATACTAAACTTGAATTTATCAGATATAGCAATATGTTGATATTTCAAACCCTAAATATAACCTAGATAATAAAAAATTAAAAAAATATAAAGGTTTCAAAGATAATTCTAAGACTAATTCTAACCCTAATATTGACAATGAAAAAGATAAGATGCTCAAAATGGACCGATCTCTCATAAACTACTTCCTACTTAGCCCAGATAAATCTGCAATCTTACTGAAATATTGCAATATTCTAAGGTTTTAAAGATTTTCAAATCATGCATATTCATTCAAGACAACCCTATTGCAATTGAAATGAAAAAACATTCATAATTGAACTAAGCACAATTTTAAGTCCAGGATAACTTTTCAAGGCAGCTAACAATCAACTAACTGCAAAAATTATGGACTAGAGATTGCTGTAAACATTTTAAGCATGAAACCCTAAGCATCACTAAACCATCTAACAATAAAATTAAGCAATTTTAAAGATAGAATATCAGAACCATGCCAGATAAAATTCAACACAAGAAAGATACCAAATCAAAATATCCTTTCTTATATTAAATCACCCAAAGTAGCAACAATTCAAGTCTTATGTTACAAAACTTGCTTGAAACTAAACTCTAACCTAATTACTCCTCTCAGAATTCGCTCAAATCTGAAAAACCTTCTAACCTTTTTCTAATACTCTTCTACCATTTTACAAATGAGGCATCATGCCAAATTTATAGAGAACCCCCCAAGATAGGTCAGCCCAAATATGGTTTACAATAATAGACGCCACACAATAGGTCGACCCAAAAGATATTCGAAAATAACATGAAATGTGCAATTTGCACTAATTTCATCCAAGCCGACTTGGGGTCTCTAAGAACTCGATCCATTGCATGCGAAGGAGGGGGAGAAATAATGGGAGGCACAAACTCCAATGTAGCCCTATATTAACTACTTCCCTTTTTTGTCCTTAGCACACTCCACTTCACCATGCATTGCAAGTAATACTTTGTCTAATTCGGCAATAGGTGGGACAGGAAAAACCCTAATCTTCCTCTCAAGAGACTTGATGTCCTCTCTTGACTGCTTCACTGTATTATCCTGATCAGCCCTATTCGTTTGATACCTGTCAATGACTGCAATGTAAGTTGCAGCATCATCTAGCTGATGTTCAATAACATGACCCTCATTGATTGGAGAATAAACATCTCATCACCATTTCCTTAGCTGCTCCAAACTGAGATGTTTCAGAGAAAACTTCTTTCTCCCTATCATAAACTGCTAAACTCCCACCATGAATGCACATAAAAGCTCGGGGACAACTTGCTTGCCTGTAAGGATAGAAAGTTCATGGAAAATATAAGGAAGCTACCCAAGATAAAATCAAAAGATAAGCTTAGAACAACCACCTAGGAATGGCATTCAAAGAAAATGAGAAATCCCCAAGCATCACAATACAAAATGCCAGACTCGCCAAACAAACCCAAAATGCCTAGGAAGCATCACACACTCAATAAGAAAAAGCGTAGAAATGTGAATAGCATGAAAGCTTAAAAAATAAAGAAATCCATCAAAAGAGAGAGACAATATTCATGTACATACCATGGGGATAGAGAAATTGAAATAAAGGAAGCTGACAAGAAACCTCAAAGCACAATCATAATGCAAATGGTGCTTAGGAAATCTAATTGCAACAGTCGAATCCACTCCCAAATGTACAATCCAACAACACATTTAGGTTCAAGAACTGCATGTAGACACCAAAAATTGGTCTAGGCCTGCGAGCACCACTTTCGACATAATTTTATATTATCCATGGTCATGATTAAATAATGTTTATTATTTAATTACCTTTTCTAAACACATACTTCCTCTATTAATTTAATACCCTTTTAATTAATTCATTAATTCATAATGACCTTTATTCAGCTTGATTAATTAAATAAATCATATTTGTTTAATTATGTTGCTAACTAATTAATTTCTCCTTCTTAATTAAATAATTTATTATTTAATTACCCCCCTTTTCTCATATTTCAACATAATTAAATATTTATTATTTAATTATTCATTTAATCCTTTTCAAATAGTCAATTGAATAAATTACATTATTTATTTAATTATATCTTTCATTTTCGAATATTGAATTAAATAAACATTTAATTCATATTTTAATTATTTATGTCACATTCTTCTATCAATCAATTGACTAATCATTCACTCACCTTCTGACTCAAGATCTATTTTAAATGTGCCAGTTATCTCTAGGTTTGATATTTGATCATTGCTGCGAGAAGACTCTCTGTCACAACTAGTTAGTTAACTAGTTCTAACTCATATGCATGAATTTGTTTATTAATTAAATAGAGTTATTTAATTAATTAATTTAATTATGCATTTGAATGAATTATTCTTCGAGTTCTAACTTTGTCTTTGACATTAAAAGTCTATTTATTCTATTTTTGATGACTCTTAACTAAAGATTAAGATCTTGAACTCTTGTTCTTTCTATTTTCGAACAATTTTGACACAAGATTAAGTTATTGTTCTAATTTAATATTTATCCTGCAGTATTTTCTAACTCATGTTCTAACTCACATTTTAATTGACACAAAACTCACATCGCATGAAATTCATCAATCCCATCCGTTGATCTCTCTTTTGAATCTGATTCGATCGTTCGAAAACCCAAAATATATAAAATGGCCTGTCATTATCATTATTCCTCCTCATGAAATCATACACTTTTGAGAAGAAACTTAATCGTCGATATTTTTCTTAGACATTCAACATGGTTATGCTTGCATCAATACTGAAAATCTGAGGGCAAGAATACTGAAAAGGTAAAATGGAGAAGGGAAATCAAGATAATTCAAAGGAGTGGACGCATATTCGATGAGATTGTTTCATTGCAGTTGTTATTATTTTGTTCATTTTTACTCGTTCTTTGTTGTTTGATTTTAGATTAATATTGATTTAGATTAGAATTAACATTGTCTATTCTAGTTGTAGATTATTCAAAATTTTATTCTATAGTTAGATTTGGTGAACCTGATGTGAACATGCTTTAAATTCATGCCATATCTTTTCATCTTTCCATTTTTTATTTTGTAGGTATCGTATGGCACACCACATCTATTCAAATAAACAACGCATTTGTATTTGCGAGCCTCATTCGCTACAAACTACGACGCATCTGACATTACGCACTGCATCCACGACATCCTAAACCACATCCGCTTGTCAAAATTTTGTATCACGCCTGATTGTCAACACAAACAACATCCACCTTTTAAAAACTGTGCCACATTTGTGGCTTGAAATGCTACATCTAACTAGTAAATATTTTTCACTTTTTTATTAACCTTCGTACATCCGCGTTTTCTTTTTTCATTTTTTTGTGTGATTTCATTTTTTGCTAAAGTTTGTTTGCAGCTATGTTAAGAGGGAATAACCTCATATTTGCAGGACAAAGAATAGAAGACTAAATAAAAACCAAAGACATATTTTTCTGTAGGACAAACATTGAAGACAAAAATGAACTACTGATCAGTTTGCATGTAGGACCTAATGCCTTTATATTAATTTTATTTAGCAAGATTTGAGTTTGGTAGATAAATAACTAAAATTCGTAATAAAAAGAATCAGTGTTTTCTTTGTCTGGTGCGAAAACACATTTTGTAACCCTTAACGATTCAGTATATCAAAGTATCCTCTCCCCTTGTGAATTCATGCGATCCTTGGTGTAGGAGAAATAGTTACTGACTCTAGAACTTGGACCTATCTTGGTGGGAAAAATTACTCACCCCAAGATGACTTAGACCGGTAACACGCTTTAGCCAGCGACTTCCACCCAGTATATAAAAATGGATATCTGGGAGAAACCCCAAAAATCATGCTCACTATTATGACGAGAAGGGCAGAAATGGTCACTCACTGAGTTGAATAGTTCCCCACGAATGGAATGCACTTACTAAATACCATGTTGTAGTTTTGCCAAAATCCTACCTATTTGTTAGTATAGCAGGGTCAACCTTGTGAATTCGTCTTACATTCTTACAGTTCATGTGTGGAGATGAGATGTATACCATAGGATTTTCATGGGTGCAATAGCTTGGCTGCCCTGTATAAGCGAGCGTCATGGAGGGGAGTTAGTGGGGTCAAGCTACTAGTCATCCGCCATGAATATACATAGCTAAATTTATCCAAGTAAGAACTCAACAAGTATTGTCCAAAAAGCCCAAGTTGTAAATATTTTCTAGTATTATAAGCGGTCTATCACTACAAAACTAAAAACACATTGATTTATGTGCTTGTGTTTATTGTATTTGTAAAAAAATTAATCAAAAAATGGAGTCAGTCGAAACAACTTTCGAAAAAATGCAACTGTCAAAAAGTGAGTCGTAACTGTCATTTTTCACATCGCATATGTCTTAGAGAGTCGCAATTGTTAGGGTAAACATCGCATGTGTTTGTCAAAAGAGTCCACTTTTACACAATTTAAGATATTATGATCCACAATTGTCACTTTTCAAGTCGCATGTGTATATGCAAGCCACATCTGTCAAATTAAAAGTCACATGTGTTTATCACCAAAGTCCAGATTCATAGTTTAGATATTATGAGCCGTAACTATCAATTTTTAAGTCATGTGTGTATTTGCAAGATGCATCTATCAATTTTTGAGCCGCGTGTGTTTGTCAAAAAATTTTGGTTTACAAATTCCATATTAAGAGCCGCATATGATCTTGTGAGTCACATCTGTCATAAGGGAAACTGGATCTTCCAAAAAGTCAAAACTGTCTGTCAACATCCAAAATGAGGTTTTAGTCAAATCACCACATGCGCATAAAAAAACCACATCTGTCAAAAATATAACCTCATTTGATAGGTAAACCACATGTGACTATCAATAGAAAACTCCAAAAATCAAAAACTGAAAACTGAGTCTGAAACATTACTGTCATTTTCGCTTATGTTTCTAAAGATCAATTTTGGACAGAAACTGAAAAAACTTTGCTCAAAAACCTTGCATTATTAGGTGCCATATACATCCTAGTCATAGTCATCCTAAGTTGCATACATATATATACTTCCTAGGAAATTGCATATAGTCGAATAGAACAACTTTCCACGTCATTGGATAAGTTCATGTTCCGATTTGTCCTCATCATTGAACCTAGTCACTTTTTTCCTATTAGTGAATCTTTTCAGCTCAATAGTCGAATTTGGGAAATTCACCTTGTCAATTGTCCTTGTCCTACAATCAGGTTCCTTGGTCAAACATAAATCAGTGCATGCATTTATTCCATAGGTGGTAGGTTATCCCTATTTTAAAATCATTTACTATCATAGTCTACTCA
This sequence comes from Sequoiadendron giganteum, assembly GCA_007115665.2. Classification (NCBI taxonomy): domain Eukaryota; kingdom Viridiplantae; phylum Streptophyta; class Pinopsida; order Cupressales; family Cupressaceae; genus Sequoiadendron; species Sequoiadendron giganteum. The sequence goes on along the minus strand of CM021103.1, from coordinate 167,537,378 downwards.
ATATTTTGCATATTGTTTGTCATATCATATGTCATCATAGTATACATCATTTTAGAAATCTTTAGCAACATCCTTATTTTTTTAGAAAATCCAAAAACATAGAGATAGGTCATATCATTTTTTAGACATAGTCTACATTACCCCAGTTTGAGCAACTTTTCATGGTTGAAACAAGCTCTCAAAAGAAACATAAAGCAATGTCAGACCCTAACAAAATTTTCAATCCTTTTAGAAATCAACCATCAGGGAATGAGAGACCACACAAAGTTTTTCTTGAAAAACATGTCACTAGAGACACACCTAGACAATTTTTTGTTGAAGACATAGATGCCATTGTACAAGATCCTGAATTTGCATCCTTTATGGATGAGTGTTTGGAAAATGATCCCCAACGATATCTAGCAAATTTTATATTATAAGGTGCCACACTACCACCAGGATTTGATATTCATACTTTGAAACCACCGTCTACTCAACCAACACAAACTCTGACATCAAATGTTTCTATTCCCCAAATTACTGCAATGATATAAACTGGCATACCTACTCAAACATTGTCAATTGTAAGCACAATCCCTTTCAACGTAACACAAGGTTTACAATTTACTGTGGGAGAAACTTTATCAAACCCCTTTGGCACCAACACTACTAGTAAGAGATCCAAAGTTGGCATGAGCATTCCTATACAACATCAGAACATTTAGATGGGAAATATTCCCAATCCAAATCAGAACATTCAGATGAGAAACATTCCCAATCCAAATCAGAACATTCAAACAGGAAATATTTCCAATCCAAATTAGAACATTTAGACAGGAAATATTCCCAATCCAAATCAAAACATTTAGACAAGAAATATCCCTAATCTAATTCAGAATAGTCTAACGGGATATATTCCCTTGCCAAATCACAACCCATCTCAGAACATGGTATTTTAGAACACCTACATTGATCCAAACAACGCAAACAACATGTCCTTGACACAAGTAGATGTTCTCCAAAACCAAATCCAAATGCTTCAACAATAGATGGACAACATGTCTATGTCAGGTAAACAAACTATCTCAGAGCAAGACCTATGTCCATGTCCTTTCGACAAAGTGCTTTACATGACACCCTTCCCCCATGGATACATTATATCAAATTTTCCTAAGTATAATGGGAGGAAGAATCCTTTGGAACATATTAGATAATTCTCAATGACATGCATGGACAAATCATATGACCCCACATACTTGATGAGCCTATTTCCATGAACCCTAATCAGGATAGCACTAGAATGGTTCTCCAAATTACCATATGGCATATGATCCTTGGGTGAATTAGCTGAGAATTTTTTTGAACAATTTTCCTTTGACATAGACAATGAAATAACCATATCTACCTTGTGTCACACAACACAAGAAGATGATGAAAATTTCACCACTTTCTTCCAGAGATGGAGAAGTCTAGCTAGCAGATGTCCAGTTGAAATACCAGAAAAGAAAAAAGTCATGATATTCCTTGAAAACATCCATCCAAAAATGAGAAGTGACTTAAGAGTACATTTTTGTACTTCATTCCTATACTTGGTACAAAGGGGAATCATCCTCGAAAAAGTTCGTATTGACAAAGGATAAATTAAGGTACCAGGCAGAAACCCATTCGTTCAACATCAAAACACACCCAATGATAGGAATAAATTCTGGCCTAGAAACAAAAATGTTACAAATGACGACATTATTGATGCTAAAACAATACACACAAGACCAATTATCACACTTAGAGGTTACAACCCCAATCAAGACATGACGAATAGTCTAGATCAAACAACCAATTATGTCCAAAATTCACAGCAACAACGACCACAAAGGAGATTTCCTACATGTGAATTTACCCCTTTAGGACAACCAATCGAGACAATTTTCAAAGAGATGATAAAACATAATCTCATTAAACCTTTCGAACCAAGAGAGTATGATCCTGGACAGTTTAAACCTTCATGGTGGGATGATAATGCCTATTGTGACTATCATCGAACAAAAGGACACAACCTAAAACAATGTGGCCAACTGAAGAATATTATACAAGACTTTGTTGAAAGTGGAACCATAGAGGTCAATGGACAGAAAAATACCAAGAAAAGTGATCATAAGGTCTTCAGAGACCCATTACATGACCACATGAAAGGAAAAGCCTCTAGTTCAGGATCCAAGAATTCTCTGATAGCCAATTATGCAATGACCAAGTATGACTATGGAAAAGGAAAGATCATATATAAACTCCGAGCTGCAAATGAACATGTCCATACCATCACCATTAAGAAGCATCCTGAATGTGCTATAAACACATGCAAAATAAAGATCACTATTCTAGGTCCTTCTTCTGAGCCACCTACATAGTTTTCCAAGTTTAGATATAATCTCCTTGATCAAATGAGAAAAACCCCCACACAAATATCCATTTTGGAACTATTGACTTTATCACCTGAGCATCGATCCATTCTCGACAAAGTTTTACAAAAACATGACTGTCCCTACCAACTTAGATGTCAATCATTTTAAAGAAATAGTAGGATATTTAACCAACTCCCATTATGCCACATTTTCCCAACAAGACTATTCAACAGAAAAGACCGATAATAATGACCCATTACATCTTGAAGTCCTAGTCCATCAAACCAAAGTCAGATGAGTCTTGGTAGATGGAGGAGCAGGTTTGAACCTGTGTACCCTAAAATTTGTTAAGGCATTATGATTCTTAGAAGAATGCATAGACACCTCTAAGAGTATAGTTATTAAGGCTTATGATGATGAGGAAAGATCATCCAAAGGAGTTGTCACACTCCCTATCAGAATTGGCCCGACAGTTATGAACACCAGCTCCGAAGTCTTGGATCTCACACTTTCATACAACCTATTGTTAGGTAGACCTTGGATACACGCAATGAAATACTTACCTTCCACATATCACCAATGTATTAAATTCCCGCATAATTGCATTGAGATCACAATTGATGGTGATCCAGATCTTTTTGAATATTGTACAAGCCTAAGGGAAATTCCACAATGATAGGTACCTGTTAATCAAGAAGCTTCATCATCCACTTTATCCCTATACGTTGATCCATCACATCTTACCAAGTCCATTTCATTCAAACCACCATCATCCACTCCTAAAGTCGAGATCCACGACAAGGGCTATGGAGAATATTACATGAAGACATCCTATTGTGTCAGTCAGCTAGTTCCACCTAAGGCATATGGCTTACCAATGGTAGATAGAAGACATTCAATGGTCACATTTCATGTTCCCCCTATAATGACATTGACCAAATGGGGAGAGTTAAGTGAAGAGGAAGTGGATCAAAGTGATATTACCTCTTGGTTGTACTAGAAAGACAATGAATACCCCTCACCGTCTATTCAAATATTTAAAGATCGGTATGGAAAAGGCTTTAGGATAATGCAAAGTGAAGGCTATGATGGACATAGTGGGTTAGGACTACATCAAAATGGAAGGACGGAACAAATCATTGTCTCACCATGACTGAAAAACCTAGGGCTAGGGTTTCAACCGCTTAGAATTGGTTTCCCTGGTACTTTGTCACCATTTCAAGAGGAAGTGAGTGCTTACGCATACATCGACATATTTCAAAAACCACTTCCCCTAGTTTATGATGAATCCCCTAACTCGAGTGACTATGAATGGGATTCCCTTTCCTCTATCAGTACCATGAACCTAGATAGTCTATTTGGAGAACTTGAGCACATGATAAAATCCTTACCAAAGTCATCTAGTCCCCATCATAAGAAGTCCTTGTCCAAAGAAGAATGTCTTAAGCACTATTATTTGGAAACCCTTGATCATGCATCTTGGGCACCTAAAAAACCATCTTCTGACGACTTATCCCTTACAATAGTCCCACATTAGAGTTTACCTACCCCTAAGAAAAAGACCAAGAAGGAGTTAGTCCAAAAATTTTGTGACCATGTCAACCACTCTATATTCACCTTAGCGCCTTCCACCTTTGATAACTCTGATGATGACATGCCACTCATATATCCCAAACTTATTGACTGGGATCAACAAAGTACACCCATCTTAGACACATTCGAGAATGATGAAGCATTAGCTGAGTTCATGGGACTTTGAGAAGGCATACCTAGAGGGGATCATAAAGCTAGTTTTACCCTAGAATTGGATGAAAAAGCATATTTTGGGGACTCTATTTACACCTCTAGTTGTAAAAATGAAAATAAAAAGAAAAAAATGATGAGTCCCTAGGTGAAAACTGAAAGGCACCTTTGGATGAAGAAACAATCAAAACAAAGGACGTATCTAAGGGTGAAAACCTCTCTGAGGCACCCAAGGATAGAGTTTTAAATATTCTCCCTGTTGAATAGGAAAAGTCACCGATGCTAATAAAAGAGTTTGTTGAAGTAAACATAGGTACAAAAGAGAATCCTCGGATAGTATATTTTGTAGCTTCTTTAACAGAGACAGAAAAACCAAAGTTTAAGGACTTCTTCACAAAGAGATAGATAAAATTTGCATGGTTGTATGCTAACATGCTTGGGTTGGATCCAGACCTAATATTGCACCATCTACCACTACAACCAGGTATTAAGCCAGTCAAACTGAAGTTAATGAAAATGCATCCACAGATTGCTCTACTGGTCAAAGCAGAACTCAAGAAACTCCTGGATCTAGGATTCATAAGGACCATAGACTATGTAGACTACATATCAAATCTTGTACTAGTAACTAAGCCAACTAGGGGCATCTGCATTTTCATAGACTTTAGAGACATCAACAAGACATGTCCTAAGGATGATTACCCTTTTCCAAACATAGACATGAAAGTAGATCTTATAGTAGGATACAAGATGCTATCCCTGATGGATGGTTTCTCTGGATATAAACAAATTGAAATCATAGTTGAAGACCAACAGAACACGACTTTCACGTTTCCATGGGGCACATATTATTGGAATGTTATACCTTTTGGGCTTAAAAAAACAAGAGCTACCTATCAAAAGGAAATGGCTACTATTTTCCATGACTTTATACATACTCTCATGGAAGATTATGTAGATGAAATTATAGCTAAATCAAAAACCAAGGCAGATCACTTGAAGGTTCTAGAAAAGATATTTCAGAGGCTAGAGAATTACAACGTCAGACTAAATCCGAAGAAATGTGTCTCTGGAGTGAAATCAGGGAACTTCTAGGGTATATCATTTCTAGAAGAGGCATTGAAGTAGATCTAGAGAAGGTAAGAGATATTATATAAATGCCTCCTCTAGTCAGCATTGGTCAACTAAGAACACTACAAGGACAATTACAGTCTATTAGGTGTTTCATTGTACAACTGGTAGATAAAATACACCCATTTCAACATCTACTCAAGAAAGGAGTACCATTTGTGTGGACACCTAAATGTCAGGAAGCCTTCAAACAAATCAAGGATTATTTTCTCACTCCACCTATCTTAGTGCCACCTACAGATGGAGAACCATTGATACTATACATTTCAGCAACTCAGACAACATTAGGAGCTCTTCTTGCACAAAATGATGATCAAGGTCATGAAAGAGTAGTCTATTATATCAGTCGTACCTTGGTAGGATATGAATTAAATTACAACAACATTGAATTTTCTTGTCTTGCGGTAGTCTTAGCTACTCAAAAATCTCAGCACTATATGCTAAATCATCAAACAATGTTGGTCGCAAATATTGATCCACTCAAGTATCTCCTAAGTAAAGCAACATTAATAGGCCGATTGGCTAAATGGGTTATGATACTTAGTGAGTATGACATCCAATATGTCGAGAGGAAGGCTATAAAAAGACAGCTGATTGTGAATCAGTTAGCGGATGCACCTATGAAGGTAGACCATTCTTTAGTGGTAGATTTTCTTGATGAATTTCTCTTCAACATTGACATTAGAACCGAATGGAAATTATACTTTGACAGGTCACATACAAATCATGGTTCAGGAGTAGGTATCCTATTTGTTACACCTCAGGGTGATACTATTCCTAAATCATTCAGGATTTATTTCCCTTGCACCAACAACATAGCAGAGTATGAAGCCTTGATGACAAGACTAAGAATGGTAGCACAATGGAAGATTAAGAGTCTACATGGTTTTGGCGATTCTCAGCTAGTAATCCAGCAAGTGAATGATGATTATGAGTCTAAGGATGAGAAAATTGCCCCCTACAAATGCATGGCTGATAGTTTCAATTAGTAATTCAATGACATTACCTTTCAAAAAATACCATGTATTCAAAACGAGGTTGTAGACGATATGGAAACCATGGGCTCCTTGTTGGATACTTCGAGCAACGTACCTAAGTTTGAGTTTTTGGTTGAACAGCTATTGGTCGCTGCCTATGATGTCCCCGATATTGTGATGGTGTGTATAATTGTTGGTCCTACTTCCCCTTGATACAAAGATGTATTTGACTACCTGAATGACCTAACCTTACCTCTAGACCTATCAAATAACCAACGCGGAACCTTTATTCGTAATTCAGCTAAATACACCATAATCAAAGATACCCTATATAGACGTACCTTAGATAACAACCTAATGACATGTCTTGATGCTGAAGAAGCACAAACAACTTTGCGAGTGGTGCATGAGGGTATATATGGATCCCATTCGAGTAGTCCTAATTTAGCCCATAAGATTATGAGACTAGGTTATTATTGGCCTACAATGGAGAAAGACTCATATATCTTTGTAAAGAAATGTAGATAGTGTCAAATACATGGAGATTTGCTAAGAGCACCAGCATAGGAGCTTTGTTTTATTACATCATCGTGGCCCTTTGCCCAGTGGGGACTTGACCTCATATGTAAGATACACCCACATCATCTAATGGCCATAAATTCATCATAACCACCACCAAATACTTCACCAAATGGATTGAAGCTATTCCCATGACCTACATTACCGACACACAAATATCCAAGTTTATCCTAAACTATATCATTTTTTGGTATGGTGTATCCCAATCCATAATCACAGATAATGGCCGCCCATTCAAAAACCAAGAATTACACCATCTATGTGAAGATCTCCATATCAAACATTATTTTTCCACCTCGTATTACCCACAAGGTAATGGCCAAGCCGAGGCATCTAATAAAACCATTGTTAGAATCCTAAAAAAGATTGTCAACGATGCTGGTCATGACTAGAACCTACAGCTTAATCCTTCATTATGGGATTATCGCACAAGCATTCGTACACCCACTGGCACCAATCCATACTCCCTAGTGTTTGGATCTAAAGCTATCTTACCTATTGAGGTTGAAATTCCTTCCCTAAGGGTTTCCTTGAAAGGTCACATTAATGATGAAGAATACAATGTATCCAAATTACAAGAGCTTGAATTATTGGATGAACAAAGATAGAAAGCACTAGACCATTTGCAAGCATATTAGAATCGTCTTCGTCGTGGCTATAATAGGAAATTTCTAAATAGACACTTTGACATTGGTGACCTGGTAGTAATGGATAATCCTAAGAATCAAGTTGAATGAGAAAAACTAGGTAAGTTTGAATCTAACTGGTTGGGGCCTTATATTATCACTGAAGCTTTTGGATGAGGAGCGTACCAACTGTCTACCTCTGAAGGTAAACAAATTTTGTCACCCATCAATAGTCTTCATCTGAAGAGGTTCTATGCGTAGCTTCTGAGAACCTGTTTCTCAATTTAGAAAATACAAAAAAACAAAAAAATAAAAATTGTTAACTTGATGAAAACCTAGCAAATAGGCATCTTTGTAACACAAAAAAAATTTGAAAAATCATCAAAATAGTAAAGAGAAATAATCCATCCAATATTGAAAACCACTTCAGTGGTGCTATGGGTAAGTACCATAGTGAAAACCTAGCAAATAGGCACCATGTCTAGTCAACTTGGTCTTTTGTCTACCATCATTCCAATCAGAATTTTTCACCATCCATCATAATAAATGTTTTTCTTATCCATTGATTGGAACGACTGACATCAAATCCCATTCCATCATATTTCCCCACTCCATCTCACAAGTCTTATTCCCAACTAGGGAAAATCCTTATTTTGTACCATGAGGACCCTATACATAGCATTGCACCATCGAAAATGTCCTGAAATATCTCAAAAACATTAGAAAACTTCAAAAATCAAAAAAATAAAAAAATGTCAGAAAATACCAAAAAAAGAGTCGAGTCAGTCATAGACATAGTCTAACTACATTGCCTCTATGACTGGGACATAGGCAAGGCCATCATTCGATGTGCCCTTGAGGCATTAGGTCTGTCTATCTAGGTTTCTCATGTATCACACACATTAAAATCATAACTCTTTGTACATTCAAGGTCATTGGTCATGTTGAACTACGAGGTCTTTGCATGTAAAACATAGGCAAGGCTAATCAATCAATGAGTGCCCGAGACCACACTAGGTCAGTCAATAGGGTTTATCACATTCACTATCACACACATTGAATATCATCAACTTAAGTACCTATCTTTAGTCAGTTATGTTAGTTAAAGTTGTGTTGAACTACGAGATCTCTGTGTGTACAACATAGGCAAGGCTAATCAATCAAAGAGCCCCTGAGGCCACATTAGGTCAGTCCTTTAGGGTGTATCATCTGAAGTCATACACTATCAACACACACACAATTTTAATCAGTTGAGGAATCAAAAAAAGTCATGCATTAACCAGGAAAAATATCTCAAATTCATCAAGTCAATATCCAACACATTGTCAAAATGATCAACTTATGTCTTAAGCATAATATGTGTTTCTTGTCAACAGACATCGTCAAATTGTCATAGCCTCATGTAGTCTATCACATCAATTTCATTAGGCTCCAATGTCTTATACGACATGTTTCTTTCTGAAACTAGGCTTTGTCATGCCTTATACAGATACGTCACCAACTCGAAACCATACTTAATGTCTTATGTGGTATGTGTCATCGTCACATTATGCTATGTCAAACATCAAACAATCAAACAATCCCACAAGATCAAGTTTTTTTGAATAATTTTATTTGGCTTTATGACTTTATATATTATTTTTTCTTATCTTTCTATTGATTTGTGAATAAGTCCGGTTACTAGCTTTCTCAAGGATGTCCCCTGAAGGATTTAGAGAAGCAAGGATGTCTCAGGACTCTTTTTCTTTAGCTACTATCTGTCAACTATCTTTTTACCTTTGGTTTTTTAGTCATGTTACTAGTTTTCTCAAGGATGTCCTAATGGTTTTAGAGGAGCAATGACATCTCATGACCTGTCTTTTATTCATTTTTTGTATGTGGTTTGTCATGACAAAATGACTGGGGCAATCTTGTCCTTAGTATGAGTTAAGACACTCCTTGTCTATGACTATTTTTTTTTAGCAAATGGATGACTTTGTACACTATGGTCTATCTCATATCATTGTGTGTACTATCCATTTGTGTCATTTCCCACCCAATGATGATAAAATTGCAAGATTAGCATAAATGGCAAAATATCGGAGAACATATATTTATTCTCAATCAACTACCTTACATTGTTTCTTAATAACATTTTGGAATAATCCATGTTACCATGTCTCTTTTCTAACATAATGATAGAGTCCTATGACATGAAAAAAACATTAGATCATCTGCATAGGCATACATTCTATAAGCATTTCACATAGTTGAATTGCATTTCAAACAATAGATAGTAACATTAACATCTTCATTGCATACATTCAAAATCATGGCATAATAGGCATTCCATCATCATAAGATACATAATAGAAACATTGCATGATAGTATAACCATCACATATAAATAACATAATATAGAATATTACATCCATCATCATATAAAATCATCATAACATCATAGACTGCATAAAATCATAACATGTAGAAACATCCATTCATAACACATGTACATACATCATCTAGGAAACAAATCATATAGAAATAATGCACACATAAAATAGAACTACATATCATATAGAAGTCGCCAAAAATCATATATATATCACTCAAAATAATGTGTCATAGTACAATGTCAGAATGTATCCATAAATAAAATGAGCTCGTAGGCTCTCTGATCAAAATACAAATGTCTACATATATAACAATGTCATCGTGTCCCATTGCCACTACTGTCACATGGTGAAGGTGAAGGAAAAATCATCGACGGTGCTCTCTGTGAGGTGGAAGGCATGCTATACAGACCTATCCTCGGTGGTCCTAACACACCCTCTATACTATGTTTCCTAGTCGGACTCCTGCTCTGGGACCCATGACTGTGAACCTCTAAAAAGATAGGATCTCATCTCTCTACTAGCACCACTACCTCATATAGATCCCTATTATAAGTAGCTCTCTCTACCAATCTAACCAGCTTGCGTACCATACCATTAGATGAAGTGCCACTACACAGATGTCTGACCTTTGTCAACTGCTGCTCTATCTCTTGTCTCTAAGCTATGGCCTGATCTCTCTCCATGAGTGCACTATCTCTCTCTATCTGCATGGCATCTAGCCTTGCTATGATCAATCTCAACCTCTCCTCCAAAGCCTCCCTATCACTAACCCTAGGAGCCTCTTCATCCTGTCTCCCCTCTACAATCTGATCCTGGAGCTCTCTCTCCTACTCCTCCATAGGTATCTCCTCCTCAACATCATCCTCCGCATAACCTGCCAAAATACCAAGAGAATCGATATCCACATTAGCCTCCTCCTCTTTTGTAGGATCCTCTATGCTAATCTCTACCTCTACATGCTCCTCTCCAACCTGTGCCTCTGCTCCACCTCCAAGCTCCATCATTGGTACATCCTCCGTAACTGCCTCTCAAATAGGTGATAGTCCACTTACTCGACCATCTCTCTAACCTCTTTGTCCTCATCTACCAACTTTTCCATCATCACCACCACCTCTACCACAAACTCTAACACCACCTCTACCTCTACACTGCCTCTTGATCTTGTACCTCATCTCTCCACTGGTGTCGACTGATTCAGATCTGTGTAAGGAACAAGATGGTGCTCTGCCCACCATGTGTCATATGCACCTGATGTCCCTGGATCTGCTACTCCATCTCTCTATCCCCACTATAATGGCTATAAATATTGTATCTTTGCCTCTACAGTAGCTACTGGAATCATAGGTCCCTAGTGTGGAACCTCTCTAGATGATCAAGCAAACTCTGCTCTACCTCTAGGCTCATCTTGAACCTCTCCGAACTATCTCAAAACCTGCTCTGGCAATTGTCTCTCAATGATATGAATGCTCGAAATAGTCCTCCCAATTAGGTATTGTGTTTATCTATAGTAAGTCAAATTCTCATCCTCATTAGACCATCTCTCATAGTCCATGTATGGCCTCCAAGTAAACTGATCCAGAATGTCTAGTGCATGTCTCCAATAACTTGTATCACCTACATGACTCTGAGTGATGTTTCCCGTATACCAGAAAACATAAGGAGATCTATCCTCTTGCTTTGTAGTCACAAGAGGATGAAATACCGCAATACACTTCCATGCCCAAACCATGAGAAGAGTGGTACCACAACTCATAGACTGTGCATCTCTATACACTATATCATGAAAATGAAAGTATAGCATACCTAGCAGACATGGACCCCAGGCATACACAGTCTCTCTCTAGCATCCCCACCAACATCTCACCCCACCCGACAGGAAAACCATGACCTCGCTAGTTTGGAAGAACTATCCCCCCTATCAATGTACATAGGATACAATCTATCCTCTCATACCTATCAGCCAACACCTGCCATCTAATCTCATAGTGCTCTATACCTAGACTCCTAATATCATCATATACATAATATTTGATGAGCTTGCTAAATCCTCGTTGGGTATCATACATCACCTTTTCTCCTCTGATAGGAAGTCTCAGTATCCTATATATATCCTCCAAAGTAACAGTAACCTCCCCAATCGGCAGATGAAACGATGAAGTCTCAGAATGCCATCGCTCACATAATGTAGTCAACATGCCTCTGTTTGCCCAAATGGTGGCCGTAGTAAGAACATGTTGTAGTCCAAGTCTTCATAGTAATCAAGTCTCTCCATTGACTAATTGAGAGATCAGCTCAAGAGTATCGGGTCGTGTCTCCCAAGTATAGATCAGATCTAAAACAACCTACATTTCAACCAATATGTCAAATTTTTCAAGTTTTTCTTAGAAAAAAATTTCAAAAAATTTACCAGCCAAATTGAGCTCACTATGACAAATGCAGTGCATCCATACAAATGTGTTGCATGACAAGCATTTACATCGCATATCACATATGTGTTGCACAAAATCCATACCATTTCTCAAAATGCAAATGTGTTTCAATATTATAAATGTGGTGCATTATTCTAGATGCGTTTATCCTAAATCTAGATGCGATGCAGAAATATAAATGCGGTGCATTTTTCTTCATATGCATTTAATGCCTAATCTAGTCTATCTTTGCCTAGGCATCTTTTATAGATGCGTCATTCTATAGACACATGTGTTGCACATGAATGCATATGCATTGAAAGCGAAAGACCCTATGTGCATATCAAAGTTCTACATGCTAAAAACTACATGCAAACCAAAATTTCAAAGGATTGTTTTCAGGTACATACCAGTGGTCCTGCATCGGCTGGCCATCTATAAGTCCAAATCTGATATCTGCGATGCACTATGTAGGGAACTGGAGACATCTTCGTCTAAAGCCCAAAGAAAATTTCTCACTTCTTCAACTCCTTCGGGTGCAAATGAATTGGTTTTCAACCTAATTCCTATTTATACCTAGGTTTGATGGCATTTCTTCTAACCTTGTCTATTGGTCACTTAACCTTCCAACTTCAAATGACCACAACACGTTCGTAACACTTCCAAATTCAATTCTGTAAATTCCATAGCATTTTTTACCATCAAATTGACTTATTAGGAATATTTTCTGATTTTTTTTTAAAAATTCAAAAATGATCAATTTTCTCGAGGGGGCATATCCCAACCTATTTCATGTTAGGGCAAGATTGAGGCATATTTTCTTTGACACAACACCTAAATAACATTGTATCAAAGAGGGGAAAATTGTAGACACTAAAAATTGGTCTAGGCCTACGAGCACTACTTTCAACATGATTTTCTATTATCCATGGTCATGATTAAATAATGTTTATTATTTAATTACCTTTTCTAATCACATACTTCCTCTATTAATTAAATACCCTTTTAATTAATTCATTAATTCATAATGACCTTTATTCAACTTGATTAATTAAATAAATCATATTTGTTTAATTATGTCGCTAACTAATTAATTTCTCCTTCTTAATTAAATAATCTATTATTTAACTACCCCCCTTTTCTCATATTTCAACTATAATTAGATAACTAGGAGGTTTCTTCCACAATGTGTCAACTTATAAAATTGCTATTAGGATTCAACCGTGTAGTTTTCGAGTCAATGAGTTTGACTCGAAAACTACACGGTTGAATCCTGGTAGCAATATTATAATTAAATATTTATTATTTAATTATTCAAATTTATCATATTTCAACTATAATTAAATATTATTATTTAATTATTCATTTAATCCTTTTCAAACAGTCAATTAAATTAATTACATTATTTATTCAATTATATCTTTCATTTTTTAATACTGAATAAAATTATCTTTTAATTCATATTTTAATTATTTATGTCACATTCTTCTATCAATAAGTTGACTAATCATTCACTCACCTTCTGATTCAAGATCTATTTTAAATCCACCAGTTATCTCTGGGTTTGATATCTGATCGTTGCTACTAGAAGACTCTCTATCACAACTAGTCAGTTAACTAGTTCTAACTCATATGCATGAATATGTTTATTAATTAAATATCTTTATTTAATTAGTTAATTTAATTATGCATTCGAATGAATTATTATTCAAGTTTTAACTTTGTCTTTGACATTCAAAGTCTATTTCTTCTATTTTCGAAGACTCTTAACTGAAGATTAAGATCTTGAACTCTTGTTCTTTCTATTTTCAAATAGTTTTGACACAAGATTAAGTTATCATTCTAATTTAATCTTTATCCTATAGTCTTTTCTGACTCATGTTCTAACTCATGTTTTAACTGACACAGAACTCACATTGCATGACATTTATCAATCTCATCAGTCGATCTCTCTTTTGAATCTGAGCCAATCATTCGAAAACCCAAAATCTATAAAATGGCCTATCATTATCATTATTCCTCCTCTCGAAATCATACACTTTTGAGAAGAAACTTAATCATCGATTTTTTTCTTAGACATTCAACATGGTTATGCTTGCATCAAAGTGAAAATCTAAGGGCATGAATACTGAACAGGAAAAATGGAGAAGGGAAATCAAGATAATTCGAAGGAGTGGACGCATATTCAGTGAGATTCTTTCATTGTATTTGTTATTTTTTTGTTCATTTTTACTTGTTCTTTGTTGTTTGATTTTAGATTAATATTGATTTAGATTATAATTAACATCGTTTGTTCTAGTTGCAGATCATTCCAGATTTTATTCTATGTTACACTATGAACCAATAGGAAGCAAAAGATAAAACTAAAATGGCATAAAAATTCCCATAAACCAATATAACACCGCCTCAGAAGTCGTGCAATTAAACATTAATCCAATCAAAAAGACAGATTAAACCAAATCCGAGAATTTGACAAAGCAATGAACTTACAAAAAATCCGGCCATGATGGATTTCTGCGGATGAGCAAAATCCCCAGAGTTTCAATGAAAAAACAGTTGTCACCGGGCTCCGAAAGGAAACCGGAAAAGTTTTCCTAGGGTGGATTTTCCTGAAAATAGTGAAAAACTTGGAATGAACCAAGAACTTAAGTTTTTCAAAGTAAGTTATAAATGGACTATTCCAACAGGCAAGATGATTAGGAAAGCATATGCCCAAGCAAACAAAACCCCAAAAGAAAAAAACCAAAAAAGCAAGAAAGAGGGTCCCTACTTTCAGTGGGGCATGTGTGTGAAAACTACACAACAAATGGCGGCTCTTCTGGGGAAATGCTCTAGAGAATTTCAAGAACAAACAAGAATCATCAAACCAAAATCTTTGGTTTCAGTCCTTACATCAAGACACCTATGAACAAATTTTCTGAAAGCACAAGAAAGAAGACCTTTTCCTATACCAAGGTCCAAGTGTGTGTATTTTTATTTATTTCCTATTCCTTAGGTGCAACAGGAACTAGAGCAAGTCTGACCAGGCTACATAAAATTTCTAACCCCAAAAGCAACCTAGATAGAGCCTCGCTTCTAGTCAGGTATCCATAGCTCTGACGAGGTTATCGCTATGACCCTCCCAAGCATAGCTGTACTACCAGCCAGGCGTCTATGGCCTCTGTAGAGATACTAGGATGCCCTTGATAAGGTGAAGGTTATTTTTATTTTCAATACTCTCTTTTTCTCTTTTCTCTTTTAAATATTTCTATAAACCCTTTCTTTCACCTCATAAGTAATGAAACCTATGCTCAGGGATGAGGAACACAGTGTCATTGAAGTAGAATATAAGATATTTCACTAGGCCAAATTACACAGGAACCGTATGCAATTCTAGAATCCTTAAATTTAATGTGAAAGTGTGAGACCCAAATATATTCCAAAGCTCATCTAAAACAAGTGACTCTAATTCTAAGTACAAGGGAAATCTGATAAAGGAATTCCACCACTTGACTCCAAAATACTGATTAGAGCTTTTAAAAGAAACTTCTAGAAAAACCCTAGGCAAACATCCCATTATACAGATGAAACAGCCCCAAGAAAGCAAGAAACCAAAAGCAAAAAAGAAAATGGAGAGCAAAACCAGCCAAAACCAGCCTACACTTAACCAAGGAAAACAAGAAAAGCAAAGCAGAAAGAAAACCTACTCTAACTATGTACAAGAGAGAGTTGTAAAAAACTCAAGATTGGAAGTAATGCTTCAATACTGCCCATTGACATGTAGCAGGATATCCTCACTAGTGAGGGTTTTCAGGCGAAAAGCATTATCTCCCAGAATTTCTAAAAACTGGTAAGGGCCAAGCAATACTTTATCAAATTTACCGTGCTCTCCCTTACGATCATGGGCTTTATCCCAACAGAGAACCAAGTGAGAGATTCTAAAGGCTTTCACCTTAGCTCTCCTATCAAACCATCTTTTCACTATGCCCTGATATTTAGCAAAGTTTTCTAGGGCTTCATCTCTTTTCTCTTCAAGGTGTAACAACTCAACTAGATAGGCTTCATGCTTATCCTCCTCATTGTAGAATTCATTAATGAACTATAGGGTAGGGATCTTCAATTGGATAGGAAACTTAGGTTCCAAACCATACACTAAGTCATAAGGAGAGGTTCCTATAGATTTTTGCTATCTAGTACGGTCTACCACAGAGAAAATTGAAGCTGGGTCTACCAATCCTTAGGATTTTGTTCTAGCAACTTACAGATGACTACCAAAAGATTCTTATTGGAAGACTCAACTAGACCATTACCCTAAGGGTAGTAATTGGATGCAAATTTTATGAAAATTCCATGATCAAAAGCCCAATTCAAATTTTTAATGATGCAAATGCAAGACCGTTATCACAAACTAAAGACAATGGAAAACAAAAATGATTAACAATACCTGACTCAAGGAAATTGATTACCACATTAGAAGTACATTGTTTACAGGAAAGAGCCTTGGTTCATCTAGTAAAATAATCAGTTATGGTGAGAATATACCTGTGGCCTGTAGAAGATGGAGGATTAATTGGACCTATGAAGTCCATTCCCCACTAGGTGAATGGTTTTACCTCTATGACTGACTGAAGTGGAAGGGCTGCATGTTTTTTATTACTTGCTATAGTTTGACATACATGACAAGTCCTCACATTGTGGTGCACATCCTTAAAAAAAGTATCCTGCCCTTAGGATCTAAATGGCAGTGGATGATGTAGAACCATGGCATGTGCCATATATTTCATGGAATTCAATCACCACTCTGGTAGCTTCTTCCTTCCCCAGACATCTTAGGTACACACCCTCATGATTTTTCTTATACAACACAACTCCTTTCATCATAAAAATTCCACTCTTTAGGCACAGGGGTCACCTCTGAATGGCACTAAGGTGATCAGGACATCACTAGTTCAACTAATAATAAATGATTTCATCATACCAGTCTCCCAAAGATACCTCTTGAAGATGATAGTGCTGAGCTGTGAGATCAGGACCTATATCAGCCATTATCTTTGTCAACCCCTATCCTCTCACTAATTTCATGGGTTTAATCTCTATATAATATTCGTGTGTCACCCATTTGGCTCTTCGTTCATCTAGCTCATTCTGCATTAGCAGCAGCCTCACTGTAGGATCAGGCACTATGGCGAAAACCTTATTCCTCAGAATGTAGTGTCTGAACATTTTCACTGCTCTGACCAAAGCATAGGCCTTATTTTCAACATTGTGATATCATAATTCGGAATCCTTCAAAGGAGTACTCATGAAGGCTATAGGATGCTCATCGCCTTGATCAAAATTTTGGGTTAACATTCTAGCACAAGAGTGATGAGAAGCAAATGAATATATGTAAAAGGGCTTAGAATAATCTGGACTCACCAACACTGGAGCCTCAACAATATATTTCTTAATTTCTATAAATGCCTCCTTAGCTTATGTATTCCATTCTAATTTTTCCTCTTGTTTCAACATATCATTCAATGGCTTCACTATCTCTACAAATCCAGTGATAAATTTTCTAACAAAGTTACTCTTCCCAGATAATGACTTCATTTCTTTCTTTCTTATAGGAGGTTGAATCTTCAAGATAGCATGTATTCATTTAGGATCAATCAATACCCTGTTATGAAATAATATGCCCTAGTAATTTTCCTTTTGTGACTCCAAAAATTCACTTCCTTGCGTTAAGTGAAATGCCGAACTCTCTGCACCTTTGGAATACTTTGCATAAATCTGCTATATGATTACCTTGTTTCTTAGAGAAAATTGTCAAGTAATCCGTATAAATAATGATGCACTTACCAATTATTTCCTTAAAAGAAATATCCATAGCTCTCTGGAATGTAGCTCCAACATTGATAAACCCGAAAGGAATTCTTTTGTAAGAAAAAGTTGCCCATTTTGTAGTGAAGGTAGTTTTGTGCCTGTCTTCATATTGTACCATAACTTGGTTGTATCTAGAATAACCATCCAAAAAGGAC
Source organism: Sequoiadendron giganteum (assembly GCA_007115665.2). Lineage (NCBI taxonomy): Eukaryota > Viridiplantae > Streptophyta > Pinopsida > Cupressales > Cupressaceae > Sequoiadendron > Sequoiadendron giganteum. The sequence goes on along the minus strand of CM021103.1, from coordinate 167,519,165 downwards.
ATCATCTGAGATCCTTTGACAATATGAAACACTTCATCCAGTGAGGGAACTAAATAGTTATCTTTTTCTGATGCTCTGTTCAGATTCCTAAAGTCAACACAGAGTCCTATTTCTCCATTCTTTTTTCTTACCAGAACCAGATTCGCAACCCAGGTTGAATGTCTCATTGTGAATATATTTCATGCTGAAAGTATTTTTTGCACTTCCTTCTGAATGATGGGTTCTTACAGAGAATTGATTGGTCTTTGTCTATGTCTGAATGGTTTGACATTTCACCTCAAGGGAGTGGTGTGTGTAATTATTGAACTATCATATGTCTTTAAATCTTCATAACTCCAAGCTATCACATCATGATACATGTGTAAGGCATCAATAATCCCTTTTCTTTCCTCTAGAGTACATACATTACCGATAAAAGCATTCTTCATGTCTTCTGGTGTCCCCATATTATATGTTTCACATTGGCTGCTGAGAGACTCCCTTTTTGCTTGTTGTTCCTAATCTCTTATCTTATCCAAATCAAAAATTCGTTCAAGCTACACCATACCTCTTGGGATAGTATTGGTCTTTAGGTTAATAACTCCTCCCAAATCCATTTCTACCTCTTAAGGCTCTCTGTCATCAATGACTTGAAAAGAAAACACATTACAACTTGTAATAAAATCTAAAATATGCTTATCATCTTCAAATACCTAGAAGTTGGTAACGTTGTCAGGTACTGAAGGTACTGGAGTGAGTTCAACAGTAAACCTCTTCAATCCTGGAAGTGATAAAGGTTGAAATGTACTAGCAACCTGTGCTAGAGAGTCTGCCAGTTGATTCCTACTTCAAGGGATCAACTAGATGTTAAAATAATCAAAAACTTCAATAAGATCCCATACTCTATGCCTATAATTAGTCATTCTCCTATCATGACATGATATTGTTTCCTCACTCACTTGACTACCAACTCAGAGTCTCCAAAAACTTGTAATATTTTAACTTTCTTCCTTGATGCAATTAACAACCCATGGATCAAAGCTTCATATTCAGTGACATTATTAGTGTATTCAAATTAGAGTTTGTGAGCAGAAAAATAATTCTTACCTTTAGGACTGATCAATTCAAACCCTGCTCCAGCACCTTACTTAGGTTTGGATCCATCAAATCTCAACCTCCAATAGCCATCAGGATCTAATTGTTTTAATTCAATTTTCATTTTACTGCAAATAGGGGGCTTCTCTAGAAGCATTGGGCTTTTACCCTTATCATGATTTAAATGCTTCTATATATTGAGTCTAACAGTTGGGACTGGGTTAATGCATTTTTGTACCTGCTCTACAACAGTCTGACATAAGTCATATTCTAGCTCAGAGTGAGGAGCATCATGGACTTGACACCAATTTGGGACGAATAGTTCTTCAAAATTCATACTTCCTCCTAGCTAGATCTAATTCTCCATAAACCTCTGGATGAATTCTTGAAAGTTATCTAGAAAAATAAGTTGCCTTTCCTCTTGGTCATCTGTTTCATCTGATTGTTCAATCAGTGTTCCAGAACCACTAATCTCTGATATGAATTCATCTAAGGGGCCCTACAAAATAAAAACATCTTCATTGTCTGAGGCTGATGCAACCAACACATAATTCCCCATGCCAACCTCTAACACTAATACCTCATTTTAAATATTTTGGTATTCAGTGATTATGTACTTCATTCTAGGCTCTCTTTCGATTTTGATATGATTTGGAACTTCTTTCCATGGTAGCCACATGTGAGAATGGTTTGTAGATGTATATCCATTCAATGGCTTTGTGAAATCCAAACCCAAAATCAAACCATAAGTATCAGTAATATCAAGAACTTGAATGTTGATCACTTGTTACACCCTTGGATCTGATGCAAGTTGCATGAGGATCATGTCCAATTCTCATACTACCCTTACTTATGTATTTTCCAATTGAGTAACCTTCTTTTGAGAGGCTATAGGAGTAATACCTCATGTTTTACAAACAACAATAGGCATAATGTTTGTAGATGCCACTGAATTCAAAAGATAATTATGCAGATTCTTCCCAAAGATACAAACAAAAATTTAGAAAGGAGGGGTTTCCATCTTGCCTTGAAAAAAACTCAATTGGGTGTCAGCTTGTGCAACTTGACCCTTATCTTTATCTCTCCCTTTGTCTATAGGTGGGACCTAACCTCTACATGTCTGTGAACTAGAAGATCTGGCGACAACTTCATTGGCAATTACTCCCTATGGTGCTGTGTTCCAAGTGAATGACCCGAAGACTACATTTCTAATAGTAGGGACTCTTAATAACTCAAAAGCAAAAAGACTTAACTTTACTTTCTTGAATTCCTCAGTTACATATTTTCCCAATTTCTCTACATTCATATCAACATGGGTTTTCTTGTAGCCACTAGCATGTCTTTCCTTTGAAGCTTCAACATTGTTTCCCTTTAACAAGTACTATGTTGGCACCTGAGGATAAGGTGGATTATTACTATCTTGCGAATTCGGTGGAGTAGTAAATTTTTTAGGAGGGATAGAAGTAGTGAAAGGGCATCCATCCTATGGACTCCTATTGGGCCTATTCCTCAATCATATTTCTTTGTTGGTTGCTGAAACATCTGAACTTCTTCGACACCAACTTCCTCCTCATCCAAGGGACCAGTATCATTCTCATTTTCTTTATTATCAACTAAGAGATTTAATCCTCATTCAACAGTTGCTTTGTCTCATTATTCTGCTCATTGGTCTCTTCTTCTGGTTCATTTTTCCTCACCTTTTGGGAATGGGGCATGATTAAGTACCAATACAGAAGAATCATAGGGGTTTGAGGGCACAATCTCCTTACTATTGGAATTGTTCTCAACTTTGTATTGGATGATGGAAGCAGTAGTCTAAAACTCAATGCAATCTAGCTCAGAATTTTGGCTTGTCTTATGGATCCTACACCATCCGAAAAAAGCTTCCTCTTCCAAATATACACCACTCAAAGGCTTCTCCTGAGTAGAAGGCTAATCCAATGGAGTGGGAACCCCTCCATTATTGGGTCTAGTATTCCATGGCCTATTCTATCTAGGTGGTTTCCTTTTATTGAATCCTTGTCCACCTTGTTGCCCCCTATCATAATTCTGGCCAGAGCCTTGTCCTCTATCATAATTTTGATTTCTATCAAAATACTGTCCTCTATCAAAGTTCTATCCTCTATCAAAATTCCTGTTCTCTCTGCTGTAATTAGATTGCATATTATTTTGAGTAGCTAGAAGTTGGATATTCTAATTTCTCAAATAGGTCACCTCCATATTCAGTTTTTTCACTTGCTCAAATAACTCATCTAGCTGCTCCTTATCTAGACCATTAGGGGTAATGAATTTGTATTACTAAAATGGTATCCAGGTATTCCTCCAGAACCAACAGCCTGAATCAAAACTTCTAAATTTTACAAATATGTAGGGAAACCAGCCTGCTGCTATGGATGAAGGGGTTGATTGGCCCTTTGCTGAGGATAAGAGGTCATAAGTTGAGCTTGATTTATTGGAAGACCTGGATGGGGAACCAAAGGCAATGAGGGTATTGGAATCATTATGGGAGCATGATTAGTCAAAGCCTAGTTGAGAGTTTGGACTTGTCTAGGGTGAGCAACAAGTCTTAAGGATGGCAGAGATCCTAATAAATGCTACCTCAAGTCCACAGTGACCTTAACAACATCTATATATGCAGTAAGAAAAGTACTTGGGGGATTAGTCCTCCATTTAAGGAAGGTGGTTGTAAGGCTGTCCAAGGCTTCAAAGTAAATTTCTAGGGCACTGGCATCATCTACAGCATAAGGTTCCTAGAGTCTAGTGTAGGCTTAGTGGAATATATCATTAAATGACCCTATAGGCTCATTAATCTCCCTCTTAACTCTGATAAACTGCATGTAAAGTTCATTTGTGCTAATGGGGATTTTGAACTTTGCAGAAATGCAGTCTCCAGTTCCTCCGAATTATTGATAGAGGCATAAGGTAAGTGATTATACCAATAAAAGGCCTCTTCCCCGAGGGAATAAGGGAAAATCTTGCATGCAACATCCTCATGGTTAATTCCTCTATCCCTTAGACAAGTCTTGAAAATCCTGATATGCTTCTCTTTCATCCTAGTGGCATCATGAGTATGAAATTTAGAGCGAAAATGCTCAAGATTCTTGGGAATGACATTGTAATTATTGAAAATAAATGGAGATGGGTGTTGGCAAGGAAATCCATTGGTGGAGGTGGGGGTGGTACTGGCTGATTTATGGCTGGTTGGGGCTGCGGAATAGGAATTAATTCAGAATCAGAATCAAATGAGGATGATGAAGATGATGGAAGTGGTTGAGCGGATGATGATTCTTCCCCTCTTCTAGTCCTTCTTGACCTAGTAGGGGCTTGCAATTCTTGAAATTCTTCTTCTCCTGGAGTAGATTGGGTTCTTCTTCTGAACCTCTCAGGAGAAATGGCAGATACAAATTGATCAAGTTTTCTTATTGAAGGCCCTCCTTCTAGTGCCAATCTGTTGATGGTGTTTTATGCATGGAAACAACTCAAACAAAATATGATATCCTATCTCTCTTGAAAGGTGAATCTCTATGGGAAAAGAGATAACCCCAAGGTCTCTAATATCAGGTCTTGACAATGCAAATGAAAAAACTTAGAGATAATGTGAAAATATTGGTATCACAAAGGGACCTTACTACAAGAAAATACTAAACTCAAATTAATCAGATCTAGCAATATGTTGATACTTCAAACCCTAAATTTAACCCAACTAATAAAGAAATAACAAAAGATAAAGGTTTCAGAGATAATTCTAAGATTAATTCTAACCCTAAGATTGACAATGCAAAAGATAATATGCTCAAAATGTGCCGATCCCTCAGAAACTACTTCCTACTTAACCCGGATAAATCTACAATCTTACATAAATAGTGCAATCTTCTAAGGTGTTAAATATTTTCAAATCATGCATATTCATTCAAGACAACCCTATTGCAATTGAAATGAACAAACATTCATAATTGAACTAAGCATAGTTTTAAGTCCAGGCTAAATTTGCAAAGTAGCTAACAATCAGCTAACTACAAAAAGTATGCACTAGAGATCGTTGCAAACATTTTAAGCATGAAACCCTAAGCATCACCAGACCATATAACAATAAACTTAAGATATTGTAAAGATAGAATATCAAGAACCATGCCAGATAAAATTCAAAACAAGAAAGATACCAAAACACAATATCTTTTCTTATATTAAATCACCCAAAGTAGAAAAAATTCTAGTCCTCTATTACATAACTTGCTTGAAACTAAACTCTAACCTAATTATTGCTCTTACAATTTTCTCAAATGTGAAAAAACCTTCTAACCTTTTTACAATACTCTTCTACCATTGTAAAAATGAGGCATCATGCCAAATTTATATAGAACCCCCCAAGATAGGTCAGCCCAAATAAGGTTTACACTAATAGACACTACACAATAGGTTGGCCCAAAATTTATTCGAAAATAACATGAAATGTGCAATTTGCACCAATTTCATCCAAGTTGGCTTGGGGTCTCTAAGAACTCAATCCAATGCATGTGATGGAGGAGGAGAAATAATGGGAAGCACAAAATATAGTATAGCCCTATATTAACTACTTCCCTTCTTTGTCCTTAGCACGCTCCATTTCACCATGCACTACCAGTAATACTTTGTCTAATTCAGCAATAGGTTTCATAGGAAAAACCCTAATCTTCCTCTCAAGAGACTTGATGTCCTCTCTTGACTGCTTCACTATATTATCCCAATCAACCCTATTCATTCAATACCTATCAATGACTACAATGTAAGTTGCAACATCATCTAGCTGATGTTCAGTAACAGGACCCTCATTGATTTGAGAGTAAACATCTTGCCACCATTTCTTTAGCTGCTCCAAACTGAGATGTTTTGGAGAATTTTTTTTTCTCCCTATCGTAATCTCAAAGAAGGAGATACACTTATCATAAATACTAGTCAAAGTGTCCTCAATCTTCTTCCCCTATCATAGTTCCTAGCAGACTCAAGCACCAATTCATAACACTGGATCATAGAAGGAAATCCAACCACATGTGCCAACCAAAACTCCAATGTCATTTTGGCCAACAAAGGGAGGTCTTGTGTTGCCATCCCTCCCTTAAATTCTTCGTAGTCCCACATTCCAATGTTAATATCAGTGATCCCTAACTAGACAAAAATCATCCTATTTTCAAAGCTATAGAAGAGAATGAGATAGGTTAGAAGATCAAATGTCTAAGATCAGACAAAGGTTGTGAAATCACTTCTTGGGAATTCAATTCTTTATGTGAAGAGAATGGAATCCAAAGATAGTTATCTCCTCCCTAGACCCCTCAACAAAATGGAGTTGTTTAAAGAAAGAACATAACCATTCTAGACACTGCTAGAACCATGATGCTGGAAGAAAATTTTCCTCATTTCTACTGGAGAGAAGCTATAAGTATTGTTGTGTATACCATTAATATGGTGTATGTCACCAATAATTCTGGTAAGACACCTTTTGATATATGGTTTGGTTATAAGCCTACTATCAAGTATTTCAATTTTTTGGAGGAAAATGTTACATTAAGAGAGATGATGATATAGGAAAGTTTGATGCTAGAAGTGATGAAGGAATATTTTTGGGTTACTCTACTAAAATTAAATATTATCGGTGCTTTACTAATAGGTTAAAGAAAATGGTTGAAAGTGAAAATGTCAAATTTGATGAATATATTGTTAGACCATCCAGATATAGTGGATATGATTCAGATGATCAAAATGATAATACTAAAAATGATGTTCAGACACAAAATCAACTTCAAATTGTTTTGGTGAACCGAGAGAATCAAGAGGCATAGACTAGCAGAAGAGAAAAAGAAAGCACACAAGAACAAGAAGTCAAAGAAAATCTTAAAACTCCCAAAATATGTAAGTCGAAATCACTCTGACAGTCAGATCATAGGAGAAAAAAGAAAAGGAGTGCAAACTAGAAGAAGAATTTTGGAAGAGTACTATCTAATTTCCAAAGCTGAGCCTAGCAATATCAATGAAGCATGTGAAGATGAACATTGGATGAAAACCAGGAAAGAAGAACTAATGCAGATAGAGAAGAATGATACATGGAATCTTTTTCCTAGACCTCAGAATAAAAATTTGATTGGAACCAAGTGGGTGTTCTAGAATAAACTGAATGAGCAAGGTGAAGTGGTCAAAAACAAAGTAAGACTAGTTTGCAAAGGGTACTCATAGATGGAAGGTATTGATTTTGAAGAAAATTTTGCTCCTATTTATAGAATTGAAGCTGTAAGATAACTTCTTTCTTATGCTACTTTCAAGAATTATAAATTCTATCAGATGGATGTAAAGCCAACATTTCTAAATGGTGAGCTAGAAGAAGAATTCTATGTTGAACAAACAAATGGATTTCAATTGACTAATGAAAAATACATGGTATGCTGATTGACAAAAGCTCTATATGGACTTAAGAAAGCTCCTAGAGCTTGGTATGCTAGACTGGATAAATACTTATTGAAGCTTGGATTCAATAAAAGTATTGTTGACAACAATTTGTATTTCAAGTTGGATCAGAATAAAGAATTGACCACTCAAGTCTTTGTTGATGACATTATTTTTCAAGGTGATGATGATTTGTGTATGAAGTTTATTGATGAAATGAAAAGTGATTTTGAAATGTCAATGATAGGAGAGTTGAAATTATTTGTGGGATTGCAAATAACTTAGTTAGATGATGGAAATTTCATATCTCAATCTAAGTATGCGAAAGAGCTACTGAAAATTTTGGCATGGAAGATTCAAAGCCAGTTGGTACACCTATGGTAACCAGATGCATAGTTACATAGAATGATGATTCTCCTAAGGAAAATATGGCAAGATATAGGTCAATGATTGGTGGATTACTCTATTTGACTCAGTCGAGGCCATAAATAATGAATTTTGTATGCATGGTTGCTAGATTTCAATCCGATCCTAAATAATCTCATTTAACTACTGTGAAAATAATTTTCAGATACCTAAAAGTGATAGTTTATCTTGGTCTTTGGCATCCTAAGGATGATGATCTTATCCTAAATTCTTTCACTAATGTTGATTGGGCAGGAGATGTGGATGACATAAATATTACTAGTGGTGGTGCATTCTTCTTGGGGAAGATTTTGGTATCTTGGATAAGAAAAAAGTAGAATTTTTTTTCATTATCTATTGCTGAGGCAAAATATATTTCTACTGCAAATAGTTGTACCCAAGTATCGTGGATGAAAAAAATGTTGAGAAATGTCAGAATTGAGTCTGAAGAACCCATTGCCATATTTTGTTACAATTTAAGTGCCATTAATATTTCCAAGAATCCAGTGCTACATTCAAAGACAAAGCATATATCCATCAAATATAACTTTTTGAAAGATAAAGTGAGTGACAAAGAAGTTAGACTGGAGTATATACCTACCAAGGAGAAAATTGTAGACATCTTTACTAATTTGTTTCCTAAGGATACTTTTGAGTACCTCAGAGGCAAGTTAGGGGTGATTTTCCCTTTTGATCAAAACTAAGATGCGGGTCTTTGCATCAGTTCATGAATTCATAGCTATATCTAATTTGGATTGATGTTGTGGTGGCTACTACTCAGTGGGAGTATTCAAATGATTCAAAATTGTGATTAGAGAAACTGTACCTTTTCCATTGATGTCAAAGGGGGAGAGAAGAGCAATGTGAAAAACATGGGAGAAGAAGGAAACATAAAAGAGTGCACAATCTCAGGGGGAGATTATTGGAGAAGAACTAGTTGGGTTGGTGGGATTATTTTTCACATCATGTGTTGCCATCAATTCCAAAGGGAGAGATTGTTGGATTTTTTGGTTGCATTACTGATATGTGGTTGTCATTGATGTCAGCACTATTAGCATTGATGAAGCTTAAGGATGTATATGTCGAGGATATTGATAAAATCATGTTCTTGGATGAAGAGGATGAAATTCTGGTAATTTCATGTGTTGTGCATGTACCTGTGATGTTCATGGATGATTCTAGATTGTACTATATCCTTGTTGTACTTATGTATTGATTGGAGTATTCATTATCGGAGATTTTTCTAATGTGTGCTCGAGTTTTCATGTTCTAGGCCGACATGATGGTGTTAGCATGTTGCGGATCCATGAAGATTAATATTTTATTTTTTGACATGTTTGAAGGTGTTTTTTTTGGGTCCTCACTATCTTGTGACTGACTTGTGTTGGTGCACATTGAAATTTATTCATGTATTGAGGCCAAAAGTTGTAATTTATTTTTTATTTGAGGCCGACTGAATAGTGGATGTAGATTCGTATAGCAAATATATATGTGTTTATTTTCTTCATTTAGACACAATGCTTAGTGTGTGCAATAAGTGAACATGTGTGAATAAAGGTCAAATATTTCAGAGTAGAGTAGAGTGTGAAGAAGTTTGAGCAAAGTGTGGAAGAGTGTGTAGAATTTTTTGTGCACCTAACTAGAACTATAATTAGGCTTTGGGATGTCTTGAAAATAATTTTCTATGAATACTTCAAATAAAGAGGACATTCTATATCATTATTGAAAAGTATCTCCTACATTTTAAGCTCAAGCACAGGTATCAAGTCCTTCTTTAACTTCAATCTTTTGGTGTCATGTTCATCAGAAAAAATATATTGTGTCTACAAATTGTGCTAAACTAGACTTAGAGAAAAAATAGTTGACATTATCTATTCTAAAAGCACCTTGATTTTCTTAACAATATGATTCTAAAAAAGAGATTTAAACTCCTAAAATATAAAAAATATTTCATACTTCCCATTAATAAAATAAATCCAAAAGTACCTTTAAAAATCATTAATAAATGATATATACATATTTACCAATGGAGTGGATATATATCCATAGGAACAAACTCATCACTACATGTATTAAAGCTTCAAAATCTCCTTTTCTTTAGTGATTCTGGAAAAAAGAACACACTTTATTTTATTTTCCCAAGATACAATGCTCTGAAAAGATAATAAAAACATAATAATCAACAATTTCATCCATAATATTCTTAATTATGTAAATTTTTAGACATTGTACACTTAGGTGACCCATCCTAATATGCCACAACAAGCTTGATTTATATGTAATTACTTTACTAAAAAAATTGATGCATCCAAACTATATCTAGAGTGCCATGCTACACTTTATTAGTGTACCAAGTTTCCTCATGCTAACGTGCAACCTTTACCATCAAAACTAACATTTATATTTGAGTTGAAACCATTTTGGACATAAACATAAGTTTCCTTGCAAAAATTGTCTAGTATGTGCAAAACATCTGAGAGACTTGACCTTCCTCTTGCATCCATGAATGAAAACTTTAATTTTATTGACATATATCTTCAAGGAAATGTTATCACCAAGACAAACCTTACCTTCATCTCATTATATATCCAAGGTACAACTTTTTATAAGGTGTCTTATGATAAGAAGCACTTGATTCTATCAACCAAGAATCATCACCAATGAAATTAGTATAAATAAAGGTATCATTATTGTATTCATCATTGTTAGAGGATTTACCAGAAGACTCATATTTATTTTTTAATTTTGAATCCTTCTTGATGTGCCCTTTATTTCCACAATTATAACATTTTACTTTGGATTTTCCAAGATATTATTTTTCTCACCCTTCTTCTCCTTAGATCAACCTCTAACAACTAGGTTATCAAAATAAACTTTCATCCATGAACTTCTTTCTAATGTCCTTTCTTCACAAAATTCATATGATATTTTTGAATTTTAGTGAGATTATTATTATTGATAAATATTATCAATTTTTCCCATGAAATGGGTAAATAATAATTTAATAGGATGCACTTATCCTCTTCATCCATGTTTACTCCTATCAAGACACATGTTGAAGTACGTAGATCATATTAAATATATTCAACTGATTAGTTATATTGGTTCAAGTAAATCCAGGATAATAAAAATACACAATCTTACATAATACTTGGATATTTACATGGGAAACATTTATGGGAGAAAATTTTCCATCAAAATTCTTTTACTTTATATTATTCATTTAATCAAAGATTGAATACACGAATGCCTTTCCTTTTATTGATTCATAATCTAAAAAATCCTTATATAATTTATTCGATGTTTTAAACCAATAATATATAATATAATCATAAGACAATATTGTTTCAAAATCAAATCTACACCATCCATAAGTTAATCAATAGAGAATAAGGCACCTAGAATTAACAATAATAATTCCAATCACAAAACTAGTAACCCTTAGTTCCTTCAACTTAGTCTAATTCAAGTTTTGTTCCAAGATGAAGAAGAAATCAAGTGGCCCTTTTTAAAGCTTTTGTTACACACTTGGTCATCCTACATTTTAGTGTACATTTATAGAATGGATGTATTAGAGAAAGCCATTCATCAACATAAAACTTATATTTCTTCCTCCTCTTTAACCAATCATATGTGGAGTTCAATTTTTATCTATTTATAAAAAAGGTACAGTGGACCTTGATGGAAAATAATGTGTAGAAAAAAAAGCTAGATATTTTGGCATGAATAAATCTTAGGAATCCAATTATATAACCTTTGATTATCATCCCATCATTTGTGAGTCATTCATCCCACTTCAGGTTATTAATGCAATAAAGGGGAAAAAATCATTTAAGGAGTTACATGCCACAAGATTGTATGATAGAGACAAATTTTCATATAATTTCTAATTATTAAATCATTCATGCTATAAATCCCTTGATTTGAAAATAAACATATTGTCTTGTTTCCTTTATGGTAGCAATAGGTAGTTAGAGAATAAGTTGAGAAGAAACATGTCTAATCTAGATACATTTGTGTGCCTTCAAATCTCAAGCTAATTTATAACTTGTTGGCCTTTGTGATTTATTCATGTGGCTCATATATTTAAGCTCATTTTATATATTTAAATGTATAGTTCAAAGTTTCTACATTTTGGTGAAATGAGTTCGTTTATGACTTTGTTCATTAAATATAAATTTAAAGATTTATTAATATTTCAAATTGATTTACTTATTGCACAAACTTGTTTAGAAATAAATTTATCTAGAAGTTACATTAAATTTATTGAATGTATGTACATGCACAAGTGAGAACTATTAAATATAGATATATAGATAGTGTTCATGTTTAATTTAAATTATCTATCATGTGCACACAAGTGTAAATTTATTTAGAACTATTTTAGATTTATATTCTCTAGATCTAGATATATTAAACCAAGGTCGCATTCCTCCTTTAGGTACATACATATCACAATGGAAAATGCACTTGTTCCACCTCCATAAACAATCTTTGCACATACTAATAGCGATATTAAGATATTGAGAGAGTCATTAGTTGATGGTACAAATGCAGGAATATATTCAGAAGTTTCCATGTCCATTTTACAAAGCTTAGAACATTTAAGAGATAAACTTGGATAGGCTAGTAGTTTTTCCCCTCATAGAGTAGCTATGATTATTTCCCACATGCAAGAAGAAGTCCATGGTGAGGTATCTTATAAACAAATATAGGAGGTTTTGACCAAATAGATGATCAAAAATACTTCTTTTCCATTCTATCAAAATAGTCATAAGATGAAGGGTTACTAGGTCACAAAATGTGTGGATCCTCTTATGGCTCCATTGATATACCCATAATTTATCGCAGCACATGGTAAGTATCCAAACAATGACCAACTTCCATTATATTTTGTTCAGCAATTGTATGTTGAGTTCCATTTGGGCCTCAAAGTCAACTACCTAGACATTCCACCATATGTTGGTCAAGGGTGTGGTAGAATTACCGATAAGCCCACCTATCGTCGAGCGGATAGACCAACCCTAGTTTTTAGGGTATTGGTTGGTGATAGGTCTCATGTTCTCACCCCAGCTCTGGCCCCCTTATCGGACTTGGTTATCATTGCTTCCCAAAGGGAAGAAATTGACAGTGTTGATGACATTGCAGCCATGACCACTCAGATATCTATTGATCATGTGGGTCAGTATTTGATGTGTCAATGTTCGCTATCCATACCATTTACAACACAGGACAACAACACAGATCCTTTTTAGGCAGTAGGAATCCTTAGACCCACACTCCTGAATGGACTTATAGGAGACATGGGATGAAGGACAATGATTTGTTTGGTTGAGGACCTCTTGCACGCATATGCTTATATTGCATCAGACTATGGGATCTCTATAGACCATGTTAGAGGTCATTTGGATTGAGGATTTCATTCACATCCTAGAGGATCCCATCATTCTCGTCACTCCCAGCCTATCGGTAGTGCACATGAGGATCCACCTATAGATCATTCCACTGCTACACAGATTACATTTTTTATGGAGTTGTTGATCGTTCCTAGTTAATCATCGATACCATCTCACCTGCATAGTCCCTTTGACTCATCATTTCTAGCATAACATGCGATGGGCGCTCAGATTGACACATCGATTGAGCATCTAGTTGATTTGGTGGAGATATCTATGGAAAATGACCATGAGCATCTGATACCAGATGATGTGCATGTTTCAATTTTTTTCAATTATTTTTAAATTTTAGTTTTAACTAGATATTCATGTAGTATATATGTATATACATTGTAGATGGACATGCCTCACGTTACTCCGAGCCTTGGTCCAGATCGTGTACATCGTCGTGACTCTATGGATGATTATGTTGGTAGTGGACATGTGAGTTTTAAAATTTCATATATAGACATTTATGTGTACACGCATATGTATGTATACATCTAGATAGATAAATTTAAAAATACATGTACATTCTTAAAAATAACTTTCATAAAATTTATAATACATTATATGTATTTAACACATTTTGTACACAATTTTATCTACAGGATTCAACACATATTTTAGAGTAGGGTTCTCATTTAGATGATCATTTGATTAGGAGTTGATATTCATATTAGACTGCTCTAGATTTATGAGTTGTTTATGTTCATTATATATGACTTGGGGCACATGTTTTATGAATTAGGCTACATGTTTTATGTTTTATGACTCGGGCTACATGTATTATGTTTTATGACTTGGGCTACATGTTTTATGTTCATTATATATGACTTGGGCTACATTTTTTAGATTTTTGATACATTTTATGTTCATTATATATGACTTGGGCTACATTGTTTAGATTGTTGATACATTTTTTGTTCATTAAATATGAATTGGGCTATTTTTTTAGATTTTTGATACATCGTACATTAGATTATGATTGTGATGGTCATGTGGAAAATTGTGGTTTAATTAATGAGTTTTGTGGAAATTATGATTATGATGGTCATATAATTTCTGCATTAAATTTTTTACATCATAGAGGGCCCATACTTTTATTTACACATCAAAATTATTGATGAATTTAATCTAAAATAATAAATTTATTCAGAATTTATACACCATAGATGATCTAATCTATCTTAGAGTTTAATATTTTACTTGAATATAACTGTCCTTCCTCAATCAAATAACACCTCCTTTTAATAAAGTTGTTTTTTCTAGTGGGTATCAAGCCAAAACCCCACTTTATTTATAGTACTTATAATAGCCAATGAATTTTATAACTTTCTTTCTTGAGAGTTGTTGGTGCAAGTAGGTGTGCATGAAAGTGCAATTTTTAGGTGTAGATTTGAACACAACTATAGTATTTAATTTATCACTCCAAGAGTTTAAACTTCCACAAAAAACACATAATAAATATTTTTATGATTAGATAAATTTTACTCACCTTGGATATATGATAACTATGTTAATCCTCTATTAAACCATAGTATATGATCACACATGCATCATTAAAATGAGTGGGAAGTAGATATCTAAATTAAAGAGGATAATATTAAGACAATAAAAAATTATCAAATTGTAATGATCTCTTCCACCAAAATAGAATAAATTTTTTTCTTTGTCTTAAGAAAGAGTCAAATGAATCTTGAGAACCATACTCTAAAGACTTTAGAGAAATAACTATATGTAAATTACACTTTGTATAGAAAGATAAATGTACTAAAATGTTAGAAAAAATGTCAAAGTAGTATTTAGGGAACATGAATAAGAACTATGGTAAAGAAAATTTGGTCAAACCTAGTAATAATCACAAATAGATAGATCTCAAAAATAAATAAATAAAGGATTGTGCATATCGCTTGCACCAAGAAGCATGTCATAAAGATAGTTGTGTTGTAGCAAATAAAATTGGAGATAGAATAAATTACAGTTTAAATAATGACCAAGCTTGCAATAGACTTTATATCCATATCAACTTGCCTAAAGACCAAGCTTTCTATAGACTTTCATTTGGATCCCAATAAAATAGAATTAAAACATAAAATAACCAATAATTTCATGAAATTTATCATGTTAAGTGTCATTCTATACTATCATAAAGTTGTACAAGAGAGGTACACATGACAGGAATACCATCTAAACATATTGAAGATATAAATAAATAAACATGCTCTTTTGAGGATCATTGAAACTAACACTAAATTTTGTTCTACTTCCACCACCACTTTTTCAATGAATTTTTTTATGAAAATTAGATACTATAGAATACTCAAATTATGGACCAATAAATTTATTATAGAAAATATTCATTTTTTAAAATACTCACCTTTAAATAGATATTCATATTAAATAGATATAAACATTGCAATTGTTGTAACAAGGTTTGCACATTATGTACATAACATAAAATTAAGCATTGAATTCTTCAATCAATTCATGATAACTTTTCTAGCTATAAGTGGAGATGAACTTTCAAATGAAATCATTTAGATTCTTGAACAAGTACTTGAATTCCATGGAACAAATATATTATTGGAAATATCTACTCAATTTAAGGTTCTCAATGTGTTTCAACCACTAATTTGTGTCCATCCAAATCTAAAACACTTGTCATCAACATATATCATAAGTAACTAAAACAATCCAGAGTTCAAACAAGTTACTATAAGCTCTCATGTTGAACATGTATGTACATGTACAAGTGAACTTGAAAATCATGTATATAATCTAACTCAAACATTCTAGTTCAACCCACTCTTGAATAACATATAAGTTTTTTTGATGGTCATCACTATCTAGTTTCCCTTTTCTTCATCCATGTGCATGTGGAACTGTATGAAGATGTAGGGTGGTAGCAATTATCAGGTGACTATATTGATATACCTTGTTATCAACTTGATAGTCCAAAAAATGAATACCATGTTGAACAACTTTGACCTTTTTTAGATATATCCCTTCCACTACAACATAACCTGCATGGTAAACATGAACCTGAGGTAAGACATGTGCACATGTACAAAATTTTCATTCTTAAGGTTTGTACAATATATATTTAATGTTTTTAAGGTAATGTACACATGTACACAATGCATATATAAATATTTAAATTCAAACTCACCTATGGGAAATAACATTCCAACGCTTGTTTCAGGTTGTGTTAGCTTATTCCTCTCTTATGTGCAACATAGTAAATAATAGCTAACACCTTCTATGTTTCCAGACTCTTTTATGACTACAAAAACATCTCGTGTACACCAAATTTATTTTAGAGTAATAAGTTATTCCACTTAATTAATTTAATCATATTGGTTAATTAATTAAGTCACTTATTCCTTTAGGTTGCTTAAGCTAAACTTAGGCACATTAATAATTATTTATTAATTAACAAGTGAGCACACCAGGGTTTCATTTAGGGTTTCCTATTTTTTAGTTTTTCTTGATCTCCTCATAGGGATTGATCACATTGTAATTATCAATTATTCAATAATCATTTTCTGGTTTTGAGCTTGCACATTCTTGCTTGAGAGTTTACAAAACATCTTATTGTTTGTTCTGGATATCTATTGCATGTGACACGTGATTGCATGTAGGTGATTATTGGGGTCTGTGAAGTTGGATTTATCAAAATATACATGGTATTAGAGCTCTAGACTTGTTGCTACATGTTTGTTTTTTGAAGATATTCTCTTACAACATTTGTTTCTGTGTAAGGGTTTCAAGCCAGGCTGATTTTTTGTGCTTCTAGGGATTGGCAATTTTTTGTGCATCTTTGGGAAAAATGGACGTCACCATCGCATTCAGGATGCCCAACAACCTTAGAAACGCCTTTTGTTTCATTGATTTTGGGCCTGTTAAAAAAATAGGCAATTTCTTTTTGTAGGGAAGCTATACGGCCTCCCCAACATGTAGTCCAAGACTCACAAATCGAGAAAAATTCAAAAAAATATTTTAAAAATCACAAAAACCTATAGAGGTTTTGTACAGCCAGTGTTAAATTTTTGCACCACCCATCTGGCGCCAAGTGGTCACCAGCCACCTGGAAGCCACCTCCATCCACCGCCACTATCGACAATTTTCACCAACACTCACCACCCCTAGCAGCGGCCTCTTGCACCGCCGCTCGACCACAGCCTCCGCGGGGTCCCTTCATTTAGCGAAAGTCACATCCATGACCAGGAGCTAGCAAATACAACCCCCAAGCACCGGAGGCTGGTCACATGCATAATTGAGGGCCAGAGCCGAAGGAGCTAATTGTTTTACACCTGATTAGTGTTCAAAGTGCCTTTTACAGGCCTTTTTTTTTGTTTTCTCATAATTTTTGCAAACAGAGGCCTTTTTTTGAAAACGAGATATTGTCAGAAAGCTAGTTTGACGCTCTTTCCAGTGGTGGAGGTTTGATTTTTTTTTTTCCCAGTTTTGGTGCCTTTTTCTCTTGTCAAAGCCAAAAGTTGTTGTTTTCAGTTCGAGAGGCGTAACTTTTGCATCCGGACTCCGTTTTGCGAAAATAAATAGGCATCGAAAAGTTGATTCAATGATCTACACAAATATCAGACCTATTTTTAAATTTTTTTTTACCAGGTATCTGATATTATTCTTTGATCTCAGCCTTTACCTTTTTAGTTATTTTCTGGGGAAGCATGTGGGTATGTGCAGGATCATGATGGGCCAAAAACTGGTGATATGATGGCCCATGTGGCTGACGAATTTTTTTTAACCCAAAATTGATGAAACAAAAAGAGTTTTTAAAGGATATTCACAGCTTTCCACCAATATAAATTATTCTTTACTTTGAATTTAATAAATTATTATTATTTTTATCCTATTTGAATTATGACTAAAGTCCTGATTGATAGGATGATTGAAAAACATCTATAGCTTTCAAATGGTATCACATTTTTTTAATCCGAAAAATGTATCACATTCTATGCTTTGCGTACTGTAGGATTAAAAATAAATAAAATTAATTTCATGAAGTTTTGGCCAAGTTAAGGTGGTCAGACATACGATTTTTTATTTTAAAAAAGAAAATTAATAAAAAAATCATAATTAATTATTTACTTTGAAAAAAATTACAAACAAATATGCATCACATTGGGACATGAGTCCTCTACTTATATCTAAAATATTATAAGAAAATATTATCATTTTATCATGGTTAGGGTGGTTAGACGGACACCTACTTCTTATTTTTCCCCTAAAATTTAAGTACTACTGCATTGAAATTTCAAATTTTCATGAAATAGATTTTTATTTTTTTAAAATAAACCTAGTAGTTTAGACACTATATTGAATTTTCTACATATTCTATTCTTACATATTTTTGAAATAATATAGATAAATTATTCAAATTTTTATGTCAAGTTTCCTAACTCTGATTTTCTGAATTTTCATTGCCACTTAAGGGCCTGTTTTTTCCATGATGATCCTACACATACTCGTGCAATCAAGCTATTTTTTTTTAGATCAACGAGCATTGTTTTTATATTTGAGAGTACATATTGTCATTTTTTGTCATAGATACACATAATATTGCACTCCTTACTCCATTCAACTATTTTGATTGGAAAAAACAAATGGAGATTCACTAGAAACACAAAGGGTTGTACAGGGTAACCATGGGTACAAAAATTGAACCTACAGGTGTTGTTGAAAAGAGAAAGTGGTTTAATAGATGTGATGAAGGTTATGGTACTTTATGTCTATCTCTTTCTTCTAACCTTCTTTTTCACATTGAGTCTTGCACTACACCCCATGAGGTCTGGACTACTTTGTAGTCTTTGTTTGGGAAGCAACATACTATGAGAGGGTTTCAGTTAGAGAATGAGCTTATTGGCTTAAATCCTAGGGATTTTGACAACATCCAGGATTCTTTCACCAAAATCAATTCTCTTAGATTGCAGTTGTCATAGTGTGGTGTTCAGAAGGAAGACTCCCAGTTGATATTGTCCATTATTTCTAAGCTTGGATCAAATTATTCAGTTTTTGTTTCTACCTTTTATGCTACTAGGGATACACTTAGTACTAGATTTACTATGCCTTCTTTTGATGATTTTTCATCTTCTCTCACTCGAGACAAGCCAAGTTGGCTAATATGGGAAATTTGAAATCCTCTTCATCACAAGCACTTATTACATCACAGGAGCCCAAAGATCAGAAGGCTTCTATACAAAAAGGACAGAAATAGAAACAAAAGGATTCAAAATCTCATGAGTAGCAGAAGGAGTCCTTAGATTCATCATTCTCTTCTAAGGGGAAATCATTTAGGAAGGAGAAGCGCCCATGTGCATATTGCAAGAGAGAAGGACATTGATGAGCTAAAGAATCTTCTTTAAAAACATCAAATTGATTTTCCTTCTAGGATCTATGCAGTATTTCCTTCCACTCCTTCTTCTTCTTCTTCTTCTATATTACAATGTCACAGGGGCACAACTGGTTTACATACTTCATCAGATATGAAGGGACATGCTCTTTGTGATTCTTCAAGTCTTGGATCAGGGAGATGGATTCTAGATTCAGGAGCATCTCATCATATGGCTTCTACACAATCAATGTTCACTTCCTTTGAGTCTCACACTATGTCTTCTATTTTTATGGGAAACAATACATACATGAGTGTTACAGGGAAGGGGTCTATTAGTTTTGGGGACAACACTTTTCAGGATGTCTTGTGTGTTCCTCATTTGATGAACAACCTTCTTTCTATATATCAGATCACACATGGAGGCAATGGGAGGTCTGTGGAGTTCACACCTGAGTTAGTTATGATCAAAGACTTAGAGAGTAGAGAGGTAATTGCTACTAGGGTGGTGGATCACTCATCTCAGTTGTATTCCTTTGCAGTTTTTTCTACTGATGGTGATTTTATTCCTACAACTGGTCATCACACTTCTAGTGTGAATCATCATTCAAAGGAGAAATTTGGCTTCTTGAACATCAAAGTTCTCACTTCAGATCCTTCTCTTGAGCCATCCATTCCATCTCCTCCACCTACTATTGCAATTGCTGATACTTCTATGACTACAAATGTGGTTTCTTTTGTTTTAGTGCAGAAGGATCTAGTTGAGCATTCATCTTTGGAGGTTTCACTTCATTCTTCACCTACTTTTTCTTCATTTTTTGAGGTCACACCTACTTCTATCGAGACATCTTGTGCTTGTTAGGAATAAGGTGTCTCAACCTTGGATAATTCCTATTCTTATTATTTGTTTTGTAAAATGTATTTCTTGCAAATAATGTAATTAAGTGTGAGTGTACATGTCTAGTTTGCATGTTGATGTGTCACTCCACTTAATGTGTCGGCATCTTGAATTGTGTGTAAGGAGATCATGGCTGAAACGGTTATGACGGATTCCTATGACACGTAAGAGCTATGTCTGGAAGATTCAATGACAGGTGAAGACATGTGGCAATTGATAAAGTTGAGTACTGTCCTATTTTCTCGGAGAATGGTAAAACCCTAATACAGTTATCTTCGGAAGTTGCCCTAAAAGGGAAGCGCATGATATAAGCGTTTTTTAGGGTTGCGAAGATTTGTGATGTGAGTGTATTGTTGGAACGTTTTTTCATGCTGCCGCATTTTGTCTTCAAGAGTTGGAAATCTCCTGAAAGAACTTGCATTGCAAGTGTGTTGTAACCGTTGTGTTGAAGATAATACATTGTGCAGGTTTTGGAGTGCTGGGGTTTTTTACCGAAAGGTTTTCCCCAGGGTAAATCATTGTGTCATTCTTCATTTTCTGTATGTATGGTATATTGCTGCAATATCTTTGTTAAGTAGATTAACGAATCTGAAATTGTAAGGGTTTAAAACGAATTTGCACCATACTTTCCTTAAGAGATTAGTGTAGGAAGCTGTTTTGAGTTTCCTTGTGCTACACCTAATTCACCTTCATTGATTGCATTCATTCGGCCTCTTCCCTCTCACTTATTTCAGGTGATGTGGTTTCTTCAGTCCTTTTGGAGCTACTTCATTATGGGGGGGCTATGTGGTCTATTTCTTCCTCTCTTCTGGGGGGGTTCTTTCATGTATCTTTGTGATGGATGGTTTCCTTGGGGGGTCTTATAAAGTCCTCCATATTTCACCACTTAGTTTCTCTTTGCATTATATTTTGGGGAGGAGTTTTGTTCCCAGTGGATTTTCTCATTTACCCTGGTTATTTTAGTTTGCATTGCATTTGTTCTTGGGTACCTGATCAGGCCTTTGTTTTTGGGACCCATCTTTGCTTTCATGCATCTTTTTTCTAGTGTTTTAGCTACTCACTAAGTTCATCTTAAGGGGGGTTGTTAGAGTAATAAGTTATTCCACTTTATTAATTTAATCATATTGGTTAATTAATTAAGTCACTTATTCATTTAGGTTGCTTATGTTAAACTTAGGCACATTAATAATTATTTATTAATTATTAAGTATCCACACTAGGGTTTCATTTAGGGTTTCCTATTTTTAGGTTTTCTTGATCTCCTCATAAGGATTGATCACATTGTAATTATCAATTATTCAATAATTGTTTTCTAGTTTTGAGCTTGCACATTCTTGCTTGAGAGTTTACAAAACATCTTATTGTTTGTTTTGGATATCTGTTGCATGTGATAGGTGATTGAATGCAGGTGATTCTTGGGAACTGTGAAGTTGGATTTATCAACTTCTATAATTTACATAGTAAAGTTCTAAAAAAATTAAATTGTCTCTAGACTTTAAAGATCATTAAATTTATATAATATTTAAATTATTGAAAACTTACACATGTATCTTTTCTAACCAATCCTGAAATATGGTCATTATCAATTGAAATAATAGGAATTTCTTGAAATATTTCATCCTCATTTTCTTTGTATGTGTCTGAAATGAATAGTGGAACCATATCCCATTTGCTAATATATTCAAGTTCTTCATTGTTTCATGCATGATAATTTATTGCAATGAACTTAGTGCAGAAACACTAGTAATCCCTCATGTATAATGTCCATCCAGAGTGACTATCTGAACTCATAACACAATGCAAAGATTTTTTTTCTGCCCTCTTGCATCCATGCATCAATCTTCTATCCACACTTAGATACATGTACTTGCAACAAACTTATGTGAACAAACATGTGTGTATATATAAATTTTAAATTTAAATAAATTTAATTTTTTGAAAATGTAATTTATACATACTCGATATCTCCCAAAACACTATATGTGGAATGTTTCAGTTTATTCTTGAAGATGTTATGATCTCATTTGATGCAAATTTTTTCTTTCACCATTCAACAACATCATGTGCATCATCTATACAATCTTTTGAATAACTCTTTTGATGCTTTCTTAAAGAACGTTTGATGCAAGCTCTTGCACCATCATGCTCACCCTTTCCACGCCCACTCTAAAAGAAAATCAAAACATGTGGTATGTTCTAAATTTTATGATATCTAGAAAGTGCATAAAATAGCCATGATGATTTTAATTGTGCCACACATCCATCTTACCATACAAAATTCTTTTCAAATTTTACACCCCTACTTCTCAAATTCTCAAAAAACTTTTTGTAAAACAATGTTGCACAAAAAGTGTTTCATGCTCTTTATCATCACTAATATAGAAGTGATATTATTTCTCGATGGCGCATTGTTTATCTGTACTCTCAACACCATACAATTCCAATTGTGCATTTCGATAACACACATGAACCATAATAGTGACCTACTTTGAAAAGTAAAATTCTGATTGGATCTCTTTTTGGTGTACAAAAGAGTAAATTTTTGCAAATTCAACTACTGATAGAACTGTTCCAAGTGGGAAAGTATCTCTTAATGTTTGAAATTTATGTTCTTGCCACTTAGTATAAAAGGAATGTTGTATGTATGGCTGTATCAATTATTGAAAATATTCCATAAATTTACCAATAGGTATCTCCTCTTCTACATAGTTTGACCTTGTGGATTCTTTCCCAAAATTTGTTTGAAACATTACATACTTGTAACTCTTGTAATTTATTATCATTTTTAGGTAAACATATTCATTTGTTGAAGGAAATTTAGCCAACTTTCCACATCTTTCACATAGTCCTTTTATGCATTTTATTTGAGGTCCATTTTCATGATCACATAACAGATCCTTTATGAACAAACTTACCTATTTAGGAGGTGCCTTTTGAAAACAATATATTTCTTCTCTCATCTTTCGAAATACCTAATAGTAGAGATCAAATTCAATGTGATAACAAAAACAAAAAGTTTCAAAAAACTTTTTTATCTTCACATAAAATGGCTTTAACCTTTCAAACATTTTTTGCCCAATGTTTATATGAGGATACATATTAAAAAATTTCATATACATGTCAATCCTTGTTATGTCTAGCCAATGTTTAATATGTTCTTCATAAATACCAAGTCCAATTTTGTGCCTCATAACATCTCTAGTATTTAATGATGGATGGGTCAAATCATTCAAAAAACTTGAGATCAAGTTCCTAACAACACCTTCAATCCTGTCAGAATGGGGAGCCCTACATAAAATTTCCCAACTGCCTTCAGAACTATCATCCAAAACCTTTCTCTTTTCCTTATATTTTATTAGTGTTGTTCTACTATAACCAAATTCAGTGGAAAGTGCTAACATTTTTCTTTTTCTTGATATTTCTTTAGTTAAAACATATGTCAAAATCACCTTTCTTGCAATGGCCTCCACTAATCGAGATCCTTTCCCAATGGAATTCAAACATTTTTTTAAATTTTCAACAATATATTTTTGTAGTCTAATGTGTTTCCTCTTATTCAATGCAGAATGTACACCCAACAATTGTAATGACTCTTTAGCTCATTACAAAGAAGTAAACATGATAACAATTGGGTTTTTTCAAGTGTTTCAATATGATTGAAATGATCATGGATTATTCTGTTTACAGATTTAGTCATTGATCTCTTACTCCTACTTTTAGGTTCATCGGCATAACATTTCTGTTTCTCCATATCCATTTCAAGAAAATGATCTAAATTTCTATAAGAATTTTTTTTCCCCACCTTTTCAACTACTTTTATATGCTCATCCATTTGTGTAGAAGGAAGTGATCCTGACCCCTCTCCAATATGAATTGTTTGAACTCGAGCCTCCTCCCTCTCTTCAAGGTCCATGTGTTCTTGAACTGATTCTTTTGGTCCCATATGTAGATTGGGCTCGACTTTTTCTTGAGAACTTCTTGCTTGTTGAGCCATTTCTAAATGTCACAAAATTTTGTGCAAAGAAAGTGAGATATGATGATATATAAGTGGAATTGAACATATGAAATCAAATGAGATAAAATATTCTTGAACTTAAGAATTCCATGGAAAAAATGCATTTGAAAATAGATGATAAGAAATTATTAGGCTCTAAATGTAGAATAGAGGATATGGGTGATAAGCGGACAATTGAACTATGGATTAATGGCATGGATTGTGTTAGGAAACTCTTGATTGTGAAGGTAGGTGGATGGAGGATGAAAGCTTATGCATGGTTGGTATGGAGGATTAGATGTTTGACTAGGACATGATGTGGAAAACTTGACTTGGAGGACATGTAGATTTGTTTGTTTTTAAAATGTTATATATATATATATACATATATATATTCAAGGACTATGTGGGATGATATATATGTATGCAAGTACTATGTGATGTGATCTATGTATACAAGAATAGGAATTTCTGTAAGGAATAGGATGAAATGAAAAGTATATGATTCTAAGATGGGAATATGAAAATGGTATGATATGATGTGATAATCTAAGAATGCAAGAGCTCAAATGCTAAGAGGTTACATGTAGGAGATGATGGAATCCAAAAGGATTTCCCTAGACTCAAGGATAATGGTATGTTCCCTAACTCAAGTCCATGTTAAACCTTAAGTGATCTATGGGTGATAGATAGAAAATGGGTTGATTTTGAGACCTATGAAGAGTAGTCGAAGTTCAAGCTAAGGGTTATATTTTATCAATGATGAATATAAAAATGAATAAACTCATGTAACATGCAACTTGGTTAGGTGATATGATCTTAATCATATATGCAAGGGGTTGTACATGCAATAATTAGGTGGAATGATATATATGTATGCAAGGACTATGTGATGTGATCTATGTATGCAAGACTAAGAATATGTAAGTACTAGGATGCAATGAAAAGGATATGATTATAAGATGGGATATATGAAAAGGGTATCATATGATGTGATAAGCTAAGAATGCAAGAGCTCAAATTCAACTCTAGGTCCAAATTTGGTTATGATGCAAGGCGTGACTTGTGTTATGATGGATAGAATCAAGGGACCAATGATCAAGAGAGGGTATGTAGGAGATGATGGAATCCAAAAGGATTTCCATATGCTCAAGGATAATGGTATGTTCCCTAACTCAATTCCATGATAAACCTTAAGTGATGTGGGTGATATATAGAAAATTGGGCTGATTTTGAGACCTATGAAGAGTAGTGTAAGTGTAAGCTAAGGGTTCTATTTGATCAATGATGAATATTAAAAGGACTAAATTCATGGAATGTATGAAAATTGGTTAGGTGATATGATCTTGATATATGCAAGGGGTTTTACATGCAAGAAATAGGTGTAATTATATATATATATATATGCAAGGACTATGTGATGTGATCTATGTATGCAAGACTAGGAATATGCAAGGACTAGGATGAAATTAAAAGGATATGATTCTTATATGGGATATATGAAAATGGTATGATATGATGTGATAAGATAAGAATGCAAGAGCTCAAATGCAACTCTAGGTCTAAATTTGGTTATGATGCAAGGCTTGACTTGTGTTATGATGGATAAACACAAGGTACCAATGATCAAGATATGGTATGTAGGAAATGATGGAATCCAAAAGGATTTCCCAAGACTCGAGGATAATGGTATGTTCTCTAGCTAAATTCCATGATAAACCTTAAGTGATGTGGGTGATAAATAGGAAATGGGTTGATTTTGAGACCTATGAAGAGTAGTGGAAGTGAAGGCTAAGGGTTATATTTGATAAATAATGAATATGAAAAGGAATAAATTCATGGAATGTATGAAAATTGGTTAGGTTATATGATCTTGATATATGCAAGGGGTTGTACATGCAAGAACTAGGTGGAATGATATATATGTATGAAAGGACTATGTGATGTGATCTATGTATGCAAGACTAGGAATATGTAAGGACTAGGATGTAATGAAAATGAAAGTATTATAAAATGGGATATTAAAAAATGGTATGATATGATGTGATAAGCTAAGAATGAAAGAGATCAAATGAAACTCTAGGTCCAAAGATACTTGCTAAGAATGCAAGGCTTGACTTCTATTATTATGGATAAAAATAAGGAACCAAAGATCAAGAGAGGGTATGTAGGAGATGATGGACTCCAAAAGGATCTCCCTAGACAAGCAAGGATAATGGTATGTTCCCTAACTCAAGTCCATGTTAAAAATTAAGTGATGTGAGTGATAAATAGCCAATGGGTTGATTTTGATACCTAGGAAGAGTAGTGGAAGTGGAAGCTAAGGGTTCTATTTGATCAATGATGAATATTAAAAGGACTAAATTCATGGAACATGTAAAGGTTAGCTGATATGATCTTGATATGCAAGGGGTTGTACATGCAAGAACTAGGTGGAATTATATACATGTATGCAAGGACTATATGATGTGATATATGCATGAAAGACTATGAATATGTAAGGAATATGATGAAATGGATATGAATATGCAAGGAATATATGGGATGGAAAGACTAGGTGGAATGCAAGGATTGAAAAATCAAAACTAAAGAATGGTGGCCCCAAGAAATCTAAGTGATACTTGTTCATGTTGTATGTTTTTGTTGTTTCATGTTTTGGGATTTTGAAAGGTTTAAGGTGTTTCCAACTATTAGGTGTGATGTTTGTTTGAGGTTTATTTTTAAACACACATGCAAGACATAGCAGACAATTTTTTTGATTTTAACAATACAAGCACAAATCTTATGGTTGGCAAGGACTATATTCAATGGATTCCACATGGGTTTCCCTAGCCGCATTTATTCTTAGCGAGTGAATTAGAAGTTTGGCCAAAATTTCTCCCCCTTACATTGAACTCACTTCTCAAGTCAACCAAGATTCGAGCCCTCATGAATCTCCCATGACAAACTCTTCACCTCTACTAAGAACTGCGAGAATGTCGATGCCTTGGCAATGACCGTTGTTGCACCAATGAATAGAAGGGATTTTGGATTTCTAAAAAAAGAGGGTTCTAGTGAATACTCAGGGACATGGAACCTCACAAGTGTAAAAAAATCCACTTAAGGCTTTAATCACTCTACTAGGGGATCTTATACCTTTAAAAGAAAAAGGTAGGTACCCATTTTCGAATGGCACATGCATGGCTAAGGCTTACATACCATGAGGAATTTATAATTTAGAATCATCCTTTTACTTATCGGCCCGAGCGAAAAAACTAGTTGGAGTCATTCCCTCATGTGAGGCAGACCCCTCTAAGGTATTAAGAACATACAAAGAGGAAGGGTCTAGTTTATGATCACCAAACTCACACAAGGTGAGATCATACTCCATACCATCTCAAGCATAACAAGTAGTGTTCATTCACCCCCTAATTAAATCTAGATGATGGAAGATAGATGTTCATTTTAAAGCACCAATTGAAATGTTTTCTAAGCTAAAAGATAGTTGGTTTCAAAATCAAGTCTTCAATAAGTCATCTTGTAATACCCCTCCGTTTTGTTTCTTGTTCAAGTTGCTTTATGCTATGTTTGGTTGCAATTACTTGATACTAGATACATTTTGTTATGATGTTTTGATCGTTACTATTGAGTGACAAATATTACTGTGGGATGTAGTTATCTGATTATTGTTTCACATGCATTATAGATTAATGTTGTTGTAAAGTTAACATGAGATGTTATTATAAGATTACTGGATTATGATGGAAGTGTCAGTTTCGATGAGTGTATTAGTGAAGAGGACGAGTTCGCATCACTCACTTGCGAGTGCCCTGTGAATCCGTAATTCCTTCTTCATGGTGTGTATTATATGCTGGATATATCGTATGATGTTGTTTACTTGGTTGCAGGATTACAAGTACATGACATCGACTCCACCTGGTTTCACAGGTTTGAGCGTGTCGATCCAACGGTTAAGTTGAACGGGAGATAGTATCTAGGTAACATGTGTCAAGTCTATACCCTAGCCTTAGTGTGTCATCAGTTGTGTGTGTCGAGTTATTGTCTGTCTTGTTTTAATGTTATTTATTTCTGAAGAATTCTTGATTTGGAAATAGATATTTAGAATAATTGCATTTAAATCATGTTGATGGTTATTTAATTTAATAATGCAATGTGGATAAAATTTTATATTTAAATTAATTAATTATATTTAAATTATTTAATTAATTAAATTTAATCCAAGGGGGTTGAGTTTAGTTATTGAATAATTAAATTAATTAATTAAACGTGATGCAAGAGAATGAAAGGAAATAAAAGAATTAGAATTAATTTTGGAATTTAATTCCAATGTGTGAGAATTAAATTAGAAATTGTAATTAAATGTTTATTTGAGAAATTGGTTGCAACTTTGGAAATTAATTTATTATTTGAAATTTCATTTTAAATTGAAAGTGGGTTTTTGGAAAAGTGAAATTGAAATTGAAATTGAAATATCTAATTTGCATGTAATGTGAATTAGGGTTGGAAATATTGAAATTGAAATTGAAATTGAAATATCTAATTTGCATGTAATGTGAATTAGGGTTGTAAATATTGAAATTGAAATTGAAATTGAAATATCTAATTTGCATGTAATGTGAATTAGGTTTGAATTGGGTATTTTTGATTTATAAGAATATATGTTTTAATTTTAGGGAGAAATTTTTTAGAAAAATACATTTTTACAGCAGGAAAGAAACTTTGGAAAATTTGCACAAGGGTTTGAAGAAAGTTTGATTGTAGAATTGATTGAAGAAAAGATTGTTTGCATTTGTTGGATTTTGGATTGGATTCATTGGAGGATTGAAGAAAATTCAGGAAATCTTTGGAGGAGGCTTGCAACAAAAATTCATCTCTTCCTGTAGCTTCTTGTACCAGGTTTTCCTCTTTGTATTTTATTGTTCTTGATTGTTTTCTTTAAAATAGTAGTGATTAAAGATTTGTTTGTTAAATCTATTTTAGAAAACAAATTTGATACTAGAAGAAAATAATTAAATAAAGTTACAGCCTTTGCTTGTGAAAATTCTTGAGTGAAAATTGTGAAAACCTTAGTTGAATTTAAATTATTTCGAGAAATTGATTTTATTGTTATTGAAATCAAACATAGAGATTGAACAATGCATTTAGAATGTTTTTAGAAAATGAAACCCTTTGTTATTATTAAAAATCGGATTTTAAAATCTGCAGTATAGTTATATTTTCCTAGTAAAATGGTCTGGTTGTGCCACCTATAACTTCATTTTCACAAACTGGGTTTTCAAGAGATTTAAAGGGTTTTTCGATTTTGAAGTTTTCTTAGCCCTGTCAAAAAATCTCAAATACCCAGATCGTAGTTTTTTAATTATGCTTAAAACATGAGACTACTATTAAATTATTTTCCCATGGCTGTTCTGAAAATAAAATAATAATAAATTGATATTTATGAATATTAATATTTTATGTATTGTTATTATAATATTAAAATATTAT
The DNA here is from genome assembly GCA_007115665.2 of Sequoiadendron giganteum. Taxonomy (NCBI): domain Eukaryota; kingdom Viridiplantae; phylum Streptophyta; class Pinopsida; order Cupressales; family Cupressaceae; genus Sequoiadendron; species Sequoiadendron giganteum. Next base: position 167,489,109 of record CM021103.1, on the reverse strand, counting down.
TTAATAATATTTTATATTATAATTTATAATACTAAAGTATTATATTTATTTATATTATTTTAAATAAAATTTGTGGATTAGATTAGTGGAATTAAAATTATAAACATATGGGGAAATTATTGTTTATTTTAAAATGGCATGATAAAAATTAATTGAAGGAGTTAAATATTTGATTTAAAGAATGCATAATTTACAATTGAATTGTGAAATTTAAATTCATATGTAAATGGTCCAATTATTAATTTGATTTAATTGGAAAAATATATTTATATTTTGAAATATTGATGATAAAGGATATTTTATTTTGAATTAATCAATTTGATATTCTACAAAGGATAGAAGATATGTTAATGATTAAATATATTTAGTAGATATATAGTGAAGGTATATATCCATTTGAGAGAATAAATAATATTTTATCTTATTTTATTCTGTTGTTTGGAAATTGGGTATTATTAGTGTTTTAAAAGAGATAATTAGTATGTGTAGAAAATGTATAGAGAAAGATATTTGTTTTAAAAGAAATAATTACTTGATTTAAAAAGGAAATGGTTATTTTGTTAATATGATTGAAGAAAATATATTGAGATGTATATATATATCGATGAGTGTTTTCAATCAGTATTTACCTTGTTTTATTTAAGTGCGTGCGATTTAGTTTTGCATGAAGAATTTAAAAGATAAGTTTTGAATGCGTAGTCAAAGAGATAAGTCAAAAGATATTTTTGTACATTGATGAAATTTCATGTTTTAAATAGGATAGTTGAAGAAACATAAATTCTGGATAGAAAATTGAAAAGATTGTTTGCAATAGTGTTAGTTTGCATTAGAAGTAAATTTAGGAACTATCTCTATTGAAAAAGGCAAATAGTTATTAGGTTATATTTCCATAGAACAAATTAATCGTTGTGATTGGAATATTAAAGAATCTATATAATTGAGTTTATTAATATATATGTTTGGTGTCTATATAATATGGAGCATATATATATATATATTCAGTGTAAAATTCATTATCATATTTTATTTTAATGAGATGCATGCAATGCATTATTGAATAGAGATTTAAAAAATGGATTGATTAGTATATATGGAAAATGGATAGAGAAACAATATGTTATTATATTAAAGTGATTGAATGTGTTAAATAGAAAATTGAATGAGATGTAAGATTTGGTTAGGAAATGGAAAGAGTTTACTTGCATGGATTTGTGTCGATTTAAAAGTAAATTAAGAAGTTGTTTTATTGATGAAGCAATCAATTATGTTATTTATTAATTTCTATTTAGATTAATTGAATCATTGTGATTGGATTATGAAAGAGATATGGATTTAGTATATCCAAAAGTAGTATCTTCCTCATGTTTATCTTAAAGGATTTAATTCTTTGTATTCAGTAAAGGGAAGTAAGTTTAATTGTTTTAGATTTTCAATAATGAAAAGGGAAATAGGGGTTATGATTATTTTAGATGATCTACTTATCATGTCTTTGACTTTGTCAACACTACCTATTGAATGAGTATGGATTTAGGAAATCCAAATATTAGATTTGATTGATGACTTGAATGCTTTTTTTTGCTATGTCATCAAGTTGCATTGTTGGTTTTGGGATTTAGTGTTAGTCCTAAATTATAAGTCTTTCAGAAGAACTTAGAGGATAAGAGTTGTTGAATCTTTGTTCCATCCAATTGTTTCCCTTGGGTAGTACATGGCGTCTTTTTAGTTTTACCCGATTTTCATGAATGGGGATGTTTGCACCTTCTTGGTTTAGGAGCGGATTATGGGATCCGTGTCTCCTTGTATGGAGTGATCTTGTTATGTGGTTTCATCTTATTACCTCCTGTGAAAGGAGTGGACTATGTGTTATTGCCTCCAAGATGTTTGGAGTGGGATCTTTTGTACCTCCTGTGAAAGGAGTGGACTATGTGTTTGTTGCCTCCAAGATGTTGGAGTGGGTTTCTATTATTTGTATCCTCCTTGTGTTGGAGTGGATTATGATGCCTAGTTGGTATGCACTGGTGGTTCCCTCAGTGAATTGTTTGGATGTGTGTTGTCGAATAGAAGAGTGGCTTTTGTTAGGCGCCAGAGCCCAAAGAGGTAAACTGGATAACCTTCAGGAGTGATTTAAACAAGTGATAATTAAAATAATATACTTAGAAGATTATGACTAACTTCTCACATTAATCAAGATAATTTCACCTCACTCATAGACACAAGGGCTTGTTTAGACTTGGGATGAGTGAGAAGGCCTGGAATGGCAAGATCAACTATCTTGCTCTTGCGAGAGGTAGTTGATTCCACATGAGTGAGTATGAGTGCCAGGATTCTGTTGAGGCCACCAGGATTACTTGTGCCGGAGCCTATGAAGAATGCCTAGAGGAGATCTCATGACAAACCTTGCGATGACACTCTATCTATGACAACTATTGTTAATTGTTTTATGTGTATGGTTCTGTGAACATACTTGATCTACTTTATGTCTGGAAGCAATGTGACCTATGTCAGTGATGTTGGAGTTGTACTTGTATTTTATTTGATGTGTACATGTATTATATTTGATTTGTACTTGTATTGTACTAGATTTGTACGTGCATTGTATTTGATTCGTACTTGCATGGTGAATGAGTTGTATTTGATTCGTACTTGTATAGTGAATGAGTTGTACTTGTTAATTCATTTGGTTGGTTATAACAGTATGAGTCAGTATGAGTCTGCCTTTGGTTAGAGGTAGTAGAATCTTTATCCATGTTACTTTGTTACTATCTCCTAGCATGGGGGGTGGGCCTTCGGGTACCACATTGGTTGGGTGGAACATGCACCAAAACCGTTGGGTCCCCATCGATCTTCAGTACTTGGTGGCGAGACATCTAGATGGACAGCTCGCAGTTCTTGTTGTATTATCTTGCATTGTAATATTTTAACTTGTATAAGTTATTTTATCCCTCTTATGTTTATGAGGTGGAATTTTGTAATTGTAATCTTTTGTACTACTGCCTCATTCTGGGAATGAGTGATGTAACTATTGGTTTAAGATAATGTTTATGAGATTGTATCTCGGTTGATTATCTTTTATGTTATGTGATATTCTTATGATGTATGATGGTGATTTCATAAAGTTCATAAGGCTATGGTTATATGTAATATGTATATGTGGGTTTAAGTAATCTTAACCTTGTAGCCTTAGAGGTTGCTGTTAACTAGTAAGTGAATGTGTATGTTAAATACACTTTATAAAAAAAAAATTTGGTTCACTTATGATGTTAATTGCAACTTCTTTTAAGGTTACTTGGTGGGGCATTACACATCTTGCACCAAATTAGTTAGTAGTTCCAATTTTTAGTCTTCAACAAGACGTCTCGAAGCAAAAATATGCAAGAGTAGTGTGTAGTGTACTATGAAGCATGGTGGGAAAAATGATCTAGGAAAACCTCCTTAAATAGATGTTTTGAGGATGGAGAGATTAAGAGAAATGAATCTGGGACAAAAGATTTGCAAAAAGGAGATTTTAAAATCCCACATTGTGCAGTAAAATGAGATGCATGTAAGTGAAAATGATAAAAAGTCCAAAAAAAATGCATGGTGAATGATTAAATGAAGTGACTAAATGCATTTCTAAATGTGAATGAAAATGATTTAATAATGTTTTATTATGGATTTAATGGAATATGGATTATGTAGATGACTTATGTAACATTGATTTTAATGTTTTTTAAACATGATGATTTATGAAAATGCAATGAAATGATTGTCAAAACAGTATCATGATTAATTATGAATGATTGATTATGAATGTTTATGATTTATTATGCACTATGAATGGTAATGAGATGATAATTATTTAATATTTTAATGTTCTTCAATAATTTCATGATACATGTAAATAAAATGATTTTAATTTGATAATTATTTTATTATGAAGTTCGATATTTGACATGGTTATGATAATGGATTGATTACATGATAATGAACTATTATTATATTTTATAGAAATCGACATGAAGGATAATGCAAATGAACATGAATGATAATGCAAATAATAATGAAAATGGACATGAACGATAATGCAAATGAACATGAATGATAATGCAAACTATAATGCAAATGAACATGAATGATAATCCAAACGATAATGCAAATAGATATGAACGATAATGAAAATGATAATGTGATGATCTTTCAAGGATAAATTTGAGTGTCTATAGTTTCTTGGCTTTCACATGTTTACATGGTAGTTTTATTTATGATACTATTCATGAGCTCACTATATATATATATATCTAAAATTTGTTTGGACCTTTATTTATGTTCATTTTGATTGAATATTTTATATAGATATTATAAACTCAAATGATGTTACAAAATATTTCCAATGCATATTTTTTATATTTTTATTAAATTTTAAAGATTTCTACTAATGTTTGAAAATTTCCTTTTTGTTATTTTTGAGACAACTTAAAATCTATACTTGATAATCAGAAGAATGCGTTGGAATTGATGGATGAAATTGAGGGGGTTATTTTATGCATTTCATTCAACATAGAATTTATCATGCATAATTTATTTCAAATTAGAGATGAGTGTTTGGAGGTTTCAACAAATTCAAATTTTCTTATCATTAAAAAATGATTCAACATAAATGAAAATAAAAGTGATATAATTTTGAACTCAAATTGCTAAAAAATTAAAGAAACTTGCCCCTTCCATCTTATAGATAAATGATTCATTAAATTAAAATTACCCCAAATCAATATAATACACTTTAGAGTACACAATAATTTTATCCTATTACGTGAAGAAAATAACACACATTACTCATGACTATTTTTCATCAAAAATATGAGTGTGTTACAACATGATAACTCACTATTATATTTTCATGTTTTAATGAAATTAAATTTATGCATGCTAGTGACTAAGCTTTAGAATTGTTACTATCAAGTTCTATAATTCAATCATGTTATATAACATAATCTAATGTTATGGTTTCCATAAAAAATTAGCACACGTTATTAGATAGTGTGGTAAGTCTATGACCCTCTTTGTACCTAAGTAGATAGTTGATCTAATAGATTTAAATATTTTATTTTTCTTAGATAAGGTATCCCATTACGGGAGATCGTTAGAATTTATGTCTCAAACTTCAGTCCCTATATATTAATACTGGACAATTTAATCTAATTTTCAAGTTATAAGACAACAAATATATATAAATTTCAACACTCAAATAATTTCATTTTTGGCTTGGAACATGTTCTAGAATAGACATTAATTAGAACATGATAATTACAACAAAATGCATCTCTTTCACATCTTCATATTTTTAAATGGGCACAATCATATAGAACTCATTTTTATGGATGAAAAATATAATAATAAACTTGGGAGTATATGTTAAAATTATTCTTAAAATAAATTGGGAGGAGCTTGGGAAACCAAATTTACACGATACTCCCTATGATATAGTACTAGATGAGGGATAAGATCCAAAATTTTCATTAGCATGTATGGTATAATATAAAGGTCAACCTATTGGGTTTAAAGGAAAAATAAATTTCAAGGTGTTTCAGATTCAAAAGGACTCTTTGGTGCTTTAAATTTTTTTCTTAATCTCAAATTGGTTCATGTAGAATGTAATGAAATATTTGAATCCCAAAAAGAAGAATTGACATTTTATGCATGGAGGGCTAGATAGTGCATATATCATTTAATATGAATATGGATAAATATTATGACAAGAAGATAGAAAAAGAAAGAGATGTAGAAGAAGATGATGTATTTAGATGGCTATATTCATTGAGGAAGCTACCTAAGATTCATGAAAAGGGAGATACCAAGATAGAGGGAGCAATACTGATGAAAGATGGTGTTTCTATCATAGATATAATTGATGATGCACAATTGGATGAAATAAATCTATGGATTTAACTTGAAGGACATAAACATAGATAGATACAAAATTGGGTGCTACAAAAAAATACAAATAAAGAGAAGATGTTGTAGTTCAAAACTAGCAAAGAATTTAGTATAAGGATTCATAAAAGAGTAGTAGTAGGCACAACAAATATGTTTTCAATTGATATGGAGATTAGATAGAGTACTCTAAGAAAAATTTAGAAACCTATTTTAGTAGGTAGGAGATATATGAAATATTATTAATAGAATGCAAAAAAGGTTGGCGCACTACATATTGGTTGTTTCCAAGTAAGGAAGGAAGATGAAGGCCGTAGGATCAAAATTTGTATTTCAAGAAGGAGGAGACACAAGTGGAGAGTGAAAAAGGTATGCTAAGTGAAATTGAATCTAGAAGAATGCGTATAAGCTCATGTAACAATAATAGATACATTCAAGATAATCTAAATATGAAGGAATGATAAATTTTGATGATGTAGAATAAAAAAATCAAGGACGTGCAAGAAAGGATAGATGGTGATAAAAAGGAAGGTTGTAGCATAGAAGAAGAATATAGAGTTGTAATAAAGTATCATGGATCTAATGAAGAAAATTTGAAAGTAAGAATGTATAAAGATGAGCCATTGATGGGTATATGCAGGATCATCATGGAAAAAACAGGCCCTTTAGTGGCAAAAAATTCAGAAAAATCAGAGTTAGGCAACTTGACATAAAAATTTGAATAAGTTATCTATATTATTTTAAAAATATGTAAAAATAGAATTTTTAGAAAATTGAATGTAGTTTCTAAATTGCTAGGTTTATTTACAAAAATATAAAATCTATTTGGTGAAAATTTGAACTTTCAATATAGTAGTACTTAAATTTCATGGAAAAAATAAGAAGTAGGTGTCTCTCTGACCACCCTAACCACATTAAAATGATTATATTTTTTTATAAGATTTTAGATATAAGTAGAGGACTCATGTCTCGATGTGATGCATATTTTTTGTAATTTTTTTCCAAGTAAATAATTAATTATAATTTTTTTTTGACAACTTTAAAAAAATATAAAGACTCGTATGTCTGACCACGTTAACTTGGTCAAAACTTCATGAAATTCAATTTTTTATTTCTTAGTCTTATAGTATGTGAAGCATAGAATGTGATGCATGTTTTCAATTCAAAAAATATGATACCATTTGAAAGCTATAAATGTTTTTCAATCAGCCTAAAAATCAGGACTTTAGTCGTAATTCAATAGAAAATGAATAATAATAATATATTAAATTCAAAGTAAATCATAATTTGTATTGGTGGAAAGGTGAGAGTCTCCTTTAAAAACCCTTTTCATTTCATCAATTTTGGGTAAAAAAAAAATTGTCAGCCACATACCCATCATATTGCTACTTTTTGGCCCATCATGATCCTATACATACCCTGATGCTACAAATAATTATTTATGAAGAAAGAGGGGAAATTGAGAGTAATGCAGTACTATGAAATCTAGTGATAAGTTGTAGATTTTAGTTTTTTAGAACTCATTGAGGATGTGCATTTTAATTTTTATTTTCATAAAATTGAAATGAAAAACCTTCAATTTTCTTATATATCAAAATTATTTGATGGATGTTTCCTTGTTGCTAGATAAAACATATGATAAACCCACTATTGTAAGTAAATAAATTTACCCATATTTGACGAGAAATAGAAGAAATAAACACATACCTTCTTTCCTTCTATGATAATTTGTCAAGTTTTGTTTGCATCTATTTTGTTCTTTTTCTTTTGAATTTTTTTGTTGAGCCTTGTTTTTTATTTTTTATTTTTTTCCTGTTTTCTTCTTCAACTTAAAAATGATTGAAAGTTGAAAGAAAATTATCCTCCAAAATGCAAAAAATATGTGACAAAAGAATTGAAAAAACTTACAACAATAGCCTCAAAGATAATAAAAAATGTGACAATAACAAATAAGATATATAACATTTTGAAAAATTTCATCTTTTTTCACCTAGGAATTGTCTTTTTCAGCTAGCATGCCTGGAAGCATGAGGATCAACCGCAAATCTCTTTTTACATAGATTGAGCTCATAAAAATGTAAAGAAACCCTGAAAAAGTGGTTTGACTTTTCTATGTCTACAGCAAGGGTTCGATTGAACCCATATTGGGGGCGTTCAATCGAACCCCCCTACCCATTAATTTGCATATTATTTTAAAGGGGTTTGAACAAACCCATGTTTGATCAAACATATTTTTTGGGTTCATTCGAACATAGATTTGATCAAACCCCTTTTTTTCCCTTTCTCTCCACAAACTAGTCAATTTCTATAAAAAAATGTCTTTCAAAGCTCAATTTGAGGATGAAAATGGAGAAAATTTCAAAGATCCAACTAGATTATGATATTCCTCGGAATGAGCTATTTGTCGAATATAATTTTAATACGGTTTTCTTTTATTATGTATTTTATTTTTTAGTTTTATTAAACATAGGTTTTTCACCGAAAATCAAGCTCTCTATTCTACACATCTGGAAAAATAGCAGATTATAAAAATAAAATTTTGAAAAATACATTCGGGCTAGGTATTGGTATCCTTGATCCATTAAAAAATAAATTGAATTTTGATACATAAAGAAAAATTTATGTTGTATATAGTCCACCTGTGTTTGAATTGTATTTAGTTTGTCTTTGGAACTTGACTAAGGAAAAAAAATATTTAATAAAACACTATAAAACCAAATGAAAGTGCTAGATATCATAGTTTAAAATTTATATTAGAAAAAAATATAATTTTATCCTTCATACAAAAAAATTTATGTTGTATGCAGTGAGTGTCACTCCTTTAAAATGTTGTTTTTAAAAAAAAACTAGTTTTCAGAGGAGATGGAAAAAGAAGTGCAATTTGATTCAATTTTTTTTGAAAAATACATTTATAATCTATATTCAAATTATCAAAAATCACTAGTTTGCATCATCTTCAAATTCCTCATGGTTTAGCCGCTATAGGAGCCCGAAAGTGAATATTTAGTTTAAAAAAATCAGTTCAGTGTCCAATTTGCCCAAAAATTGTAAACCCTTATTCGTCCCTTTGTGTATATGAAAGACTAGAAAATTTTCAGGTGGAACGTGGAAGTTTTGTAGCAACTCCTGCAAATTAGAAATTCGAGGTTGAATAATATCACCTTCCGCTGGAATTCAAGACAAAGCATTGATTATAGCAGAAAATACTTCAATCGGTTCTCCTCTCACCATAGTGGAATTGATATGGAAGTTTCTAATAAACTCCAATACTATATCCCATTCATATCCTTCATATTTAAGGATGAAATCCAACCATCCAACTTGCTACAAATATCTCCTTGATTCAGCATCCAAGGTGATTCCCTTTGATTCCGCCATTATTTTGTACCCCATTTTTAAAAGTATAAAAAATTTTAGAAGCTCAAAGATTTTCCAACAATGTCGGAAACCAATTTCTAGAAATCGAAATCCTCTTCTATTTTTTAAATGGCAGCGTTAAATTTCCCTCAAAATGAATGAAAAGATATCACAATGAATGCAATATTAATTCAACGTACTTGCATGCCTATTATGTCTCGTCAAGGTACTAAAACGAGTATGTCACATATGTATTAACTTTATTTCCTATCACTTCACCTTGAAAACCATCTTGTCACATTTATTACTTAATTAAGTAATGATGTGTCCTTTTGTACATTTAAAACAAATTATATTTGGCTTATCAAAAAATCATAATTTAATCCTTTAAGTGACTTTATAAACTATAATTAATGTACTTTAGAATTTGAAAAATGCCTGGCAATATAAATGCTTACCTATCAATGATGAAAAATTCAAGTGATGGTGAATAATAATAGTGAATTCTCGCTTAATCCGTGCAGTCTACAACAAAACATGATCTTAAGAAAATAAACATTAATTAAATCAAGACATGTTGAGCTCTACCTGATGGGACTTTTGAAATTTGTCAAATTTTTGCCTGGTTTGGGCATCTTTTTTTACCTTTTATGGATAGGGATCTAATGCTTAGGGTTTAGGGTTTTTTGTTACCCTTGATAAGTTTTATTGAAAACTTTTGAACCCTCACATTATATTTTAGCATTGACCTATTGTTGGGGGTCACCAGTCTCTTAAGTCATCCGACTGAGCCTATTTTTCATGTTCTTACCGACCCCTTTCACCTAACCTATCGATCTTTTCTTTCTACTTGGGTTTTATTATTATTTTACCTATGTCAAGTAGTTTTCCCTAGGTTTGGGTTGGCCTAAATTATTGTGCCTCTAAGGGTTTTTCATGTCGGCCCCACTATTATAATTATTTTTTCCTATGCAGTTTGGTTGATCGTTGGATCATGGGTTCTGATCTGGACCATTCCTTGCATACCTCACAAGGTATCCTACTGATATCACTAAATTGTTGCGAGGTGTGTGAGATGCCGCCATTTGTCAAGTATGGTATTTGTGGCCTGTCCTGATGCGCCTATAGTGATTAGTGGATGTCTTTTCTACAATGGATATTAAATGATGAGGATTAATGATGATCATCCCTCGTAGGCCTCACACAAGCAAATTAATGTTTTCAAAAATGCCATGAGGTTTGTGAGCCGGTGACACATGGCTTAGCTCTGTGGAATGAGGGGGTTGCGTGGGGCCTATTGCTCGGTTGAAAGTTCTTGATTGCGAGGGGTGTGATTGGCTGCTATTTTCCTAGGTGGTGATGTGGATTTTTCAACAATCATTGACTCAATCCGAGTCGTCTGACTTTCCAGGTATTTTCATATCGACGGTTTGTTTTCAAAGGGTTACTGTTCACCCGTGTGAGGATTACTTGTGCTCTACAAGTTATTCTCATTAATGGCACAGGTTTTTCAGAGGATTTTCCTCTTGATTTCCTTGCGTGCAAGTGATATCCACATGATAATTCAATGATAGGCTTTACGACATTTTCCATGATCTCACAATTATCCTGTGGTGGCAAAGTCAGCCACTAATCGCTCATTTTCTCATACTACATTTTGAGAAATTAATGTTCCCTACATCTACTTGATCTATAAATGCCTGTTAATTTTCTCATCTGTATCATTGCATTTTAAGTTTATTCGCTTGTAGGGAATTGATTTTTTTACTAATTTTTGAGCTAGCATCTTTAATGGATAAATCAATAGTATGACGAAGTGCTCAAGTGAGTGTAACGAATTTGTAACATAAGGAGAAAAAAATTATTCTCAATACTTCTGGAACAATCAATCAAAGGGTGGGGATGAGGTCTGGGAATTCCACATCACTTGCCAAGCTCTCTTCATGCTTTGATGGTGAGGGGTCCTAAATTAATTCGAACTACCATAGCTACCTCGCAGCCCTAACTAAACTCATGGGAGTTGATGAGGAGGTGCTCTCAATTTCTCCAATTACTATGGTGGAATTGTGTAATGTTGTTGGATCTAGTGTTGGTACTAGCAGGGGTAAAGGACCAGTCTCGCTTCTTACTAAAGTTAGAACAAGGAGTGGCCGCTTGTATTGGGGCCGTGTGGTTGCTCCGGGTGTCGAAAAATGAGTGGTGTTGCTGGGGTGGTGTTTTCTTCCTTTTCTTCTATTGCAACCGTTCGGGTTTGATGTGGATGTGCATGTGGATGGTGCAATTTTTATTGTCTTTTTTGGCTAGTTACAGGGGTGTAACCATTTTTTGATTCCTTTGCATGTATTGCAATTATTTTGATGATGAGGAGTTTTTTTAAGTGAATTTAAATTTCATTTGGTAAAAGTGAAATTCTTTTTGAAATGAACAATGGAGCCCAATTCTTGTTGCTCTCATGTTCTATAAAGGAGATTTCATGGCTCATTGTTAAGGGTCAAATTTTGTATCGTAAGGCTTAGGCTATGTACATAAAGGTTATATTATAGTATTTTGGAAGGTTCTAGTTGGAAAATCATTCCATGTCGAGTGTTGTATAAAATAAGCATGCTATGCTTTTATAATAACTGGTATCAATAAATCTACAAAAATATTAAGAATATTTCTCTCTTGTGTACATGTCATGGATTATGAATGGATTTATCAATGGTTTCTTCATTCGATTTCAATGGTATATTTGGATGTGTAATTAATTTTCTTGCTTTAGCTTCATGATTTAATCAAATGCTTGAAAAGGAATTACAAGTCTATGATAATGTGCTGAAGATTATCTAAAGAGTATTGTTTTAATTAATGGAAAATCTCATAATGTAAGGCATAGTAATGATGAGTTCCATAACATCAGGGTTATGTTTTATGTGACTCCCACCCAGTTGTATGAGGCATTGGATAGTTCATTCTAGATCTTTGTTAGAAGTGCAAGACAATATCCCTATGTGTAAAATCTCAAGATTTGAACATTTAAAAATCATTGTCTGTATCTTTTGAGATATAAATCTTACATTAAGTTTTATTTTCCTAGCTCTAGATAGTCGTTATTGTTCTTTGCTTTTTCCAAAAACAAGGTAATTGCTATCTAGTTGCATTAATGGGAAACCTATTTGTATGTAGAAGTGTTCATAAGGCATAAACCATTTTTATGAACACATTTAAGAAAACCCTCCTTGTTTTCACAGAGCCTAAAGTGTGGGAGATTTCAGTTGTTGACTAAATCTCGTTAGCTGGCCATTAGTTTTGTAATTTCTTGAATATAGAGTGTGGAAAACTCTTAGAGCATTATAAAGACTTAAAGGGTAAATTAAAACACCAACACTACCCTTGTGGGAGCCCACTTGTTTCCACGTGCTATGTCATTAATTTAAAATTTTCATCTAATCCTGTACCTACACATTTACTCAAAAAAATTATTAATAAAAGAATCTGAAAGCTTCTAATAGTATATGATCATTTATTTGTGCTCTTGATTGTCATGAATTGCTATAGTCATCTTTCAAAAAAATTTCCTTTCCTAATTCATCAAGAACAACTGATCAAGAGAGATTAGGAGTGATTTATGAAAACCTCAAAAATTGGAACTTCCATCTGATCAAGTGTGATCACGAGCTATTATAAGTTTGAATCGCTCTAATTTTTATTTTATTCAAACTTGATTAGAAGTGTTTTATGACGCTTTAAATCATTCCAATTCCTTCTTGATCAAGAATGATCAAGAGCTATTTATGAACTATCGATAACCAATTCTTTATTTCCATTCTAATCAAGCATAATCATAAGCTATTATGAGCTATTATGCCCAATTAGGCTTGATCAGAACTATTCATATTTATTCCTAGGAGGCTCTCTTTTTTTGTTTTTTAGAGTAAACTATCATTTCTAGTTTTCAATTTACTTTGTTTATTTGTGGCCATCTAAAATTGACCTAAGGATTGACCATTTCACCAAAAAAGGAAAAATCTTCCTTAGTAAAATTCTCAATTCTTGCTTGAACCTTAGTGATAAATTCCTTCTTTGGTGTTGTTTTATGATAAATCTTGAGCCTATGCCCACTTATGAGTATTTTTTCTCTCTCTCCATATATAGGTATTAACTGAACAAATCCATTATCAAATACTTGTGCAATCTCATATGGACCAAGCCATCTTGTATGTAATTTACCCTTGAATTATTGAAACCTTGAATCAAACAACAAAGCCCAATCACTTGCAGTAAATTGCTTACTACAGATATTTTGATCATGCCATTGTTTCCTCTAGCCTTGAATAATTTCAGTTTGGTGCAAAGCTTCAGTTATCATCTCATCCAACTTATTTAGCTGCATTATTCTATTCTTTTGTGATTCAGTAAGATCTATCCCTAAATTTACAACTATTCTAAGTGTCTGTAACTCAAACTCAATAGGAAAGATAGGAGTTTTTCCATAAACCAGCTCATATAGTGAAAATATAGTAGTTGTCTTCCATGTCTTATATTCCCATACAACTTCAGTTAACCTATAAGACCAGCCATTCTTCCTAGATGAGACCTTTTTTGTGAGAATATTTTCTAGCTCTCTATTGATCACCTCTACCTATCCAATTTCTTGAGGATGGTAGGGCGATGATTTCCTATGTTGAACTTGATATATAGCTTGAAATTATTGAAGCATCAAAGAAATGAATTGTGGCCCTTGATTTGACACAAGTGCTTTCGTTGCTCCATATCTTTGTAGAATATTCTTGTATATGAAATCTACAACTTTATCCTCCTTTGCAACTAGTAATGCTTTGAATTCTACCCATTTTGTAACATAATTATTACATACAAGTATATGATGATTTCCCTTTGATGGAGGATCTATTGGTCCAATGAAATCGATACCCAAGTTTTCAAATGGCTTAAGTGGAATTTGTGTCTATAGTGGCATTTTTGTTTATCTTATAGGTCTCCCCATTCTTTTACAATGATCACAGTGTCTGATGTAATAAAATGTAACTTTAGTCATAGTGGGCCAGAAATAGCCCACTCCCAAGATTTTATACACTGTTTTTATTGTGGAGTAATGTCATGCTCCTAGTTCATCATGACATGCTCTCAATATATCATATACTTTAGTTTTCTACACAGAGCTTTGCATTACATGATCTGGGCATATTTTAAACAAACAACCATTAATCCATTCAAATCGGCAGCTTTCCCTCATCAATCTTTTTTCTGTTTTAATGAAAACTAAGGACATTTCCTAGTTACTAAGTAATTCACAATATTAGCAAACCATGCTGACTCAATAAATATTGCAAATAGATTTTCATAAGGAAATGCATCTTCTATAGGTTCATTACTACCCTACAAAACCATTCTTGATAAGAAGTCAGCTACAAAATTATCTCTACCTGGCTTATCAACGATGGTTATATCAAAATCTTATAGTAATAACAACCATATAATTATGCGTCCTCCCACAAAAGTTGTGTTCATAATATAATGAATAATTGCATGGTCAGTATGCACAAAAGTATTATATCTAGTGATGTAATGTCATAATTTATTTAAAGAAAATACAACCGCTAAAAATTCCTTCTCATTAGTAGTGTAATTTGGTTATGTTGCATTGAGGTTTTTTCTTACATAATATATAGCACGCATTGCTCTAGATTCATCCTTTTGCCCAAATGACTACTGACATGATGGAGTCCATAAAAATTTAGTCTTTCTTTAAAAAATAAAGAGTGGACCTGCAATTT
Source organism: Sequoiadendron giganteum (assembly GCA_007115665.2). Lineage (NCBI taxonomy): Eukaryota > Viridiplantae > Streptophyta > Pinopsida > Cupressales > Cupressaceae > Sequoiadendron > Sequoiadendron giganteum. The sequence goes on along the minus strand of CM021103.1, from coordinate 167,474,068 downwards.
TTTTGAATCCATCAATAAACCTTTTGTAATAATGAGAGTGTCTTAAAATCCTCCTTACATTCATTTGACTCTAAGTTATGGGTATTTGTAAAATTATTTCAACTTTCTTTGGGTCTACTTTAATTAATTATTTTGATACGTGATGACCCAAGACAATTCCTTCTGTCATCATTAGAAAAATATTCTCATGGTTTAAAGACTTCCTATGTTCTTTACATATTTCTAGGACTTTGTCTAGACTTTCCAAAGATTCATCATAGTTTTTTCCATGGACCGTGGAATTGTCCATATAAAATTCAACACATGTTGTTGTTAGGTCTGCAAAAATAGCAAGAACAACACGTTGAAAGGTTGCATGAGAATTACATAATCCAAAAGGTAGAACCCTATAAGCGAAGGTACCCCATGAACATGTAAATTTCATTTTATCCTGATCCTTTAAAGCTACTTGAATCTAGTTGTAGCCACTAAACCCATGAAGAAAGGAAAAATAACTACTTCTAGATTAATTGTCCAATACCTGATATATGAAGGGTAATGGAAAATAATTGCTTTTTGTAGCCTTATTTAGTTATGTGTAATCCACACACACCCTCCATTTCCCATTTTTCTTAGGTACAATGACTAATGGAGAAACCCATTTGCTATCTGAAATACGATAAATAAATCCTATCTTGAGTAATTTCTCTATCCCCAATTTAACAAAATCTCTTAGTGCAGGGTTGATTCTTCTCTAAGGTTGTCTTATCAGTTTTACATCCTCAGTATAGATGTGTTGTGTACATATGTTTGGATGGATTCCTCTCATATCCTTATAGTCCCAAGCGAAAGCTTCTACATTTTTCTCAAAAATTCCTTTTAAACCTTCCTCTTGTTTTACTGTTAAGGAATTGTCAATAAGTAGAGGTTTATCTACTTGGACTAGAATTTTTTTTTTCTTTTCCTGTAGATTCGATGGATCACCAATTAAAGTGTTCAAAGGAAAAGGATGTGGTAGAAGTTGATGAAGCAAATAATTCTCATCGCATTTTTTTTGCTAGAAAAAAGACAACATGGTAGAGTTTCAGAGTCACAACAACCTTCTAGGTCTTCCTCTTTTATGTCCATAGGCTCTTGATATTCCTCAGCATGCTCTACCAAGGTCATCATTATAAGGCCCCTTATTTCCTCATCTTCAAAATTAAGATCATCAATCCAGATTTGATTATTAGATGTTAAAGAAGGTTTTTCTGGTGGATAGAGAGTTAATTCCTTCTATCTAATCCCATTAGAAATAGTCATACTACCGGATGTACAATTAATAAGTGGTAGTTTTTGCTAACCAAGGTCTCCCTAAAATAATAGGATAACCTGTATTTCTCTATTTAGTTTGTAAAACAAGGAGGTCTCTAGGATAATCCCAGGTGTCAATAGTGATAATAAAATCCTCATGAATTTCTTCAAGTTTTGCAATCGATTGATTGAATAATTGCAAAATTGTAGTTTTAGGATTAACATTAATAATTCCTATCTTTTATGTTGTTTCAATAGTAATAAAATTGATGGTGCCTCCTAAATCAATAAGAACGTTTTCAATGTCAAAACCATTAATGCAAAGAGTAACTACATGACTCCCTCGATCACCATATTTCTGTGGAATTAACTGCCCTGATAAGATATTAGACAACTTCCCTCCAATTTGAATTGTAGGGGGAAATTTATTTTTCCTCCCTCGTGTCTTAACACATAGAGTTTTAACCATCTGATTGATTTCTGGTATGTCATGAATAGACCTTAATAGGTGAATTTCCATTTTTACTTTCTTAAGCTCATCAATAATCTAAGGATCAACTAGATCATCATTTTTATCAACTTGTTTAACCATTGGTTCCTAATGAAATCATGAAGGAAATGGTGTTTTTTTAGAATGATCTTCCTTGATTTCTTTTTCTATCTCCTTCACTAAATTTTGTTGTTGATCTTCCTTAGTTTCATCAGGTTTTGATGGTATAACTCTATTTCTTAAATGAATATCCCCTATTTAAATGTTATTCAAATCAACTAGATTAGGGTCATCATTATAGGTAGGTTCCTAAGATTTCACATTCTTAGGATTAAGAACTAGCTAAGTAGGTATTTGAGGCTAATTGACTGGTTCAAAACTTGAAGGTTGGTATGATCTAGTTAGTTGATTCTGATTCCAGGGTTTCTTTGACCCTTGATTCTTCCATTGGTTATTTCCTTGATTAGGCTACCAATGGTTAGGCTACCATTTGGTTTTTTTTTTTCCATTGAGGTTGGTTTATTTTCCACTAAGGCTAGTTCCATTATGGATATTCAGGTTGTTCCCATGGTGGTATCCAAGGGTTTGTTATGGTGAAGGTGGATTTTTCATTTGCTGAGGGTTCCACTACAATTGGGAGCAACATTGTCCATTTGAATTCCATTGATTTGAACCCCAATTAGGATTATTTCTTGGCTGACCAAAGGTTGAGGTAAATTGTCTCTATCCTCTAAAATTCAACTCCTCTTCTACTGGTGCTAGTTTTTTTCAACTGGTTCCTAATTTCTTGAAGGAAACTACATTTTCTAGTAGAATGTTTGTTTTCACATATCTCACATAGATGTACTTGAATAAGAGGACATTCTCTCAGTGGATGATTATCCCTGAATTTAGGACAGTAAATGGACAAAGGTTTTACTATTTTTTTATCTAGTTGAGAACTAAGATGAAGGAGACTATCTATTTCTATGCTTGCAATTTCTTCCATAACTCTGGAGACATCAGTAAAGGAATCCTTGTTCCTTCTCCTATAATTTGGTCTTTTTCTGGAGTAATTCCTACAAATCTCAATGATTTCCTCAAAGGTTTGTTTATTAACATCTCCTTTTCCTATCAGATTCAGGGCTTCTGTACAATCACCACCAATACCTTTTAGACAGATGGATTTACTAATTTCTCGATCTAATCCTTTTCCACACCTTTGCAAAACAAATTGATACCTATCTACATAATCCTCTAAACTTGTGTCTTCCAACTACCTCATTTTAAACAATTCTTCCTTCCTATCCCTGACTCTACAATAATCCTGATATTTATCTAGAAAAATTGTTTCCATTTCATCCAAAGTCATTATTAAATTTGCATTCAATCACATAAACCAACGTAAAGTTGATTCCTTAAGAGTGGATGGAAATAATTTAAATTTTTGGTTGTCAGATGTATAATCCTAATTTTGACACTTGAACTCGAATAAAAACTAATGAGGATATTCCAAAGTTTTCCCACGAAATGTAGGAAAAATAGAGGGTGATATATTTTTCATTAGTGGCTCATTTGCTTGGACATTTATGGCGATGGGAAAGGAAATTTTTTTGTTAGGAACCTCCTCCTCCTAATCTTTATCTCCCATATTTTCTGATTGGGTGGATTCTATCCTAGCTAAGGGTGAACTCGTAGTACTACACTAAGCTCCTTCCAGATAAACCTCTAAATCTCCTCTTACAAGTCTTCCAAACTAGTCTTTGTACCTATTCATTAACTGACAGAGAAATTCTTACCAACACTTGAGGCTTATATTTTGTTTTGAAGCCAAATATTCCCTAGCAACGATGCCAAAAATGATGGTAGGATGTCATTGATGTCAAAATTCCGACTCATTTAATTTATTTAATGTCAATCCAAGGGTGTCTAAAGCTATTTGTGGCAAGAGTTGGATTGGTTTTGGGGGGATTTTGTTGGTTTCAGCTTGATTAGGATCATTTTTATGCTATATCTATTTAATCGAAAGTGGTTCTATTTTGTCCTTCTATTTTTTAATCTATTCTAAATAACCTTTAAAATGGAAGTTAAACAGAGAGGGTTTACTTCAGGACAACTAAGATTATGAAAGAATGGAAGATTAACTTGATCTACTTTTCTGAATTTGTAGATCTATTTAAAAATTAACTAATTTCTTTCGAAATAAACTATTCCATTCCTCACTTCACTGAATTAAAAAGTAACTTTCCCTCTTTGCACAAAATCAATAAAAAAATGATTTAGACTACTTCAGATCTACAAATGACTCTTAACTAATAAGTAAACCTAAGGGTATGTGCAGGATCATGATGGGCCAAAAAGTGGCGATATGTAAGTGATATGATGGTCCATGTGGCTGACGATTTTTTTTTAACCCAAAATTGATGAAACGAAAAGGGTTTTTAAAGGATATTCTCAACTTTCCATCAATATAAATTATGCTTTACTTTGAATTTAATAAATAATTATTATTCATTTTCTATTTTAATTATGACTAAATTCTTGATGGGTAGGTTGATTGAAAAACATTTATAGCTTTCAAATGGTATCACATTTTCTAAATCTAGAACATGCATCACATACTATAGCATTAAAAAAATAAAAAAATGAATTTCATGAAGTTTTAACCAAGTTAAGGTGGTTAGACATACAAGTTTTTATATTTTAAAAAATTTGTAATAAATAAATTGTAATTAATTATTTACTTGAAAAAATATTACAAAAATTATGCATCACATCGGGACATGAGTCATCTACTTATATCTAAAATATTATCATTTTATTGTGGTTAGGGTGGTAAGACAAACACCTACTTCTTATTTTTTCCTGAAATTTAAGAATTACTGCATTGAAATTTCAAATTTTCACCAAATAGATTTTTTTATTTTTAAATAAATCTAGTAGTTTAGAAACTACATTCCATTTGCTATAGATTCTATTCTTACATATTTTTGAAATAATATAGATAACTTATTCAAATTTTTATGTCAATTTTCCTAACTCTGATTTTTCAAATTTTCATTACCACTTAAGGGCCTATTTTTTCCATGATGATCCTGCACATACCCCTTACAAATATTAACCAATAAAATAAAATCTGATCTAAGATTCTTCACAACATACAACAAATTTAATGATTCTAATATATAAGATAGAATAGAAAACAAAACATAGGAATAACAAGTGAACTTATTAACTAAAGGATCACCTTCCTTCCCAAAATGAACTATTCTACTTCTAGAAAAATTGACGACATAGTTGATATCAACTTATTTTTATTTCCATAGAATTTTCCTAGATACGGATGAATTACAAAGAAAATGATTCTAAGTTAAAACAAAAAAAGAAACTACATGAGAACGATCAAAAACTTGATACAATCTAACATCCAACTATTGTGTTGGAGTTGGATATAAATATCTAGCTTTATTTCAAAAGTAAAAGATAAGAGGGAAACTAATCTAATCCTAGTCTAAAAGATATCCTCGTGTGCAGGAACATAATTGGTGTGGATCTTGGTAACTACCTTTAGTTGAGTTGAATTCCAAATTTCTATACTAGACATGCTCTACTGGAGCTTTGGTTACAGTTGGTATATTCTTCACTTATAATGATGAGTCAAAAGGAGATCAGTAGATAAACAAATCATTTAAGGATGAGTCACAAATAATCCATCCATTCATCACTTTTATACATAAAATAGTTAAAATCTAGATGAGAAATAAATATCAGTTGAGTTGCATAATAAATGTGCACTTATCATAAAAAAATCATAGGTTAATCACCACATTAGTCATGCATTAAACATAAATAAGCATTCATCTTGACCATTCATATTCTAAGTCTTATACCTCATTAAGTTCATAAATTTATACATAAAGGAGAATATTATGAGTTCTAAAGCCAAAATATAAACTATTTAAAAAGGTATAAACTTAGTAATTATGAGGTCTTTACTAGGCCTCATCATGTAGCAGTTGCTAACCTTTCTTCTTGGCTGAATTTTTTTGCAGATCTAAAACTTTCTTCACATCTTCATCAGGTTCTTTAGACAGAGTTTCCACTTCCCATAACAGAGGACTGAACTTCAAGAAGTATGAAGCTCTTCCAAAGATAAATCTAATTTTGGGTCCTCTCCAACAATGGAGTCACACATAAATTCTTTGAACTTTTCTGCAAGAAAACCTCCTCCTAGTCTGAGAACTGCTCAACATCGAAACCAGATGTTCAAATTCACCAAATGTATGAATTTGTGATATGACAGTTTGTAATTGGAGATTCAAATTTCTCCCCAGTAGAGTCACCAATTTTGTGTTGGTGATTTTTTAGGAACCAGAAGTAATCTTACCACTTACCTATAGATCTGCCAAAACAAAATACTCTAGAAGGGTAGGAATTTTCCAACAAATAAGTAAGGATTTTAGGGCACTTAATCCTACTCTTCGGGCTTTGTGAAACCCAAGAGGGTGATCCTTGTAATGTTCATGTGATATATATTTGATCAAGAATATTTCTACACATAGATAAATTCCTTTAAAGAAAAAATTGGCAACATTCTTTAAAGACTTGGCTAACCTTTAAAAAAAATATTGTCTATCGAAAGGCATAAGGTAGTACTTCAGATTTTTACATTGTAGTTGAAAGTATTTTTAATTATTTTCATTCTTGTTCCAAGCCCTTAGTTAGGTGCATGACTAACTAATTCATCTTTAGATTAACATAATGAAAACACTAGTGCCTCATCTTGGTATAATGGAGTCATATTTGTAATTACCAGTTATACATTAGCAATTTAACTTAGTAATTAGTGGACTATTGATACACTACTTTGTAGTATTCAACTCAATTTACCTAAAAAACAACTACTTATCGATCCTATGCCCTTTCCTCAAAAACCCGTGACCTTATTTTAGTATTTAATCAATTATTTGAATTGAAGTAGAAATAAACTCACTCATTCAATTAAAACAATTGAAGACAAACATAAATATCATTAACCATTTAATTCATAATTTGAAAGAAAATTACATAGGAGAGCATATGCTTGATAATTGACACATTCTTCTATAACTAATGCTACTGTTAAACTATTTTAAGATCATTACATAATAAATCATACCCTCCAATCCCTCCTGATTTGTTCATCAGTTAATGTATTTACAATCTGCTCCTTCATGAGCTTTATTTTTTCCACCTAGACCATTTTGAGACCTAAAACGTGAACCCCTGTAACCAGCCTTGAAACCCCTTTTATAGGATAAGGGAGAAACAAGCAACACGTTCAATTAAAATTGCATTTTAAAGTTAATTTCACCTAAATTTGAGATGTTTGCTCAGAAAGTTACATATAATCATTCGCAGAGTAGCGGAAATCAAAAAACAAAACTTCACACAATTTTTCAAAGAAGAAGAACCCGCTTGTCAAAATGCATCTTTAGTCATTGCAGCAACCTCAAAAATGCATGTCCATGTTAAGCATAAAGAGTCTCCATCATACATATGTTCAGAAGGACAAAAATGCCACCAAGGTAATGCTATCATCAAAAACAAAAACTAGGACCAAGATGCTATCTTTCTCAATCAACACCAGAGTATGCATGACCACTTCATGTATTTTTATAAGTAAGAGAAACCACCACTCCATCCTCATCAAAGTCCATCAAATTTTCCATGGTAAGTAATAGCAGTAGCTTGAATCAATTTCAACCTCACTGCTCAAGGGACTATCCAAGATTTCAATGGGATAATTATGTTTTCCCATGCAAGATCAATCATAGTTATTCCACCTTTTTTCTTACCTCATAGATTCCACTAACTTCTTCTCTTTAAACTTGGTTGACCCTTCTGAAAAAACCCTATTCATGAGATGGTAAGTTCTCTTAACACCACCCTGCACAAATTTCTTACCACAAGCACTCCTCTTTCCCTTTTCCTTTGGAGTTATAATAACTATAGGTGTGTCTTGTTTAGTTTTAGGGATATCATCATGAGACTCAAGCAAATTGAGTCTTTTAGACCTTCTATTTGGGGAGGTGGATACATTGGGTTTACTCATCCTCAATAAATAAAATTTACAAACTTTACATGATAGATACAACCCAAAAAACATTAAAACCTTATTGACATGTGAAATTCAAGCAAGAATTCCAATGGTGTGATCCCACAATGTTGGTTTACAATTTCTGGTAGATTCTAATTTTTGCTGAAATCGCATATGTTCAGAAAATATAATGATGTAAGCCTTAAAAAGTTCCATTTGAAGGATTCCAATTGAATAGGTTTTTATCAAACCACCTTGGATCAAACCCCATTGGATAAAACCTTGCTATTTTTAAACCATACCTATAATGGAATCTCCTTTACACCTATCAAAAATGCTAATAAAAAAACCACTTTTTATTTACCTTTTGGTGGATCAAATGAATTCATTTAAAATTTATTTTTCTAATTATTTAGTATTTATTATAAGCTTCCCAAAAAGTATAATTTTAAATAAATATAATATAATTATTATATTTATTTTTATTTCATGTGAATACAAGGTTTTTCACCGAAAATCAAGTTCTTTGTTCTGCACATGTGGAAAAATAGAAGATTATCAATTTATTTTTAGAAAAATATGAGTGCACAAAATATTGAAGTCCATGATTCAACAAAAAAGAAGAATTTGGATACATACAAAAAAACTTATGTGTTATATGGTCCACCTATGTCTGAATTGTAATTGGTTTGACTTCAAAACTTGATTAAGGAAAAAAAATCAATAAAAAACTATGAAATCAATTGGAAGCACTAGATATCGTAGTTACAAATCTAAATTTGAAAAAAATGCAATCTGATCATTCATGGAAACAAAGATATGTGTTATATAGTGAGCATCACTCCTTAAAAATGGTGTTTACTGAAAAAAACTAGTTTTTGAATAAGATGGAAAAGAAGAGCAATCTACTTCCAAATTTTTTGAAACAAAAATATGCAGAATCTACAGACAAAATTTCACAAATAACTAGCTTGGATCATCTTCAAATTCCTCACAATTTAGCTACTAAAGGTTTCTGAAAGTGAAGATTTAGTAAGAAAAAGTAAGTTCAGTGTCCAAAAAGGCCAAAAATTGTAAACCAATATTGTGGGATCGCCTAATGCAAAGACTAGGTAACAAAATTATAGAGCCAATGATAGCTTCTCCAAAATAAAAAATTGATAGTCACTCAATTGATAAGAATGCAGACAAAAACTTACCCATGAGAAAATTACTGATTGCCCCTACAATTCCTCGACACAGTCACTCACATCAACCTTGTCCTAGACTTAAGCCTAACTCCTCAGCTTTTAATTGCAATTGTACAAAAAAATATGACTACCAACTCCCATTTATCAAGAAACTTGAGGATGTTGACCATTAATCATCAAGGGAGGCCAACATGAGCAAGGAAATGATCAATCGTTGGATTTTAAATCACAACCATTAATCTCCCAAGTGCCTTAAAAACTTGTTTATCATCTTCAATCATTACAGAAAAAAATCATCTGCATGCCTCAAGATGGGTTTTGGGTAACCCTACATCTATCTTCTTCCGTTAATGCTTGCTCACACAAAGCAGAGAGGCTCTCATGTCCATATCTTGATTATGAATATCAGTCATTGATATCCTTTTGAGATAGTGTGTTGGATGACTCAGATTGAGTCATTCAAGTTGAATTTCTATCACCATCATTCACCAGTCCATCAACCCATGAAATTCTACTAGCTGGATGCCAAATCATCTGCCTTGTGGGCTTCACCATGCTTTTCTAAGTAGAGATAGAGATACACATATCGTTAGCCCACTAACCTTGCAGATTTTAATACATCATTATTTTAATCTTGTAGCATGAGAGGGGAATATCTAAGATCAACTCTAAAAATTGCCTTACATCCATTGATTTAAAAGCTTAAATTATTGGGCATGATAGTGGAGACCGATCCCCACACTTGTAGTAGTACATGTGTCAGCAACCTACTGACCCCGCTACATTTCAGAAACTATTATTTTATTCCCATGGGGCTAGTAGGGAATAGTTCCAAGATCTAATCCTCTAATCTGATGAGTGGCAATCTACACATGCACAAATGTTAGTTTTTACGGAGGGGACCCGAATAGGTCGATGAGATATATACACTCAAGAATATAGACTTAAGACATAAGTTAGTTTAATCATGAAATATTTTCCCCGAACATAGGAAGAATTAAAGAAATGGAATTGTATTCAATGACCAAAAGACCTAAACCAAGGGGCCATTAAAACAATGTTTGTGATGCCTCAAGTGATAACTCAGGTGACCAGTAATTGGGTGTAGCAAGCCAACAAAAGATTAGAACGCCCAAGGGTTTAAGACCAAAAAATTAGAAATGAGGAATTTTTAAATCGAAACCCTAAACCCTACCCTTGGGCATAGAGGCAATAAATCATGATAGGGCATGCACTGGAACTCAAAATTTGTAGAATTTTAGAAGCTCTACCAAGTTTGGTGCATGTGATATAATTCAGACACCAAACCTATAGTAGTGTACAATGCACCATGCTATCAACCTTGTAATAGACGAATCATCCCAGATCATAGTAAAAATGTGTAAGCATTCTATAAACGATGCATAGATAGTCATGTGATGCTCCATCTCCCATATCGTGTGAACTAGGACTACATCTAGTTGTTATCCTCATCCATCTAGGACTAGTACTAGTGCTATAGTGAAAATCATAATCTACCTCACAAGTGGCAACCATGCATAACGTAGCCACTGTAGCTCAATACGTGGCCCCACGATCTCATCCCAAACCAATCCTCCTAGACACTATTGGATGTCTACTCTCATATCCCTATAGGTACAATCCTCTACAAAATAGATAGTCTCATGTTGAATGGGAACTCAAAGAATGTGATGTACATCCTCCAAAGTGGTCATCATCTCACTAGTAGGTAGACAAAAGGTGCAAGTATCTACATCCCACCTCTCTTCTAATTCCATTAGCATGGCATCATGGTATCTCATAGGAGGCATGAGATATTCCCAATATAAACTAGTAGCCTATAAATTCTATGTATCCTCTTTGGAAATGTTATGACTAGGTCTCATAATCAAAAGAATAGTGTACTGCTAAGATGCTATTGTGACCTAGGAGGAATCTAACAAAAAATAAAAAATAACTCCTTTAAGAATTCTAAAATCTTAAATCTATACATCAACAATCAAAAAAATATTCTTAAGTTTTACTAGGGTTCTTTTCTAAGGGTCCTAGACACTTTATTCCGTTTTTGGGATAGCTCACAAAGAAATGAGACTTTGTGAAAAAGTGGAACACTTCACAAAAAAAAGGGGTGCTTTGTGACTTTTTCTTCCAAGGTCCTAAATCTATCTAGAAATACGTGAAAAATGAAATAAATGCATAAAAATAAATCTAAGGTAGACAAGAATCCACTCTCTAGATGTTGCAGATCACCTCATGCTACCTCCTCATGTAGGCTATCAATCTTGGAGGCACATATGCTCATACACTCGAAATTATCACTCACTCTCCATTGAAGTCAAAATACAAGAAGATAAAAGACAAAATTATTACAAATTACTTCAATTTTTACTCTTATATATGTTCAAATTAGGTGATTTGCATATTAGGGTTAAAAGTTATTTTTTATTCAAACTAGCATATTAGGGGCTAGAGGGCTCCATTTTTTGTGCCATTTATTGCATTTTATTTGTGATTCTACTCCTATTCTCTTGAAATGTCTATCACTATGTGGTATGGTACTTGGAAATACCGTATGATATGAATTATGCAATTTTATGGGGTTAGATTGCTACCTTGATTCAACCTCCATAAAGCAAATGAAACCAAGAGGGGCATACATCTACCTTTGAAGTTGATTTCGTAAAGAAGTTAGATAAGAGGATTTTTGAACAACTAATGAATTAGTTTTGTAGGATGCGGTTCCTAAAATTATGGCTTTGTAGATAGCAATCTAGTGGGGGCTTCATTCTCCCATGTTTGTGAATGAATCCATATGAGTATATCTTTATTAAATGAAGTTTATTGTTCGAATTCCTTCAGCTTACATATGCACATAGTGTCATATGGGCAATAAAGTGGGGGATAAATGTAGTGTAGAAAATTATACTCCCTTCTTGGAGATGGTACAATTTCACACTTTATTTGGACCTATTCTAGTACCCTTGCATTCATGACCCTTTAAATCATAATTAATAGGCCCCTAAGACCTTATATTTTGGATGCCAAGGCTTGCTTTGACTGAAATCCCTAGAAAATCAACAAAGGAATTCAATTTTATAACACTCCAACATTTTCTCGCCTCATAAAACTAGGGTGGGACCCATATGCCACCTTGGGCATATGAGTCTCGAGTTTGAGTAGGAAATTAAGGTTTTTAATTCAAAATTTTGGTTGATTTTGACATTTTGGGATCTAATAAATGGTAAATTAGATAAATTTCCTATATAAATAAGGTTCTAAATTGTTATTTCACCTAAGAACTCAAAATATCAACTTGAGCACTCAAGCATACTTTCAGAACAGAATTCAAGAGCAAGGATCACATAAATTTGAAGTCTTGGAGAAGAATTGTAGTGTTTGTGTAGGTCTTCAAGCTCACTTTCAATTCTAGATCTAGCATTGTCAAGGATTGATGATGGTTGCCTATGGAGAATCATGATGGATTCTAGGTTGTGGAGATGCAACTAGCAATTAAACCAAGCCTAATGACTTGTTTCCTAAGTGATTCCATCCTCCATTATCATTCTACTCTCTACCTAAAATAAGGTACATTCATTATTATGGCTTATTATGGTGATTTGAGATCTCCCCAATTGAGTTGCCATCTCTATATTTCATGCATGCATCTTATTCTAGAAAAATAGAATAGGGTTTTATTGCATTTTAGATCCCCTAATCTTAGATGCACTTAAGATTAGGACTTGCACTCATATTTACTTTCAAGATATATTATTTCTATCAATTTTTAACTACCAAACTAGGGGTTTTACCGAGGCAAACCCCCCATAAGAAAATCAATACAATATTCTAATTTGTAGGTTGAGATCTAGAAACCAAGTTTGGAAGGAAGAGTATAGTTAGGAAAACATATTATAATCTTAACTTTCCAGAAAGGAAAAATGGGACTAATATGCCACTTGTGGCATATGAGTTCTGGTATAAAACATTTCTCAGATTCCAGAGGATTTAGACTTGCCACTATGAACTCCATGTTATGCCCAGAAACCCTAAACCGAGATTAAATTTCCCAACCCAACATATGAGTTCTAGTATACTTTAAAAGTTATATTTCTAGAATTTTAGACCTTGTTCCAAGACTCTTTAGCTCTATAGGTTCACCTTTGTTTTTATCTAGTTTTTTATTCTGATTTGAGTTCATTTTCTAGGTTACATTGTTAGGTTTTGCATATTAATTTTATTACTTGTATTTCCAAGCCTTTTCTTGGTGTTGAACCCCATTATTGTCTTTAATCACACCCTAGGAAACCTAATTGCATATCTCTTTCTATAATTCCATCACTAGATTGATATCTCTAAGGTTTCCTTGAATGAAACTTGAGTGAAATAAGAGGAAGGTCCTAAACCCTTCTTGTGTTCCATCTCCTAAAAGGTGGAACCTACCTATTTCCTTGTGTTTAATGAAAATAGGAATTCATTCTATAGTTTGAAATTAAAAGTTTAGTAGGATCAAGAGCTCTAACACATGGTAAGGAAATCAAAATCTTGTCTCAAAGTTGTGATATGATATTTTGAAGGGTATCAGGAAGAGTGAATTTTCTATTCCTATCTCCAAAAGTGTATGGATTTTTCATCTTTATAGAAGACACTTGGGTGTTAGTATTTTGAGTTTCTTCAGGGGGATTTAGTTGTAAAAATCCATTATTTTGTTTCTAAAATGTTTGGTAATTTTTTTGAGGTGTGAATTTAGTTTTTTTCAAGATGCCTAGAGGGAGTTTTCACTTCACGACTAGTAACAAAATTTGGATAATCACAAAGGATTGTACACAAATCTATGAAGGGGGGAATTTTCAACATCTCAAGTTTAGCTTGGATTCTATTTTGTACTTTTTAAATAAACATTCGGGTATGTGCAGGATCATGATGGGCCAAAAAGTGGCGATATCTAAGTGAGATGATGGCCCATGTGGCTGACGTCTTTTTTTTAACCCAAAATTGATGAAACAAAAACAGTTTTTAAAGGAGATTCTCAACTTTCCACCAATATAAATTATGTTTTAATTTGAATTTAATAAATAATTATTATTCATTTTCTATTTGAATTACGACTAAAGTCTTGATTGATAGGCTGATTGAAAAAAATCTATAGCTTTCAAATGGTATCACTTTTTTTGAATCCAGAACATGTGTCACATTCTATGATTCACATACTATAGGATTAAAAAAAAAAAAAGAATTTCTTGAAGTTTTGACCAAGTTAAGGTGGTTAGACATACGATTTTTTATATTTTTTTAAAGTTGTAATAAAAAAATCTTAATTAATTATTTACTTGGAAAAAAAATACAAAAAAATATGCATCACATCAAGACACGAGTCTTCTACTTATTTCTAAAATCTTATAAAGAAAATATTACCATTTTATTATAGTTAGGGTGGTCAGATAGACACCTACTTCTTATTTTTTCCCTCAAATTTAAGTAGTACTGCATTGAAATTTTGAATTTTCACCAACTAGATTTTAAAAATAAATAAATAAACCTAGTAGTTTAGAAAATACATTCAATTTTGTATAGATTCTATTCTTACATATTTTTGAAATAATATAGATAACTTATTCAAATTTTTACATCAAGTTTCCTAACTCTGATTTTCTAAATTTTATTACCACTTAAGGGCCTACTTTTTCCATGATGATCCTGCACATACCCATTCTTTGAAGGTCAATATGAGGAATCTTAATGCTTATTTGTGAGTAAAGAATTTGATATTACACTATAAAATTAGTGACCTTTTCATTATCGTTTTTCTTAAATGTCATTAAATTAGTTAGGGTCATCATAGGACCCATTTGAATTTGGAAGTGGTGTAAAAGGAATCAATAAGTTCATTGAATTAATGTATTGAGTTATTCAGTAAACAACAAAACCACTCTAAAGTAGTGTAGCATAGTGCAGTAAAATGTATACCCTTGCATTTTCACACTTGTTTGGGACCACCTTGATTTATTTATCATTCCTTGTGGCTTAATTGGTCCTATTTTGTGTCAACAAGCCCTATGAATGACATCTTTTTTTGGCTAATCCTGACATTCTCCAATGCATTAATGATATCCTAATGATTCTAATTGGTGTGTCCCTTATTTTTGGTTTGGACTAAACACCACTTAGGGCATCTTTTTCACCTAAGGTTTTGAGACCCTAATTTTGAGGCATCTTATTTGGGATCATTTTTGGTGTCTGTACCCCAAGTTTCATCACTTGGGACTGTTGTGCATGTTTTGCACACATGCCCCACCATAGGTAGGGACCCTCTTTTTTTTGCTCCCGATGGGCTACTTTTCTCCTGTGTCATTTTGTGTGCCCCTTTGCTTGAGAATAAATTGGTCATGTGCCATCAAACTATCAAATTTCATTGACCAAATTCACCTACCTAAGTTTTACTAAGTCTTTTCCTTTCACGGAAGTGCCCCTATGGGTTTCCCTTTTCCCATTGCCCTGACATCCTCTGGGCCTCATCCTGGCTCACTCGATTCACTTTTTCCTCCATTTTTAATTTGGGGACAAGTTTCCAATGGATTTGGGATGTTTTTGTGGTGCCTAAGTGAACTGCCAAGTTTTTCGTTAAGTTTTGGGAAATTGCAAAATTTTCATTCTGGAATTTTGTCCCTTTGCGGTTGTTCTGGGAACTTCGTCCGTCCCCAATTGTTTCAGAGCCCAATACCTTTGTGGCCATTTTTGGAACTCCATCTCCCTTTATCCATTTCTTCTTTTTGTGTGCCTTAGCCATTCTGGCTTCTGGAGCCTGGCCCCTTCGTGGCCGTTTCCAAAAGTTTGTCCCTATTTTTCCATTTCCAGAACTCTATCCCTCTCTGGCTATTCTGGGAACTTCTTTCATCCCTAACTATTCCCAAGTCAGGCACCTCTATGGCCGTTTTCGAAACTCTATCTCCATTTTTCCATTTTTGACATTTGTTAGCCTTAGGAATTCCAACTTCTAAAGCCCGACCCCTCTGTGGCCGTTTTCGGAAGTCTATCCCTCTTTTTCCATTTCTGGAACTCTGTCCCTCCATGGCTGTTCTAGGAAATCTGTCTGTCCCTACTGTTCCGGAGCCCGTTACCTCCATGTCCATTTTCGGAACTTTGTCTCCCTTTTCTATTTCTTCTTTCCATCTGCTTGAGGCATTCTAGCTTCTGGAGCCCAGCCCCTCCATGGCCATTTGTGGAAGTTCATCCCTCTTTTGTCTTTTTGAGGAACTTTGTCTCTCCACGACTGTTTCGGGAACTTCGTCCATCTTTGGTTGTTCCAAAGACTGACACCTCTGTGGTTGTTTCTAGAAATCTGTCTCCCTTTTTCCATTTTGGACATCAGTCCGCCTTTGGCATTCCAGCTTCCAGAGCTTGGCCCCTTTGTGGCTGTTTTTAGAAGTCTGTCCCTCTTTTTTTATTTTCGAAACTTCGTCCCTCTGCGGCTATTCCAAAACTCCATCCATTCCTTGGTGTTTCGAAGCTCGGTATCTCCATGGCCATTTTTAGAACTCTATTTCCCTTTTTCCATTTCTACCTTCTATCCGCCTTAGGCATTCCATCTTCTAGAGCCTGGCCCCCTCCATGGTCGTTTTTAGAAGTTTGTCCCTCTTTCGTCATTTTCGGAACTTCATCCCTCCATGGTTGTTTAGGGAACTCCCCATCCCCGACTGTTATGGATCCTAGTACCTCCATGGCCATTTCCGGAACTCCATCTCCATTTTTTTGTTTCTTCCTTTTGTCCACCTTAGGCATTCCGACTTCCAGAGCTAGGTCCCTCCGTGGCCATTTCTAGAATTTTCCTCTCGAAATGATGTTCCTTTGTTGCCATTCGGGAACTTTGCTTCCAGATTGCTTCCTTTCCATCCATCATCTACTGACAGTCATCCTTTCGGCCTCCTGGGTCCCGAACCCCAAAACTGTGCCCCCAAAATTTTGTTTCACCTTAACTATTCCAAACAACAAACTCCTAACAACTTTCCTACCTCACAACTCCGGGTGCCCAAATGATGACCCAAATGCCTCCTAATCCAAAAATGAACTTTGACCCACATGCTCAAATTGAACTCTCTTCCCCATGAACTTTTCAAAATGAAAATTTGAAGTCGAGAGAAACCATCCGGGTCGGCCTACCCTATTCACCCTTTCAAAACAACATTTCGGCCTCTCAGACCCACACCGTCCAAATTCCCTCTAGTAAGCTACTAATGGTAATTCCCACTGAATATTGTGATCTTTTAATGATGCATGGGTGGATCTAACAAGGATTTTTTAATATTTGACTAAAAATTTGCCTTGATTTGTGTATAAAAGCACTTACGACACTTAATGTATGTAGGTTTCAAGAAGCGTACCGCAAGTCTATCGAGGAGACCCATTGAGAAAGCTTAACAAGGAAAGCATATAGATCCTGTCATCATTAATTTTATGACCACCTCTCCTCATGGTGCCCATCAGTAAAAATCGCATTGGAAGAAGGCCTATGCCAAGGAAGTCAATGACAAAATGCAAGCAGGTGGCCTTGAAGATGCATAAGTGAGATATCCTTCCTTTTCACCAGATGATGATGATCTTTGAAGGGTTGTCTGCCCAAATTAGGGGCAACCAATCTATTGATTCTAGTTGTTAACAAATCCATTTGATCCAATGAAGAAGGTTGCAAGTCCATCAAGCAAAGGGAAACTTTCAAGCAGTTTCAGCTACAGTAAAAGGGAAATCAACTAGGAGACAAAACTGTTACAACACCTAGGCACTAAAAGACAAATTAGGAAAAAGACAACAAATGTATTTTAAATTGCTGAATATTGTGGGGTAGGTGAAGCCCTAATTTAATTGAATCCTAGCCATTCATTCGAGCTTTGGAAAACTATAGATAGGGGTCTTCCCCTCATTTGAAAGTGTTGGAGAGTTGGTGTAAAGAAATTATGTAGCAATAGAAAGCAACATTGCATGATCTATGGGTGTTACTTTTGAGTTTTCTCATTATGTGTGCATGGTTCTACCTTCCAAGTTAATTTTAGTTGTTAGTTTCTAGAATGGAAGTGGTAATGGTAATTGTTGTTTCAATATTTGATGAATTTACAACCTATACTTTTGGCACTTGTTGATGACAATATTTTGTGCAAAGTTAACCTAGGCTTCATTATTTGATTGTTGTAACTTAGTTCACTTCCATGTTCATGATGTGTGTATTAAAACTGAAAATCTACATTTCTTAGAAGATTGCACTATATTTGTGTAACTGTAGGTTTCTCTTGGCCAAGAAAAACCTAGTTTAGGGAGTTTTTCTACTGTAATATCCTCTATGATCATTGTTCATTCGTAGTTTCAGATCTAGGAACCTTCTCTCTTCCCTACCCTTTTTCCTTTTTTTTTAATAATTAACCTTAGGAAAGGTTCATTGCACATTATAGAGCTAAATCTGACGTTGAAATGGAGTTCAAGACTGCTATTTAAACTTGCAACAAACACACAACTCTTTCATCTTAAGAATTCCATTTGCAAATCAACCTTCTCCACTTTGTAACTCATCTGTAAGTCCACTTTGTGATTCAAAAAAATCACACGAAACAACTAAGATATTCCAAGCACTATCAAGACCTAACATCTGAGAGATGTTGGGATAGTGTTCTACAATCTGGTTGTGGAATATTGTCTTTCAAGAGAGGTGATGCACCTATGCATCACATGTGTTGTGAAGTGCATCAAAAACACATAAAAAAAACTGGTGCTAGAAGGAGGGCATGACATGTTGAGGCTACAAGTTGAAAGTTGGAAATCGATAAGAGCACTTTCAAAGAAGAAATCTAAGATAAGGAGATCTCTTTTAATGTTGAAACTTTAAAGCAGAAAATTTTGAGGGCAAACTACAGCTGAGTTGAAATGGAGCAGTATGTACAAATCAGCATTGCTCAGCTACATGCAGATTTAGATAGGAGATTGAAGAAAACGTTGCAAAAATTTTCATTGTTAGATAAGTGTCAGATCCATGGCACCCACATGAACAATGAATTGGAGTGTCTAACCTTCTTGTGCAGAATTGAAAGAGTCTTGTAGGGAGAAATTCCCTTTTGGGAAATCTATTAGCCTTTGGCCCTTGCAAACCTAGAGGAACTGACAGCCATGGCAACTGAGGCATTTGAGGATATGATCCAAGAAAATTTGAACAACAAAGGCAGACCAAGATTGAAGGAGGTGTTGATGTCTACTTGGTGCAAATTTCACAATGCACCTTACTCCGAATTGACTTGCTCATCATGCATGAACATTAGCACTCAAACCTGGTGTTGTTTGAATGAGTTGGAGCAGCCAACTGTCAAGGAGGATGATTCATCCCATGAGGAAAAAAAAATCAGCATCTGGAGGATAGTACCTTCAAGCCAGAGCAAGAAGCTCCACAAAAATAGATGCTAGGGCAACAAACATTGAAGCCGAAAATGGAAAGGAAGAAGTTGATTTGTAGGGGAAAACAAAAAAAATTTGGTGAAGGTTCACTTAGAATGGAGTTGAAAAGCCTCTCCTTCATTAGTAAGGGGCAGTCCTCCACTCAAGAAGAGGAGCCATTGGTATTTGAGGATGAATCAATGAAGTTTCTAGCAGTGTATGATGGGGTAGCCAATGAAGATGCTAAAATTCAACAAGAGGAAGAAGTTGACAGCCTTGGGAAAATAGAAAATGATGAGGAAGGCATAACTAAAATTAGATTGGAAGACCTCTCCTTCATCAATGATAGTGAGCAAGCATCTAAAAATCCAGATTTGGAGTGGGAACAACTATAGGTTGTAGCTGTTCACTACCAGACTTTTTTTTAAATGATGATGAGAACCCAATCATGTATAGATATAATGAGTTAGTTTCAAGGCTAGCAAGGGATTAGTCTGAGCTAAAAATTCAGGTGGATTTGGAGGTATTTCTGCTACCAAATTGGTGTAGGCTCCATGATTTATCCCACTCTGAGTTTGCGTGTGGACTGTGCTAAGAAGCCATTAGGCAAGTCAGAGAATAGGAAAGGTAGCCAAGCACACCACTTCTTGTAGTTGCTTTAAGGATGGAACATGAGGATCAAGAGCTTGAGCCAAGTGAAAAATCAGTTTAAGAAAGTCCTCAAGACGATGTTGGGACAACAATATAGTCTCAAGCTTTCAAGTGATGAAGTAGATCTAGCATAAGGGTTGTCCACCAGTCATCAAGAATTTCTCCCTCTTCAAGAGCATTTGAGCACCATGGATGATAGGCTTTATGAAATTTCCTTGGAGGGACATTGCGTAGTTGATTTTTCTCCCCTTGATGAGGTGCCATCAACTAATGACTTCTTTCCATTGGGAGTTGTACTACAGAGGTATGCTCATGCCGAGGAAGAGCACATTCCAGAAGATGGTAGCAATGAAGACATAATCCTTGAGCCTTTGAATGGTGATGCACTAGAGTTTCTAGATTGGGAGAGGGGTTCCTTCTCTATCTATAGTGATAGTGAGCAAGGGGAAATGAGTGAACATCATGATGAGTTGCATGGACAACAAAGAGAAGAAGACAAAGGTGAGGGTGCTGAGATAGCTGCCAACATAGATGAAGCACCTTATCGACTACAAGATGCAACTTGGAGTCCTTCTGCCATGATTATTGTTGATCCTCCTTCATATTTAGATGGCCGCAACAGGATAGATTCATACATGTCATCATCCCATGACACTAAGCATTATGAAGATAAGTTCGACACTTGGGAAAGGAGATGGGACAACGTGCTACCTTTTCGGGACAGCAATCAAGTATACACTAGGTTTGTAGAAGATCAACGAGATGAAGTCTATCTTCTCAAAGAACAGCTGATAGGGATTGTTGATCCCATATAAGATGTGGAAGAAGTATTTGGTGTGCCATTCCCCCTACCTTATGTAGTCTTGATTCCTGAGATGTTGCACCCTCCACCATGCCCACTCGAGGTTGTTGATGCAAAGATTGACAATGCAATGCTTGCTTTTGATTCTCAAATGTTGCCACCTCCATGTGATGAAATCCAGGTTCTATCTTTCCTTGCTCCTTCCAATTTCATAGCTACACTTATCATTTTGATTATGGAAATGAGGAAAAATGAACATTTTTATGGATTAATCACGAGTTTAGTGAGCCTCCTCAATTGTTGATTTTCCTTGATCGGGTGACTGAATTTGAATGCTGGAATATTGAATTTATTTTCTCTGAAAATAGGGAATCTGTATAGTTGAGAGCTATAATGATTGCCCGTCTGATTCTACATGCATGGCAAAATCCAATGGGCATGAGTGTCAGATGGCCTTGCTTGAATGCAGTGCTTTGTAAATATCTCTTTGTACATAGCTCATTTTTTAGTAGTGTAGGTTTCCTATAAATACTCTATTTTCCTGATTTCATTAGGTTAGTTTGTTTGTTGTAGGTTGCTTACTTTAGAGTAGTTTCTTCATTGATTACTTTATTTCTTCCTCTTTAGTTAGTTTGGTGTTTTCTTTCATTTTCTTTTGTTTACTCTCGCTTTGCTGCTACTTTGCTCGAGGTCCCTCTTCTTTTGGCAGCGCACATTTGTGTGCACAACAACCATACTTATTACCTGGGGCTGTTCTATGTATTTCTTTATCAAACTCTAATCAAGTTTGCAGAATGGATGATGAGGATCTTCTATTAGTATCAAGCGATCTTTATGTTTGATTCAATGTGGATAAGTCATTCATTGGTATGATTCGCATGTATCTTGGAATCTTATATTTCTCACATATTTTAAGGATTTGAAGGTCATTGTAGGTCCTTTGTAAAGTCTAGTTAAGTGAAAAATCTAAAATATTGCTCTAGTGCTACTATGATTTTCATACCGAAGTGTGAGCTTCATTGCTTGCATGTTGAAATAAAATAACTGAAAAGAGAAAATAAACAAAAGAAAGAAATCAAAATATTTCAAATCACAAGAAGAGAAATTCATCTTTTAAGGGGTATAAAAATAACTCTACTGGGGCTATGGATGCCCGACCGACAATAGAGAAATGTTCAGGAGAATCATAGTGACAACCTCGTCAGGGCTATAGACACCTCACTGGCAGCGAGGCAATATCCCAAATGATTTTGGAGTTAGAATAAACAACATAGCTTAACTTGATGGAGCCTAGGTTCTTGTAGCAATTGAAGGATGGGAATTAACGCAGTTGCACACACTTGGATTTTCAGCATAGAGAAGGTTGGGTTGACTAGTGATTTTGATCCTTTGGTTGCGCGTGTAGATTGAAACCAGAGATTTTGGGTTCATGATTCTAGTTTGTCATCAAAATTATCTAGAGGATTTCCTGAGCGAGTCACCATTTGTTGTGCATGTTTTGCACACACGCCCCACCGTAGGTAGGGACCCTCTTTTATTTGCTCCTGAAGGGTTTTGTGTGACCATTTCCTTGAGCCTAAATTGGTCATGTGCCATCAAACGATCAAATTCCCTTGACCAAATTCACCTACCTAAGTTTGGCTAAGTCTTTTGCTTTCATGGAAGTGCCCTTGTGGGTTTCCCTTCGCCCATTGCCCTAGTGTCCTCCAGGCCTTATCCTTGCTCACTCGATTCGCTTTTTCCTCCACTTTTACTTTGGGGACAAGTTTCCGATGGATTTGGGATGTTTTTGTGGTGCCTAGGTGAACTGCCAAGTTTTCGTTCAGTTTTAAGAAGTTGCAAAATTTAATTTTCAAAACTTCATCCCTTCATGGATATTCTGGTAACTTCGTCCATCCCCAGTTGTTCCAAAGCCCGATACTTCCATGGCTATTTCCAGAACTCCATCTCCTTTTTTTCGTTTCTTCTTTTCGTTCGCTTTAGGAATTCCAGCTTCTAGAGCCCCGCCCCTTCATGGCCGTTTGTGGAAGTTCCTCCCTCTTTTTCCATTTCTAAAACTTTGTCCCTCCACGGCTATTCTGAGAACTTCGTCTATCCCTGGCTATTTCGAAGCCCGACACCTCCATGGCTATTTCCAAAAATCCATCTCCCTTTTTCCATTTTGGACATCCATCCGCCTTAGGCATTCTAGCTTCCAGAGCTCGCCCCCTCCATGGCTGTATCCGGAAGTTCATCCCTCTTTTTCTATTTCGGGAACTTCATCCCTTCGCGGTTGTTCTGGGAACTTCGTCTATCCCCAGCTATTCCCGAGCCTAGTACCTCAATGGTTGTTTCCATCACTACGTCTCCCTTTTTCTGTTTCTTCTTTTTGTCTGCCTTAGGCATTCTGGCTTTCGAAGCCTGACCCCTCCATGGCCATTTCCTGAAGTTTGTCCCTCTTTTTTCATTTCTGAAACTCCATCCCTTTGTAGCTGTTATGAGAGCTTTGTCTATCCCTGGCTGTTTTAGAGCTCGACATCTCCATGGCCATTTTCAAAGCTCTGTCACCCTTTTTCGTTTTGGACATTTGTCCACCTTAGGAATTCCGGCTTTCGGAGCCCGGCCCCTCCGTGGCTGTTTCTGGAAGTCCATCCCTCTTTTGCCATTTCTAGAAATTCCATCCCTCTATGGTTGTTCTGGGAACTCCTTCCATCCTCAGCTGTTATGGAGCCTGCTACCTCCATGGCCATTTTCAATACTCTGTCTCCCTTTTTCCCTTTCTTATTTTCGTCCACCTTAGGCATTTTGGCTTCTGGAGCCTAGCCCCTCTATGGTCATTTCGGGATGTTCGTCCCTCTTTTGTCATTTCAAAAACTCCATCTCTCCATGGCTATTCTGGGAACTTCATCTGTCCCTAGTTGTTCCAGAACCTGACGCCTCTATGGCCGTTTCTGGAACTCTGTCTCCCTTTTTCCATTTTGGACATTTGTTCGCCTTAGGCATTCCAGCTTCTGGAGCATGGTCCCTCTTTTTCCATTTCTGAAACTCCGTCCGTCCGTGGTTGTTTCGAGAACTCTGTTTGTCCGCAGCTGTTCTAGAGCCCAGTACCTCTGTGGCCGTTTTTAGAACTCTGTCTCCCTTTTTTGTTTCTTCCTTCCATCCGCCTTAGGTATTTCGGCTTTCGAAGCCTAGTACCTCCATCACTGTTTCTAGAACTCTGTATTCCTTTTTTCATTTCTTCCTTCCATCTGCCATAGGCATTCCGACTTTCAGAGCCTGGTCCCTCCGTGGCCATTTCTGAGACTTTCCTCCCAAAATAATGTCCCTTCGCCACCGTCTGGGAACTTTGCTTTCGGATTGCTATCTTTCCATCCACCATCCACTGCCTGCCATCCTTCCGGCCTCCTGAGTCCTGAACCTTGGAACTCTGCCCCCAAAATTTTGTTTCACCTTGGTTGTTCCAAACAACAAACTCCTAACAACTTTCCTGCTTCACAACTCTGGGTGCCCCAATGATGACCCAAATGCCTCCTAATCCAAAAATGGACTTTCAACAACATGCTCAAATTGGATGCTATTCTCCATGAATTTTTGAAATTCTAAATTTGAAGTTGGGAGAAACCATTTGAGTCGCCCTACCCTATTCACCCTTTCAAAACAGCATTCTAGCCTCTTGGGCGCAAACCATCCAAACTCCCTCCAGTAAGTTGCTAATGGAAATTCCCATTGAATATTGTGATCTTTTGATGATGCGTGGGTGGATCTAACAAAGATTTTACAAGATTTAACTAAATATTTGCCTTGATTTGTGTATAAAAGAACTTATGACACTTTATGTATACAGGTTTCAATAATCCTACCGTGGGTCCGTTGGGTAGACCCATTGAGAAAGTTGAACAAGGAAAGCATATAGCTCCTATCACCATTCATTTTATGCCCACCTCTCCTCGTGGTGCCCATCAATAGAACTTCCATTGGAAGAAGGCCTATGCCAAGGAAGTCAATGACAAAATGCAAGGGGGTGGCATTGAAGATGAATAATGGAGCTATCCTACCTTTTCACCAGATGATGATGATGTTTAAGGAGTTGTCCACCCAAATCAATGGAAACCAATCAATTTATGCTAGTTGTTGACAGACCCATTTGATCCAATGAATAAGGTTGCAATTCCATCAAGCAAAGGGAAACTTTGAGGCAATTTCAACTATGGTAAAAGGGAAATCAGCTAGAAGACAAAACTGCTACAACACCTAGGCACTAAAAGACATAATAGGAAAAAGACAACAAATGTATTTTAAATTGCTGAATATTGTGGGGTAGGTGAAGCCCTAATGTAATTGAATCTGGGCCACACAATGTAATTGAATCCTAGCCATTCATTTGGGCTTTTAAAAACTATAAATAGTGGTCTTCCCCTAATTTGAAAGTTTTGGAGAGCTGGTGTAAATACATTCTGCAGAGATAGAAAGAAACATTGCGTGATCTATGGGTGTTAATTTTGAGTTTTCTCATTATGTGTCCATGGTTCTACCTTCCAAGTTAGTTTTAGTTGTTTGTTTCTTGAATGGAAGTGGTAATGGTGATTGTTGTTTTAGTATTTGATGAATTTCTAGCCCATACTTTTGGCACTTGTTGATGACAAGATAATGTGCAAAGTTATCCTGGGCTTCTTTATTTGATTGTTGCAACTTAGTCCACTTGCATGTTCATGATGTGTGTATGCAAACTAAAAATCTACAGTCCTTAGAAGATTGCACTAGTTTTGTGTAACTGTAGGATTCTCTTGGCCAAGAAAAACACAGTTTAGGGAGTTTGTCTACTGTAGTAGCCTCCATGATCACTATTCATTCAAAGTTTCAAATTTAGGAACCTTATCTCTTCCCTACCCTTTTTCCTTTTCTTTTAATAAGTAACCTTAGGCAAGGTTAATTGCACATTATACAGCTAAATTTGATGTTGAAATGGAGTTCAAGGCTGCTATTTGAACCTGCTGAAAATGCACAACAACTCTCCCATGTTAAGAACTCCATTTGCAGATCCAACTTCTCCACTTTGTAACTCATTCATAAGTCTGCTTTGTGATTCCAAAAAATCACATGAAACAACTGAGATATTCCATGAACTGTCAATACCTCACATCTGAGAGACCTTGAGATAGTGTTCTGCAATATGATTGTGGAAGATTTTCTATCGAGAGAGGCGATTCACCTATGCATCACTTGTTTTGTTAATTGCATAAAAAACACATCAACAGGGACTAAGATGCCACCTAGGGCATCTTAGTCCTCCTTGAGTCCTTTTTGAGTTTTAAATTTGAATTTTGGTGGGATTTAGCCTCCTTCATTTAATGAATTCATATTTTAGCTTGGTGTGATATAATTTAAAGATATTAAGCATTCGAGAGAATTCAAGAGAAAATCATTAGGAATTTGGAGCCGTCATCAATATTCAAGCATCATGTCAATAGATATTCTTGCATCATGTGTGTTGTTGTGCTAACATTTGTCATGTAGGGTTTTGATTCAAGTAAGACAGCTATTCAAGTTATATGAATCATTTCAAGATCCATATTCATTGCATCCATTTCACACAAGCTGCAGACTTTACAAGGGTTTTGTGAGTTGTAGCATTGCATGTTGCTCATTCACCATTTCCCTTCATTTCATTATTTCTTTTCAAGGTTTACTTACCAACAAGGGGTTTGACCAAGGCAAACCCCCATTCACTGACAATCAACAAGTTTTTCCCATCTTGTCTCTATGTGTTTTTAGATTTAGGTTGAATTATTGAAGATCACATGGAGTGAAAATTTGTAAAATTTGCATTGCAAAGTTGTCATCTTCATGAAAACTCACCTGCAGGCTAGATTTGAAAGTTTCAAAACCTAAGATCTAAAAAGAAGCAAGTGCAAAACTTGGAGCTCAAGATCAAATCCATAGTTTTTAAAAATTTAGAGTTGGACTAGTATTCCACCTTGGGCATCTTAGTCCTCCCAATCATATCTTTTGAATATTCTTTTAGATCCAATTCTAACATCCAAATATTTTTAATTTTCCTTGAAAAATAGCAATGAGACTAATACACCATCTTGGGTGTCTTAGTCCTCCAAGGAATATTCTAGCAGCTTCTTTACATTTACAGAATCCTCACAACATATCCAAAATTCTAAGGTACACACACTCTAACTTGGTGTTGCATATTTTCACCATTTGCATCTCTCACTTAGCTCATTTTAGGTCATTTTTCATATCACATTGTGTTTTCCAACATTTGCTTGGTGGTGAAGCCATTAAAGCTAAAAAGAACCCTCTAGTCCTAGGTCCTCCTAATTGAGAATTGACTCACCTTGTGAGGTTGATAGTCAATATAATTATGGTTCTTAGGACATAATTGAATGACCTAGATAGAATAGGAGGTAACCATTCCTTTCTTATTTTATCTATGGTTCATTTTGGTGAACCCAACTTCTTTGAGCATTCTTTTTTTTTGGAGACCTTTAAAGTCCTAGATCTAAATCACATTCATTGCATCTTGCATTAGTGAAATTACATTTAGGGTTTCCTATTTTTTCATTAGTGAAAATCTATATAGGTTAAATTTTTACTTTCTTGGATCATTTCATTTCATTGGAAATCTGAAAAGTGCATTGTTCATTCTCTTAATTACATTTAAAAAAATTGTTATTGCATTAAAAATTTTAAAAATGCATTCAATTGCTTGCTAGTCATTTCTTTTCTTAACATGCATTTGCACAATATTTTTTTTCCAAACATTGGGTCCCTAGGTAGGAAACCCAAGAAAGTTGTTATCAAACCATAAATTGTTGTTTTTCTCATAAAAAACTCTGCTAGGACTAAAAATCCCTTCCTGACGTCTTAATCCCTCTTAGGTTTTTTTTCTCAAAATCCTTTCTCTGTTGTTTGTTGTTTGTTTCCCTCCATGAAACTTCAAAATCTTACCAAAACGACTAAAACAACCTCACTAGAATCTTAGTCCCTATTGATTTTGACTCTCCAATTTTTAGGGTCTAAAATTTATTTTCTATGTTTCTCTGGGCTACTTTCAGTTTTCAGCTTTAGTTTCTAGAATTGTTGTTATTCCAAGTTATTTTATTTCAAGTATAATTACAAGCATATGATATTGTGTTCATTGAACTTTATGTGGTTTATTCCCTATATGAGCTAGAGTACTTGGTGTCCTACTTCTAATACTATGGTTAGATGAAGGGTGAGACTCATGGCATCCTATGATAGGACACTCATTGTGGATCTCGAGTTATCAAGCTCTCTTACTTACAGTGTTGGCACTAGTTCACTAGGTATGGACCATACCTTTGACACCTCTTTTTCCATACCTACCTTTCCTACAAGTGTTATGCCAAGTGTTCAAACAATGGTTGATCATATTCCTCAAGAAAATATAATGAAAATGTATAAAGACCTAGCCCATTTACAAGACAGTGTGAGTACTAAAACCATTTCCAACACTATTATACCTATTAGTGTAATTAATTATTTATTACACTAGTATAAGTTAACTTAGGTCTTCATTTAATAATTTATTCCTAGGTTGCATTATTAGATAAATCATAAATAAGGGGGTAACTACCCTTTCCATGTTTGTAGGAGATAAGATTCCCTTGTAGAAGATGAGTTTTCTTTTCTAGAACTTGTCTCTATCTTGTTATTATTCCCCAAGTAGTTAGTTAGGGTTTCATGTTGTCACATGTAGTGTGATTTGAACACTTGGCAACATCTTGTGCATTATATGTTTTAGCTCTTGCCTATATAATCATACATTTGTACTCTTGTAACATATTCTAGATATCAATTAGATAATCTCCATTTACATGCCCTAGTTGCAACACTTTCTGTGTGGTTGAATTTCTTCTTAGCAAAGGTCCTCTTGAAGGCTGCAACTTCAGGGACATTATGCATCCATCATTCCAACATGGTATCAAAGCTTTTCTAGTGAAGATTCATCCCAGGATCAAGAAATTTGGGCTAGTGAGATTCTTCACAAGCTTTAAGGTTTCCATTGCAGGCTACTTGACTCCACCTGGGAACCAAGCTGATTTTTGGAGTAGATTGAGTTAGATCCAAGATCACCATTGTCTTCAGAAGGCCTCAAAAACCTAGGATCACTTGTTCATTCATAAAAATTGGATAAATCATCTTGGGAGCCTCAAAGGTATTTTTTTGGGTTTCACAAAATCAATCGTATGATCCATAAAATTTGCAAAAAAAATCATCCCTTGCAGTTGTCATCCGTGGAATTTTAATTTTAGTCGCAGGCCATTTTAATTTCATAAAACATCAGGGCTAATTTCTCTATTTCACAAAAAACAAATATTGAATCAAATATAGTTTGCAAAATATTTTGACCGACCTACATTATTAATCTCTGGTCTACATCAAGGTTGATTTATTTAATCCATGGACTATAGGGTTTATTTCATTTTCCATTGGCATAAATTATTAGGGTCGAAATAATATTTTTGGTGCATAAAATATTTTGGGCTTTCTTTTTATATTTCTGCAGATATATATATATATATATATCTATATTTAAAAGTCGGTATCAAAATCAATTTTGAATTGCCAATTAGGCAATATTCAAAATTTGTTTTCGTCTTTTAATTACATTGTCTGCAACAAATTTTTTTGGTCGAATGTATTTATATGGTGTGTAGAGTAAGCTATTGTTGTTCGGTATCCCATCATAGTACGCTGTCAACCTCCCTTACCTCATCCATCAGTGCACTTCTCTATCACTGGCGCTCCCACCGACTGGCCTCCTCCACTCGCTGGCATTCACTTTCTTGCCGACCAGTGTAACTCCCTTTGCCTCTCACCAACTTCCTTCACTCACCAGTGCCTTTTCTTTTGAAGCTCGACCACCAGATTTTTGGTCTTATCACTGACTAGGTTGTTCGCTATTTGTGAGCGACACCACCATTCAAAGGATCTTTGCAACTATTCCTCCGCTTCACCACCACTCATTAGGTGGTTCGTGTGTTTTTTTTTCTAGTCACCCCTTGTTCATATCAACCACCGGGAGCTGATTTTTTTAGCTCTTGGTGCTCAAATTTTTCACCTTAATAGCCTGCAAGGACCTAATAGGGCATATTTTTTCAAATCATCATAACTTTCACCCACGACATTGAAAATCGACAAACAAGATACTATCGAAATGACTATTTGGTCTACTTTCTAGTGGTGACATCCATTTTAGAGAATTTTATAGCTAGAAAAATCTATGCTCAACTGAATTCAAAACCCTAGATTGGACTCAAAGGAATATATCTTTGCAATTGTTTATCAGAATCAGTGATTCAAGCGGCATCAAAAAGGTAATTTAGGGATTTTTTCATCAGTCCATTCACTTTGATCAGTTTCAGCTCCTGGTACTCGTGCATTAGATTTGTTTAGTTTGTTGCATTTGTTCAATTACTTGGATATCCTACAGCTTGGGAAAAGATTCTTTGATTTAGGTGGCATCCCTTCAGTTACATATTAGTTTTGGAAGTTTCTATTTTCTATTGAAGGTCATTGTCTTTGTATTTTTGGAGAGCTTCTATTGTACATTACGGGGCTTGCATATCATCCTTCTTTGGTTATGTTGCACATGGGAAACTATAAACAATGGAAAAATGGGATAATCCACCATCTCCAATCACTTGAGTTATTTCCACATTTGTATGGTATAGTTCCTCATCCAAGTGAAGGTATTCATGAGTTTTCCTGGAGTTGCAGCATATACACTATTTTAGAGATCATTGAGATGCAAATTGATTGTGATATTTTGAGTACTATTGATCATTCTGATTGTCCTCGTGTATCATTTGGACCACTATTTGGGAGCTATTTGGAAATTCAAATAATCCACGTTTCCTCGATAGTCATGATTCAGAATGTCATTCCTTCAATCAGGTACCCCATGATGATATTGCTATTTAGGAGGTTGTCTGTTTGGTTTGCTTTGAATCTTCCAAACAAGTTGACAAGGTTTATTCAAAATTTCCTTCTTATCCATCAGAGACTATTGGAATCCCTTCACATTCAGTGATTCCTTGTCTAGATTCATTGATTGAGGCTAACATCATCTTCATTCATCGGGACACATTCAATTTTCCAGACTTGACATCATTGGATGGCTTTGTTTCAGGGACTCTTGACTTGGATACTTCTATAGGTTTGGAGAAAATTCTTGAGGAGATATCTCTCCTCTATGTAGATTCTACTTGGGAGATTTTTCTTGAGTCTCCACATTTCATTGACTCAACCTTGATTGGAGATCCTAAGACTACCTTGGAGGCACTTATTTTCTCTTCAAAGATGTTATATATCATACTTCTTCCCTCCTCCATTGGATTGGAGTTTCTTCAACATCTACCATTGGATTGTCTTTAGTCTTCTCTCAGTGGTTTTGAGGAAAATTCCTTATGGGGGAAAATCTTGTAATGAACTCTTTGGATATTTTTCAACATCATTTTTTGCATTGTCCTAATTTGTTACCTTCTACATTTATTGGGCATGTACTTGAGTTGATTGTGTCATCTTCATCTTCAATAACAAAGGAGAAATTTGAGAAATTTTCAGAAACATCATCATCAACATCCATATTCATACTTCCTCCTTTCAATTCATTTTTGGAATGGGAAGCATCCCTACACTTGCACTCAGTTTTATTTATTTTGAAAGGGAGAAAAGTTGTTTGTCGATATTGGATCTTGTTTTTTCTACATACACTTACCTTTTTTGCAGGTGATCATATGTTCTCAGGAGGCTATATAGTCTCTCTATTTCCTCCCTATGGGGGGCTATTGATTGTATTGTATCCATGTGACAAATGGTGTTCTTAGGGGGTATTTGGGAGTCCTCCATCCCTCCTCACTTTTTTGCATTTCATCTCCTTTTTGGAGAGGGGTTTTCTTCCCATTGGGTTTTCACCTTTTCTCCATTTTTGGGAGATTAATTGCATCTACATATGTACATGGGTACCTAAAATGGCCATCATGTAGTCGATACCCATCATCTTTGCATAATCATTGCATTTTTCATTTCCTCCCTAAGTTTCACTTATGGGGGCTGTTAGTGTAATTAATTATTTATTACACTAGCATAAGTTAAATTAAGTCTTCATTTAATTATTTATTCCTAGGTTACATTATTAGATAAATCATAAACAAGGGGGTAACTACCCTTTCCATGGTTGTAGGAGATAATATTCCCTTCTAAGAGATGAGTTGTCTTTTCTAGAACTTATCTCTGTCTTCTTATCATTCCCTAGGTAGTTAGTTAGGGTTTCATGCTGCCACATGTAGTGTGATTTGAAAACTTGGCAACATCTTGTGCATTCTAGGTTTTAGCTCTTTCCTATATAATCAAGAATTTGTACTCTTGTAACATATTCTAGATACAATTAGATAATCTCCATTTGCATGCCCTATTTGCAACACTTTCTGTGTGGTTGAATTTATTCTTGACAAAGGCCATCTTGAAGGCTGCAACTTCAGGGACATTGTGCATCCATCATTCCAACAATACCTTTCATAGATACTATTCAACACATGATGGAAAGTGATGGTGGACTAGAATTTATGTGTAAAATAGCTCACATCTTTGGAAAAAGTCTTCCTTCCACAACCAATGGTGCTCAAACTTCAAACAATGTGCAAGGAGGAAATCAATCTCCTCCCTCTTTAGGCATGTATCATCCATTCTTACCTATACAACTCCTCAAATGACCACAACGATGCAACCAACTAGTAATATCCTTCCTACCTCATTCATTTTCACTAGTGCTCCTTATACCTATGTGGCATGTAATCTCATACCTCCTCCCACAAGAAATCCAATCATTTATCCTTCCAATACATATAAACCACCACCATTTTATTGAAAATAGACACTATAGATGTCATTTGGTGTTGTGATCGATGATAACCCTAGTCAATGATTCCATCCAAATGTCAATATTTGACCATACTAGAAGTCAGATCGAAGTTTTGTGATTAACTCTCAAGCAAGTAAAAATAATTTGACAGAAGTGTGTTCATTGATCCATATGCAAATTTCTATTATCATCTTGATTTGTGGATCTCATGGAAGGTATTTTGGTGTACACAGTATCTTATCCAAGAATCATCAAGGTGCCCATTCATTGGTGTGAAAGTTAGAAGATCTGGTTGATTAATTTCATGTTTATCAGTATAGAAATCCAAATTGGTGAATATAATATTTTGCAGATATTTGAGGAGTAATTATTTAAATGTTTTTGTGTTCGAACATGATTTGGGTCATTACTATGGTATGGCTGACTTTGGTTGGTGTGCATTGAGAGTTAATTATGGATTGAGCCATTAGTTTACAATTTTTTTCAATTTTTTTTGGAGTCGACTTGTACAAATCAAGTATTTAGTCTTGGATATATATAAGTGATCGATTATATCATTTTGATATAGATGAAAAAATGTGTTGATGTGAATTATAGAAACTATGCATATTTTTTCTTCTGCATAAAAGGATTTGTGGTGTGAATTGAAGCAAAGAAGAGCATAATCAAACAGAAGGTCAAGAATTCGATTGATAAGCTTAAGTGGAACTATAATCAGGCATCAATAGATGTTATTCTCTCATTTCAAATCTCTTAGATGGATTTAATTTGAATATTTTGTAAGACAGTGAGTCTTCATCTTTGAGGAGTGAGCTCTAGGAAGTGTGCTTGAGTGCAAGTGCATTCCCATATTGTAAACACTTATTTCTAAGTATACTCATATTGTGGATTGGCCTTCCACCATGGTTTTCCCCTAACAGGGTTTCCATGTAAAAATCCCTATGTTATGGTGTTGTGGTTATTTTTTTTATGTTCATGTATATTTCTTTTGGATGAATTTTTTAAGTGGTTTAAAGATTAGATCAATAAAGTTTAATTTTGTTGAACATTGATTCACTCCCCCCTCTAAATGTACCTTGATTCCAACAATTTGTATAAGATCCTAGTTCCTTGGAAGAAGTTTAAAAGCTTAGGGAAGATCTAGGAAAGTAATTCAATGGATTCAAGAAGTCTTCAACAATAAATTTTGGTGGCCCCAGATGATCTTGATCAATCAAAATCTGAAGTTTAGAAATTGCAAGAAAACCTCACGGATGCTGAGAAATTCATTGAGTCATTTAAAAATAAAATCAAAAAGTCTAGGAAGAAGAGAAAGGAACTCTTTGATCACATCAAGAAGAATGACAGTAAAAGCATGGAAGCTGAACAATTGAGTCAAGCTCTAAATGAAATGATAGAAGAATGTGAAAAGCTTACCAAAGACAATACAGTCTTAAATCATGATATCGAATCTATTATGTTGAGGATGACCAAGGAGATTGGAGACATGAGGAAGAATGAAGAAAACCTTTCCCAAGCCTTCAAAGAGAAATCCAAAGAATGCAACAAAATTAATGATGGATTCATTAATCTGGTACTTGAATTACAACAATTTATAGACAATGAAAGAGATCTTGAAAGACAGATTGTAACACTCTGAGATGAACTTTCTACTACAAATGAATATGAAGAGATAAGAGAAACTGAGAAAAAATGCACAAAGGAAAATTCCTCTGGTGAAGAGAAAGGAAAGAAAATGATGAAAATAGAGAAACCTGGTATGTTTGTAAAGGAAGTTGACAAAGGAATAATTAAAGATGGTAATCTTAAGCCTCTATGTCAATGGTATGATACTTTTGATGATGTTGGTCAAATAATTCTTGAGGAAGCCTCACTAAAATACTTGAACAATTGCAATAAGGATCTTATTGAAAAAAAATTGTATTACCCAAAAGTCTATATGAAGTTTTGGAAATGAGAAGAGTGAATGCCAGAACTGAAGATGAACAGTTGAGAGAGTGCATTCTTCCAAATTTATGTCCAATTTTATCTATTGAGGAAATGAGGAAAATTATGAATGGTACTAAGAAACATTTCAAGATAAAAAAAAGAATAAACAAGCTTATGATTGGTCAAACTAAAGAAATTGAAAAAGAAACTAAGAAAATTCTAAAGGAAGTCATATTAAGGAACATAATCAATGTTGTTTATGAAGAAATGCATGACAAAGATGTTTCATCTAGTCCGGTAGTAGAAGAGGAGAAATAAGATAAAGTTTAGGACACTTAGATTCCTCTTGATGTGCATCATATAGAAGTAACTAAGGAGATTGAAGCTCCTAAGGTTGTATCGTTTGAAGAAGTTGAGATACCTAAAGAAAAGAAAGAATTTATAGCTGAGGAAATAGTGTTTGAGGAAAAGAAAGTTGAGGTAAAGTAATTTCCTATGAAAGCAAGAGACACTGCTAAGGTAGTAAAAGAGCTTTTTGGAAGAAAAATAGGAATAATTTAATTATGAGCTATTAAAAGGTCCAAGGGTATGTGTAGAATCATGATGGGCCAAAAAGTGGTGATATGTAAGTGATATGATGGCCCATGTGGCTAATGATTTTTTTTTACCCAAAATTGATGAAACGAAAAGGGTTTTTAAAAGATATTCTTAGCTTTACACCAATATAAATTATTCTTTGCTTTGAATTTAATAAATAATTATTATTCATTTTCTATTTGAATTATGACTAAAGTCCTGATTGATAGGTTGATTGAAAAACATTTGTAGCTTTCAAAGGGTATCACATTTTTTGAATCAGAAACATGCGTCACATTCTATGCTTCACATAGTAAGTCATGAATTTTAAATTTTGTAACAACTAATTCAGCCCTCCTCAATTCATTTTGTAAAAAAAAATGAATTTCATGAATTTTTGACCAAGTTAAGGTGGTCAGACGTATGACTTTTTATATTTTTTAAAAGTTGTAATAAAAAAATCATAATTAATTATTTACTTGGAATTTTTTTTTTAAAAAAATGCATCACATTGGGACATGAGTCTTCTACTTATATCTAAAATCTTATTAAAAAATATTATATTTTATTGTTGTTAGGGTGGTCAGATAGACACCTACTTCTTATTTTTTCCCTAAAATTAAAGTACTACTGAATTGGAATTTCAAATTTTTACCAAATAGATTTTTTAAAATTAAAAATAAACCTAGTAGTATAAAAATTAATTTTAATTTGCAACATATTATATTCTTACATATTTTTGAAATAATATAGTTAACTTATTCAAATTTTTATGTCAAGTTGGTTAACTCTGATTTTTCTGAATTTTATTGCCACTTAAGGGCCTATTTTTTCCATGATGATCCTGCACATGCCCCCTATCAATCTGGCCATTTTATCCCCTATCCAGAAGATGAAGGTAGCTCCATTCACTCAGAACAAGGGAAGGGAAGAAATTCTGAAATCACATATTGAAGATAGTGAGTTGTAAAATCTTGCATACGATATTCTGGAAAAGGTCATGCCTACATATGTTAAGGATCCATTCGGTTCTCCCTCCACTGAGCTGAAGAAACTTATTAATTTTGTAAGTTCTCATTTTGAGTCGCTTGAGAAATCAGCTAAGCATAAGGCAAAAATGAGTTTGATGCTAAAAGGTTCAGTAGATTGAAAGGGATGATAGCAAGTGATAAATCACTGGTAGCTACTTGTGTAAAGAATATTCAAAGTGCTTTGTCTGAAGGTGGTAACATTTATAAGTAATGTCTATTGGAAAAAAAAGGACAGCCAACTTAGAGGAGGGGTGAATTATTTGTTACAAAATTTAAAATTATTCAACCCTAATAAACCTTTAATCTCATATTTGATAATTAACAATGAACGCATAAATCAACAAAACATCATAAACACATGAACACCGATATTTTATATGTAGAAACCCTATTAGGGGAAAAACCATGGTGGATGTTAGTCGACAAGATTATACCCTGTTAGAAGTATAATGAAAAATTAAGAAGGAATGCGCATGCATTCAAGGAAACTACCTAGAGCTCACTGCTTAGAAGGGAAGGCTCACTTCCTTACATAAAAAAATTAGATTAAATCAATATGATGAGGTTGAACTAATAAATTAGCTTCTCAAAAGTGTGATGATAGTTCCGGTTAGGGACAGAAACACTTCTTCACACTTTGCTCAATCTTCTACACACTCTGATCTGAAATCAAATGATCTGATCTTTATTTGCACATTTCGCCTTCACTCTTCAGATAAATTCAGTGAGCATAGTACAAAATGATGAAACAATCACTCTTATATATCCGCTACATGAAATTGCATCAACAACTCTATTAGCCACAAATAAAGGAATAAATTACAAACCATCGACCCAATTTATAAAAAAATCTCAATGCACACCAACCTAAGTTAGTCACAACATAATGAGGACCTAAATCAACATCCTGGAACATGCCAAAGAGTAAAATATTAATCCATAAGGATCTGCAACACACTACCACCATTATGTCAACCGAGAACATGAAAAAACTTGAACAAACAAAGGAAAATATTTGATCACGAGTACATCAATCAACATAGATGTACCACAATGATAGATAATGATCTAGAAACATCATTGAACATCATAGTAGCATACACAACAACTTAATTTACCAAAAGTGCATCCCCTTCTTCTAGAACCACCTGCTATAGTAAGAAAATAACTGTAGGAACTCAAAAACTCATAACTCACTCCAATTTTGATGTTTACCACTATAACTTATAGAAAAAATACTAGATGGGATCAACAAAAATCCATTTAATGTGTGACATATGATTATCAACGTACACAAATTTCCACCATTCTGATTATTTTAGCTTTACAGACTGCCTGCAACATATTTATTCTAATT
Organism: Sequoiadendron giganteum; assembly: GCA_007115665.2. NCBI lineage: Eukaryota > Viridiplantae > Streptophyta > Pinopsida > Cupressales > Cupressaceae > Sequoiadendron > Sequoiadendron giganteum. Next base: position 167,436,430 of record CM021103.1, on the reverse strand, counting down.
TTATTAATATCCTAGACATATTGAGCCTTCAGAATCATCAATGCTAATAGTGTTGACATCAATTACAACCACATATTAGAAAAACAACCACAACATCCAACAATTTCTATCCTTATCTAATTGTACTGAGGAATTTGAAAAGAAAATAAAAGAATGTGAGAAACAGTTAGTACATATCACTCAAGCATTTGATCCTCTAACTATCTTTGTTGGAAAGCAAGAAGGTCAAGTCATATCCCTACTTGACAAGATCAAAATCTTGAAGCATGAAGAAGGTAAAATGGTTTGAAGTGTTTGTGAGATTCGAGGAATCAATAGTCCTAAAATGGAAACAATGTTGAATGCATTAAAAGAAGCACAAGATGTTATGGTGGTCAGTGATCCGACAAACCTTTAATCTGTTGAGATGCAATATTATTTATTTTTTGGTCCCGTGGTTATTTTGGAGAGTCTCAAGAAATTTTAGGACATGATTTTAATATTTTTTAAAAACTATTTTACAAATATATTCAAGCTTATGTAAGTTGTAGAAGATTTTTTATACACATGCAGTTTGTTAATAATTTTTTTTTTAAATTTTTGCATGCAGATTCCTTCCTTTTCCATTGATGTCAAAGGGGGAGAATGGCACAATGAAAAATTCCTTAATCATCTCAGGGGGAGTTGTGGTTTTGAAATTTTGAAGGTTGGCAGTGTAATTCATGTTGGTATTGATCTGACAATTAGTCATTTTTCTCTAAGTATTTCCATCAATGCCAAAGGGGAAGATTGTTGGAAACAAACACTACAAATGTCATTTGGTGTTTTAATCGATGGAAACCTTAGTTAGCGATTTGATCCACATGCCATCATTTGACCATACCGGTATTAAGATCAATGTTTTGTGATAAACTGTCAAGCAAGTACAGAGCATCTGACATAAGTGTTTTCATCGATCCATATGAGAATTTTATGTTATCATCTTGAGTTTTGTATCTTAGGGAAGGTATTTTGGTTTACTTACTATCTTATCCGAGAATCATCAGGGTGCACATTCATTAGTGTGAAAGTTGGAAGATCGAGCTGATTAATTTCTTGTTTATCAATGTAGAAATCCGACTTGGTGAATATAATATGTTGTAGATATTTGAGGAGTAATTGGTTAAATGTTTTTGTGTTTGAAAATTTTGACATGGACCATTACTATGCTATGGCCGACTTTGGTTAGTGCACATCGAGAATTAATTATGGATTGAGTCGATAGTTTGAAAATGTTTTTACATTTTGTTCGAGCGGACTTGTAGCAATTAGATCTTTGGTCGTTGATATATATAAGTGATCGATTATATCATTTTGATATAGATGTGAATTGTGAATATCAGAAGGATTGTAGAGTGACTATGTACAGTTTCACTTGTGCATAAAAGGATTTGTGGTGCAAATTGAAGCAAAGCATAGCAGAAGAGAGAAATTAGACAAAAGGTCAAGAATTCAATTGACGAGCTTAAGTGGAACTATAATGAGGCATTAGCATATTATATTCTCTTAGTTCAAATCTCTTAGATGAATTTAATGTGAATATTTTGTAAGATAGCGAGTCTTCATCTCTGAGCAGTGAGCTCTAGGCAGTGTGCTTGAATTCAAGTGCATTCTCATATTGTAAACACTTATTTCTAAGTATACTCATATTGTGGATTGGTCTTCTACCATGGTTTTTCCTCTAATAGGGTTTCTACATAAAAATCCTTGTGTTATCGTGTTTTGGTTGTTTGTTTTATGTCCATGCATATTTCTTTTGGATGAATCTTTTAAGTGGTTTAAAGATCACATCCATAAAGTTAATTTTTTATAAAAAATGATTCACTCCCCTCTCAGTGTACCTTGATTCCAATAAATATTCACCTCCATCTCACACCAAAATAATGATCCTATCATTAACCACCTTTTGCAAAGATTTTTATCCCTTCAATGTCAAGTTTCTACCATAAATCAAAATCAAAATAGTCTACCTTCATAATATGTCAAGAGTAACCCATTATCCTTGGAGATATTGATAACTCTAGTGCCACAAGGTATAGAGATCCATATTTTTGAGATACATGGAGGAAAGGGAGATCCTACTAATCATGTTAATGCATTCACTGCTTTGTGTGGTGAATTTATCCTTGAGGAGAAACTTCTAGCTAAACATTTTCCCTGATCCTTAAAAGATATTGCCCTGCAATTGTTTCTTGTATTACTGAATAAATCAATTTTTTCATTCAATGAACTTGTTGAGGAATTTTTAAACATTTCCAAGTGCACATTGTTCCAAAAATGACATTGGCTAATTTTATGAGATGCAAGAAAAATAAGGGTGAAAAAGTCACTGACTTTATTTCATGCTACTAGTCACTTTATTCCCAAATCAATGTGAAGATTCCCGATTCCCACCTTCAAAATGTGTTCATAGAAAACTTACAAAACAAGATAAGGTATAAACTCACTATAGTTAAATTTCATTTCTTCATGCACTTATGCACTTCCCTTAGAGATTATCAAAATGTTGTAAGTTCTAGTGAACTATAAGCTACCCCTATCCATCCTAAAAAAGTTTTAAACTTCAAACCAAAACACTTATCAAATTTTTATAAGACAAACTAAAAGTTTCCTTTAACTAAATTCCACCTCTCAACCTACCCAACATGTCGGTACCCAAGTAGCTTCTATAAAGAAGAGTAATCATTATATATTTTGGGATCCACAAAGGTAATTTACTCCCTTACCCAACACACTCCACAACATCATGACCCGGCTATTAAACAAAAACATGCTTAACTTACCTCTTGTTTGACCCCTTGACCTTAGCAATCCATTACCTTTGAGCTTTAGACGCAATGCCTATTGTGCTTATCATCAACAAAAAGGACGTGATATGAAGAATTACAAGAATCTTAAAGATCTTGTGCAAGACCTCATTGATTCCAATCATATCCTAATCGGAGGTTTGAATGAAAAAGGTAATAAGCTTGTGGCTCCTCCCAGCCAAAACTTGCAAATATTCACAAATCCCATGCCCAACTATAATATTTCATTTTTTAAAGTTATGAAAATTAAGCCCGATGTGATGAATGTTCAAACAAATGATGAAAATATGAGCAACCATGAAAAAATTCCTATGGATGATGATGAACATACTCCTATGGATACTAATGAACAAATTACTATTGATAAAATGATAGGAGTTATTGACATCGATCATCGTAAATAGCGAACCATTTACATTACTTACTCTTTAGAAGAAACAATTAAAAATTCCCTTAATGGTCCCCTTTACATAGTCGACATAATCAATAACAAGCCCACTCCTGGGATTTTAATTGATCATAGTTGTGGAGATAATTTGATCACATAAGAAATCTTATACGTGCATGAAATCATTCAAGATAGATATGATAAACCAATGGATTAAAACACATGATGGTTTTTCTCATGATACAGTGGGCTTATCACACTCCCTTTACAAGTAGGACTGAAGAAATAAAATGTATCATTCTCTATTATATCTAATTTGGACCAATTTCGTGTGAATTTAGGCAAAGCATTTCTTCACTCCATGAATGTAGTCCCATCCATTGTCCATAAGTGCTTAAATTTTCCAGTCGAAAATGAAATATTCATCGTAAACCATAGTGGATATAGACCCCCATCTTCCCATGGAAATTTATCCTTAGAGTATTTTTCGCTTGAGCTCATGGAACCTATAAGGCAATGTGAAGACTTCCTTTTCCTATTCTACCAAAATTTAAAATAAAAATGCATAACCCAGCTATCCCTTGAAAGCTTGTCACCACCCATGATCAAACCTTGACTACCTAAACAAGACAATACTATGAAAAAATCCCTTCCAACAAACCAAGACTCATCCATGAATAAACCCTTACACACGTTTCCTACAAGAGACCTAGAGAAACCCAAACAAATCCTAATATACCACCTAATAAAATTTATAAAGCCAAAGATAAAAAGGTTAAACAACCTTCTATGGTTTCTTTTGTTCTTCCCTCACAAGAAGAAAATGAACCTATGGTTGATCAACCCGCTCCTACACAAACATAATTTTGAAAATTTTAATAAAATGAATCACAATGCTTGAGAACGTAGACATAGGAATCATGCTATTTCTTGAAAGATGAATGGCAAGAACAACACTGAAAATCAAAATCTGAACTTGACTGAAGTAATAAACAATGAGCCTCCTCTCTTACCAGAGACTGTAAATTCAATACAACAAGCATAAGAACCGTCTATGGATCATATTATTCATCCTCCTCTTGTGGCTAACTTGGATTATGAAGATGAAACAACTAAAATCAATGAGGAAGTGCATTATGAGTTGAAATCATCCATGACATTAAATGATAACAACCATGATGATCCTCCTAAACCGAGTGATTCACCATGTGTTGAACTTGGTGATCCTCCTAGTACAACACTTGATGTGATCCCTCTTGCTAGTGATTTTCATTCCTTATATACTAAACAAAATTGGTATGTAGATCTGCATATGCCTTACTGGTCTTTTTCTTTTTCTTTCCATGTGTGTATTGTGATCCCCCATGATGTTTTGTTTGATGTGTTTCTCTCTTTGTGCATTCCTCTATTTGTACCTTCATTCTTCTATATTCCATAAGCTCTTCATATTTTTCATTTTTGTCTTGTGTTTTCCTTTTGGGGATGACGCCAGGTGTCGAGACACCCTATGTCTCTTCCATGTTGACCCAAAAGGATTTTCTTTTCTTTTGATCTCTTTTTTTCATTCTTCCAGTTTTATGTGTATTTGGGGAATGATGGTAGTTCCAAGATCTTTAATATCATTGCAACAAATAAAAATACTAACCTCGAACCCATAGATCCCTTATGTGTTTTTGGGGGGCAACCCTCCTTTTCCTTTTCATATTTTGGATACTTTGAATTAAATTCTCACAGTATGATGTTAGCAAATTCTTTAAATGGCATACATTGGAATTATTTTGGCATGATTCCATTTAAATTTTCCTCATTTTTCTTAATGTGATTTTCTTACTTCATATGATGTGTTTTCCTCTTTGTGCTGAAATTGGGAGTAATTTCCTTCAAGAGTGTGGTCTATCTTAGCATATTACATTCCTCTTAGTGGTGATGTGATGCACTGCATTCCCTAGGTTGCAAATATTTTATCCTTTGATTGGTCCTCTCTTGGAGACATTAGGAACAATGTTCCCTAAGAGTAAGACCTTGCATGAATTCAGATAAATCCCTTCAAACATCTCTCTTTCTTGTTGTGTTGCATTTTCTTTTGGTGCCTTATTAAAGTCATCGAGGTATGGCTTTGATACGGTTTCTTGGAGCCCACCTAGTGAACAACTAGCTTCACTAGCCTATGTGAGTGTGCATTTTATCTTTTTGTCCTTATTAAATTCATAAAGGTATGAATTTGATATGGACTTCCTTGGTCTCACCTAGTGAACAACTAGCTTCACTAGCCTGTGTGAGCATGTATTTTTGTACCTAATTAAATTCATGGAGGTATGGCTTTGATATGGTCCCCTTGGAACTCAACTAGTAGACAACTAGATCCCACTAGACCTTGTGGTTGTGTTTTGTTTGCATAGTGGAAAAAATGTTCCACTTGTAAACCCCTCTTCAAGCCTAGACCTATTCCACTACATTAGATGACCAGTCGAAGCTTGATCCGTTTGAGTTCTTTTCCTTTTTCCTTTTTTTTTGTCTTTGATGGTGTATGTTTGCGATCTGATTTTGGCTTCATATATCATAAGCAAGTGTGTTACTTTGTGCCTATGTGGGTCTGCCATAGGATCTTGATCTTGGGGACATGATCATCCCTCTTCATTTTTTCATCCTATCTTACTAGAATTTGTACATTTGAACCCCTTTTGATTGTGTGGTTGGCTACTTTAGTGTGATTTTGAAGCAATTTTATCCTCTCACTAAAGTGGGGCTAAATGTATTGTAGTAAAATGAATACCCTTGCATTTTCACTCTTTCTTTTGCCCGCCTTGCTTTATTTATCCTTCTTTATGGCTTAATTGGTCCAATTTTGTGTCCACAATCCCTTTCAATGGCATCTTTTTTCTGGCTAATCCCAACATTCTCCAATGCATAAATGATATCCTAATGATTTTGATTGGTGTGTCTCTGATTTTTGGTCAGTACTAAATCACCACTTAGGGCATCTTTGTCCCCTCGAGGTTTGAGAACCTTGATTTTCAGGCATCTTAATTTGGGCCACTTTTTCGTGTTTGTACCCCAAGTTTCATCACTTGGCACTAAGATGCCACCTAGGGCATCTAAGTCATCCTTGCATCATTTTTAGGATTTTAATTCAAATTCTAGTTAGATTTAGCCTTCTTCATTTAATGAATTCATATGTCGGGGTATGTGCAAGATCATGATGGGCCAAAAAGTGGCGATATGTAAGTGATATGATGGCGCATGTGGATGAAGACCTTTTTTACCAAAAAATGATGAAATAAAAGGGGTTTTTAAAGGAGATTCTCTGCTTTCCACCAATATAAATTATGTTTTATCTTTAATTTAATAAATGATTATTCATTTTCTATTTGTATTATGACTAAAGTCTCGATTGATAAGCTGATTGAAAAGAATCTATAGCTTTCAAACGGTATCACATTTTTTGAATCCAAAAAATGTCACATTGTATGCTTTGTATGCTATAGGATTAAGAAAAAAATGAATTTCATGAATTTTTGACCAAGTTAAAGTGGTCAGACATACAAATTTTTATATTTTTTAAAAATTTTAATAAAAAAATCATAATTGATTATTTACTTGGAAAAAAATTACAAAAAAATATGCATCACATCGGGACATGATTCCTATACTTATATATAGAATCTTATGAAAAATATTATCATTTTATTGTGGTTAGAGTGGTTAGACAGACACCTACTTCTTATTTTTTCCCTAAAATTGAAGTACTATTGCATTGAAATTTCAAACTTTCACCAAATAGATTTAAAAAATAAATAAAACTAGTAGTTTAGAAACTAAACTCAATTTTCTACAAATTCTATTCTTACATATTTTTGAAATAATATAGATAACTTATTCAAATGTTTACGTCAATTTTCCTAACTCTGATTTTCTAAATTTTCATCACCAGTTAAGCGCCTTTTTTTCCTTGATGATCCTCCACATACCTGTTGGATTGGTGTGATATAATTTTGGAATATTAAGCATAGATAAGTATAAATACAAGGTTAGTTCATTAATTTTCATCCTAAAAATTCATGAGATCATCCTAGCAACTTGAGAATTCATTCCTAAGTAACAATTATGGGATCAAGAGCATTCAAATACAAATCATCAAGCATTTGGATCGATTATCAAGATTCAAGCATCATGTCAAAGGCTATTCTTGCATCATGTGTTTTTTGTGCTAACATTTGTGATGTAGGGTTTTGATTCAAGCAAGAAAGCTATTCAAGATCCATCAAGAATTTCAAGATCCATATCGATTGCAACCATTTCACACAATTTGAAGACTTTACAAGGGTTTGGTGAGTTGTATCATTGCATGTTGTTCATTCAACATTTCCCTTCATTTCATCATTTGATTTCAAGGTTTAATTACCAACAAGGGATTTGACAAAGGAAAAACCCCATTCACTAAAAATTAACAAGTTTTTCCCATCTTGTCTATTTGTGTTTACAGACTAGATTGAATTCTTGAAGATCACTTGGAGTGAAAAGTTGTAAAACTTGCAAAGTTGTCATCTTCATGAAAAATCACCTATAGGTCAGATCCAAAAGTTTCAGAACCTGAGATCTAGAAAGAAGTAACTGCAAACATCGGAGCTCAAGATCACATCTAGACTTCTCAAAAATTTAGAGTGGGACTAATACACCACCTTGGGCATCTTATTCCTCCCAAATATATATTTCATAGATTCCTTCATATCTAGTTCCAACATCTGAAGATGTATTTTCCCAAAAAAATAGCAGTGTGACTAATACACCATCTTCAGTGTCTTAGTCCTCCAAGGCATATTCTGGAAACTTCTTTACATTTCTAGAATTCTTACAACATCTCCAGACTTTCCAAGTACACATACTCTCACTTGTTGCATATTTTCACCATTTACATCTCTCATTTAGCTCATTTTAAGTCATTTTGCATATCAAATTGTGTTTTCCAACAATTATTTTTCCAAGGATTTGCTTGGTGGTGAACCCCTTAAAGCTAAAAAGAACCCCCTCCTAGATCCTCCTAATTGAGAATTAACTCACCTTGTGAGTTCAATGGTCAATCTAATTGGGTTTTGTAGGACATAATTGAATTACCTAGATAGAATAGGAGGTAACCATCCCTTCCCTATTTTATCTATAGTTCAAGTAGTATCCTTCAAGGATCAAGGGAAGATTTTAGCCAAGAGTTTATCCTCAAAAATGAATTCACTACATAAGGTTGTGTATGCTGAAACATTGCTAATAGGATCTTCTTTCTCACCATATTTCTTAAATCTAGGAACCTACATACCTTATGGCATGTGTGTTCTCAATATCTCCAAGGATAATGGGTTGGTTTTCATATATTGTGAAGGTCGGCCATTTTGATTTTGATTCAATGTATCAGTTTATTGCTGGAGGGATGAATTTTTTCTTAAAAAGTGTGTTAAGGATGGAATCATTGTTTGTGTTGTGAGATGAAGGTGAATTAAGTGGAGGTGTATATATGTTTCGAGAGAAAGTTAATCATAATTTTTTGAGGGGAATGGATTAGCAGATATGATATTTGAATTAACAAAGCTATAAGGATTCACAGTGGAAATACCTAAGCTAGTATGAAAATTGCTAGTGGGTAGCATGGTTGTAGTAACAGTTGGATTTTTATTTTGGAATAAAGGTCATGGTTGTGTCCATGGTGGAATTGGATTTCCATCTTGAATTTTGAGTATATCCCAAATATTGAGCACAAACATTCATTCTAGTGACATGTTTATCAACAATGTCGGTGAAGATACAAATAATCTCTATTCCATGTTTATTTTCAAGAATTTGTCTCATGTTATCTATCATAGGAATTGTAGTACCATACATATAACCAAAACTCACTAATTTTTTTAATTCCTTAAATTATTCATACATTCCTCTAACGTTCTCTTAAGGGACACTAGCAACCATTTTTTTAACGTTAGTAACATTGGTTGTGAGTAAGGAGGTTGGAGGGAATGAAGTGTCAAAGGTATGATCCATAATGGGTTGACTAGTGTCAACACTATGAGTAAAAGAGTTAGAGAGCCCAAGATCCATGGCAATTGATTTATTATGAGATGACAGTATAGTATTGGAAATAGTACACCAAGTTGTGAAGCTCATACAAGTTTCACAATCCTACGTGGACCCAAAATGGAGGATAGGCACTAGATGAATGCAACTAACAATAAATGCAATGCAAATACGTAAAAGGAGATATCAATTTAAAATTCTAAACAAGATAATTTTTTTATTAGACTATGCAAAAACCTGAAAATTATGTTGTTTAAATGAAATTTTGAATTGAAAAAATGCATTGATTTTGAAAATATAACCTTAATAGGATCAATTTCAAAAAACAAAATTCTATAGACTGAAATAGTAAACTAAAAACAACAAAGCAAAATACAAAAATAGAGATTTTGATGCCTAGAAATGTAGTTAAAATCCCTAATAAGGGACTCATTCACCCTTGGGTGAATGGGTCCTAGTTCAAGATTTTAGAAAATGATTTTATCGATTAATGAGATTATTTCTAAGGTTTTAAGATTTTGGACTGAGACTAGTGGTCACAGTTTAAAATTTCTAGAAACTGAAGTCTAAATGCAAGTGCAAAATGATGTTAAATGACAAACTAGGAGACCGAATTTGAAATTCAATTTTGATTCAACTTTTTGTTTTAGAGTGTTGTTCCTGAAATGCTATGTAAATGCTTGAGAAAATGACTAAATTTTCTTATTTTTCCATAATTTAAAGAATGAAAAAATGAAAACCTAAAACCCTAAATGAGATGCAATTTAATCCAAGTTATGGACCCTAGAAATAAGATGAACTTTAGTGCAATGCAATGAAAATGAATGAAACATATAGATCTAGGGTTGAAAGTGGACTCCAAAATTAGAAAATTACAATGCTCGAAAATTGGGCTCACCAAGATGAAGTGAAGAAAAATAGGTCCACCAAAATGATAGGGAGGTTTATCAAAATTATGGACACTAAGATAACCTTGTTGGAAACAAGCTACACTGAGAAAGGCGGGGGGGAGGGGTGAATCAACGTTGTGCAAAAATTAACTTTATTAATCTTTATCTTCAAAGCACTAGTAACATTCAGCAAAAATGCATGAAAATGAAGAAAAAAATCACAACACCATAACCAAAGAATTTTTATGTGGAAACCCTGTTAGGGGAAAAACCATGGTGGATGGAAAATCCACAATATGATCTATGTATACTCAAATGAAATTTACAATATGGGGAATGCAGTTGCATTGAGACACACTTCCTAAAGCTCACTACTCAAAATAGGAAGGGTCACTACCTTACAAAATATTTCTGGATTAAGACCATCTGAAGGATTGAACTAAAGTAATAATATCTACATATGCTTGATTATAGTTTTGGTTAGGCTCAACAATCCATATTTTGTCCTTCTGAATGATTCTACACTTCTTCTCTCCTCTGCTCAAACTCACATCACAAAATCCTTAATGCACAAGTGAAACTATGCATAATCACTCTTCTTCTCTTCTGATATTCACAATTCAGATTGACACACCATCTTCATATATCAAAATAATATGATCACTCACTTATATATATCTATGACCAAGAATTTAATCGCAATATGTCAACATCAATAAAACGCAAAAATATTTACAACTTTCTGCTCAAATCATGAATAATATATAATTTGCATCCACAATAGTCAGCCACAACTTAGCTAGGACCCAAAAAAAATGCTCAAACACAAACATATTTCAACAATTACTTCCCAAGCATCTGTGAAATGTTATATCCAGGAATCAAATCTCCATGTACTGATAAAAAATAAATTATTCAACTGGATCTTCTAACTCACACATAGATTTATACAAGGCACTGATATTAGCGCATAACATAAATCATACATCAATCAATCTTCCCTTAGATATGCAATGCAAAATATTTATAGAAAATCTTCATGTGAATCGATGAACACAAAATTGGTGAATGCTATGTTCTTCCTTGATTGTCTTAAATTTTTTTGGTGGTATGAACAAATGATGAATTGTGTATCCAATCATCTATTAGCATTGCCATCAATGACAAAACAAAATTATATTATCAGTGTCTCTTGCCAACAATCTCCCCCTTTGGCATTGATGGAAACACTTAGTGAAAAATGACTAAGTTTCCAATCAGTACCAATATGAATTACACGCCATCTTCAAAATTCCAAAAAGAGAACTCTCCCCCTGAGATGATTATACATTTTTCACTCTACTATTCTCCCCTTTGACATCAATGTCAAAGGCAGGGATCTATGTACCAAAAAAATATCAAACAAAACTGTTATGAACAAACTGCATATATACAAAGATGTTTCTTAAACTTACATAAACTGGAAAATATCTGAAAAATATTTCTTCAACTGGATAATATTTTCTTTAAAAACCATTTTGAGACTCTCCAATATTGTTATGTGACCATAGACTAGGTAGGATTTTGTCTCTGCATACTCCATTTTTTCTAGATCACTAACTTCCATAGTATATTTACCCTCCCTTCGTGCACTTGACATTATTTCTATCTTTTGACCAACTAGGCCTCTAAGTTCACATGCTTTCTCCACAAATCTGTCATTTTCATGCTTCAAGCTTCTTATCTTATCAATTAGAGATTTACCCAACCTTCTTGCTTTGCAATACCACCAGCTAAAGGATAAAAGGCTTTAGAAATAGTAGTTAACTATCTTTCTAGATCCTTAACCTTCTCTTCATTTCCCTCAATAAATTTTGACAAAGACACACATGATTTATAAATCTTTCCACCTTCAAACAGAGCATTTTGAACATTCTTCACACATGTGGCTAACGATTTTTTATCCTTAGCAATCATCTCTTTCAACCCATTGAACCTTTTGGCATCAAATTATTTCTGCACTTTAATCATAGATGATTTCTCAAGTGACTCGAAGTGAGTACTTACAGAGTTGATGAGCTTTTTGAATTCACTAAAGGAGGAACTTGATGGATCTTTGAAATGTGTAGGCATTATTTTCTCCAAAACTCCACATGCAAGGTTTAAAAGTTCAATGTCCTCAATGTGAGACCACATCAATTCTTCTCTAGCCTTCGCCTGGGCAAATGATGGTACCTTCATTCTCTTAATTGGAGACAAAGTGGATAGGTCAATAGGAACTTCAATTAGTTCAAGATCAAATTCTCCCTATTGTTCTACCAAAAACTTCTTCATTGCCTCTGCAGTGTCTCTTGCTTCCTTTATCTCAAATTTCTTTTCCTCAACCAGTATTTATTCAGTTGCAGGTTCTTTCTTAACATCTAGAATTTCAATTCTCTCATCCTTATCAACAGATGCAATTTCAGGAGTCTCAATCTCCTTAGGTATTTTTGTAAATTCTCCATATCAAGAGGAATCTAAGTATCCTCAACTATATCTAGCTTTTCTTCTTCTTTTTCACCTTCTGAATCTGATGAGACATATTTATCATGATTTTCTTCTGTGACAACATCAATTATTTGTAGAGATTAATGTCGCTCCCACTCCCGCTCCCGCTCATTTTGCATTTTGAATCCTGCTCGCATGGTAGACTCTGTCGTAGGGGTTCCTATGGGTCCCCTACCCCCCTCGACCTATGCTCTCCTCTTGTGAGGAAGTGTCTGGAGGGTACTCCTTTTGTGGGTTCTGCACCTTCTCTTGCTGGCATTCCACAGGATGTGGAGGTTCTAGGTGACTCATTTGTGCCGGCAACTATGATTCCTCCGGTTATGGCTTGGAAGAATATCCTAACTAGTGGGAACCTGGCCTACTCATCTTCGGTCCCCCTTGAGTTGATTACTTTTTCTAACTCTGTGTTTGAAATTCCTGACACGGTTAGTGACAGGATCCTCTCCTCGATGGAGAATGCATTGGTAGGAAGATTTCTCTCATTTCAACCTACGGTGGATACGGTTTGAAAGTGGGTGTCTAGGAAATGGAGGCTAAAGGGCAGTGTGGAGGTCTGTGTGATGGCTGGTGGCCTCTTCCTCTTTCATTTTGCTGCTACCAAGGATTTGGTGCATACCCTATCGTCGAGTTCGTGGGTATACGGGAAACACAGTTTTGCTTTGTGTAGGTGGAAGCCTTGGTTTGACCCTACTGTAGACCTTAACTTGTCGGCCCCTATTTGGGTGCGGCTGCTAGGCTTACCCCTTGAGTTCTGGGATGAAGCTATTTTTAAGGCTGTCGGTGACTCATTGGGACATTTTATTACTTTGGATGCGGTCACTAAATATAAAACAAGGTTAGTATTTGCTCGTTTCTGTGTTAAAATTTGCATTGATAAAGTTCTCCCAAATTCTATCAAGCTGTGCTCCAAGTTGGGAAGCTGGGTTCAACCCGTCTGTTACGAAAATGTTGTGGTGTACTGTCAAAGATGTGCCAAAGTGGGGCACCTTATTTTTGATTGTAAATCGGTGATCAGTAAGGTGGTTGTGGAAGAATTGGCATCTAATCCCAAGATCTCGATTGTGGTGGCTGCGAGGTCAACGGGTGATTCGGAGATGTTTCCTCTTGAGTCTCTAGTGCGTTCTCCGTTCCCCCATTCACCTGGTACTTCTCATCCTGGTTCGATACCTAATGGCTCTGTGGTTATGGAAATCTTATCTCAGGAGGGTTTAGGGCCTCAAGTTCTTAGATCCTCAACTGTTGTTGCTTTGTCTATCATGGATCTCGATAAGGGTTGTGGCCCTAGCTCTTCGGCTATTGATCCGCTACCTATTACGTTGGAGACCTGTGGGGATCAGGTTGAAGAAGGGGAAATCTAGGAGGAAGAGAGTTCTGGATTGGTTGAAGAATCTATTGACAATTTGGAATGCTTAAAACTAGAGAAAGCTGAAGAGGGAGGGATATGGACCACGCCTAAGAAGAAGGGTAGAAAGAAGAAGGCTAATGTGGGAGGGGATTCCAAGCTTGGGAGACCCTCGCAGAGATCCACTAGAACACACAAAATGACAAACAAAATTGCCCTGGGGAAGCAGATGAGGATTTTGTCTTGGAATATCCGGGGTCTTAATAGTCCGCACAAACAGCGTGCCCTAAAGAACTATATAATGGAGCATAAAATTGATGTTTGTCTCCTTCAAGAAACTAAGATGTTGATGGTAAATTTTGAAAAGATTATTAACTTTATCTGGAAAAATGCCTTGTTTATTCATAGTGATGTTGAGGGAGCCTCTGGGGGGTTGGTTGTACTTTGGAATCATTTCTTTATACAGGGTCAAGAACTATTCCATTGTAAAAATAGCATTGGGGTTTTGCTCTTGGTTAATGGAGTTGTTTGGTCTATAATTAATATTTATGCTCCCAACTAGAGAAACTCAAGGAATTTTCTTTGGAGGAATATGGTGGCTAAAATGAATATGAATAAGGGCAGGTGATGGATGGTGGCTGGAGAATTCAACTCTCCTTTATTGCCGTCTGAGAAAAGTGGGGGGCTCCTGGATTACACAGACAACATGACTGATCTGGCAAACTTGTTGGGTTCTTCGGGGTTAATATATATTGACCTTCAGGGCCAGCGCTTCACCTGGTCTAATAGAAGGGCAGGTGCTGGTTTGATTCAGGTTAGGCTTGACCATTTCCTCTATTCTCCCCATTGGACCAATATCTTAGGTGCTAATCTAGTTGCCCTTCCTAGGATGGTGTCTGACCACAACCCTCTTCTGCTAACCACTAATATTCGCCCTTCTAACGGGCCCTACCGCTTTCAGTTTTAATTAATGTGGAACTCCCATCCTGACTTCAAGTTGAAAATTGCTGAGTGGTGGAATATTTCGGTCCAAGGGTCCCCCATGTTTCGGCTATGTTATAAACTCAAACATATTAAACTGATGGTTAAAGGATGGAACCGAAATGTGTTTGGTGATGTTTTTCAGAAAAAAAAATAGCTTGAGGGGAGGTTGAGGACCTTACAGTAGGATATGGATAAGGGAGATGCCAGTCAATGGATTAATATTCAGGAAAAGGATGTCAGAATGGAATGGGAAAAAGTTATAAAAAATGAAGAGGTATTCTGGAAGCAAAAATTGAGGATCCAATGGCTGAAGGAAGGCGACAAGAACACTTCCTTTTTCCATGTCTCTATTGTTAGACACTGGAAATGGAACCAAATATCTAAACTGTTAAATAGTTTTGGGGAGGTGATTACTGATCAAGATCTTATTAAGTCCTGTGCAGTTGATTACTTCAATGAGGCTCTTTCAGCCCCTACAGGGGTTTCTAACTTGGATTTGGATGTGTGGACAACTCGGAATCTTCCAGAGTCCATCTCTCTAGTGGACAATTTGAGCATTCTCAAAAAAGTTTCTATGGCAGAGGTTAGGCTGGCTACTTTTAGCATGGGGGCATTCAAAGCTCCTGGCCCTGACGGGTTTCCCCTGGGGTTCTTTCAAATTTTCTGGGATAGTATGGGCTGGGACTTGGTTCTTACGGCTAGGGATTTCTTCCATTCTGGTAAGATTCTTAAACAAAAGAATCACAATTTTATTGCTCTTATACCTAAGATTAGTGAGCCTCTTGCAGTGTTTGACTTTTTCCCTATTAGCCTATGTAACACTATCTACAAAATTTTCTCTAAGATCCTTGTCAACCGTCTCAAACCTTTGCTTGAAAAAATTATTAGCCACACTCAAAAAGGGTTTGTTCCGGGAAGACATATACTTGATGCTGCTTTGACTGCCCATGAACTATTTCACTCTATGGATAGATGTAATAATGCAGGAATGGAGCTTAAACTTGATATATCCAAAGCCTATGACAAGGTTTTATGCGAATTTATTCCTAAGGTTCTTGCTAAGTTTGGCTTTAACAACCAAGTCATTGAGCTCATTATGGAATGTGTTAGAATTGTTAAATTCTCGATTTTGGTTAATGGTTCCCCCTGTGGGTTCTTCTCTGCTGGTAGGGGGATCAGATAGGGAGACCCTCTCTCTCCCTACCTCTTTATTATTGTTGTTGATGTGCTTAGTAAAAATTTTACCAGTCTGTTGATAAAGGGCTCCATTTCTAGTGTTAGAGCGGCTACCTCCCTCTACCCAATGGTTATGCAGCAATTTGTGGATGATTCTTATTTGGGAAGGCTTCTGTTTTGGAAGCTAGGAAATGGAAAGACTTTCTTAACAACTATGCCTCCTACTTTGGATAGTGCATCAACTACAACAAGAGTAAGATTTATTTCTTTAATTGCTCTCCTAATTTGGAAAACAAGGTGACTATGATTCTGGGTTCTGTCAGTGACTCTCTCCCATCGGTTTATCTAGGGCTTCTTCTTACGGTCAAGGAGGTTCAACTAGAGTTTTGGAACTCTATTCTGGAAAGGATTCAGAGGAAATTGGTTGGGTGGAAAAGGTCCTTACTTAGTCATGCTGGCAAGTTGCAACTCATTACTGCGGCCATACAAGGCATCCCCACCTACTTTCTATCTATCTTTAGGATGCCTATGTATATAGTGAAAAAGTTGGAAAGGATTCAAAGGAATTTTCTATGGGCCGGGACAGAGGAGAAAAAGAAGATTGCGCTGGTTAAATGGGAAAAGGTCAGTCGGGCTAAATCTAAAGGGGGGCTTGAAATAAGGAAGATTGCTCCCTCTAATAGGGCTCTGGTTGCTAAGATTGGATGGGATCTTTTAAGAAATTCCAAGGACTGGTGTAAAATCTTGAACACCAAGTATCTTCAAAATAGGCCTCTGATTGATTGTCTTTTGGAACCCCAGCCCCTCAGTTCGGTTGTCTGGAGGAGCATCTATAGCATTCAAGGTCTGCTAAAAAAGGGGACAAAATGGAAAATGGGGAATGGGCTCAAAATTAAATTCTGGGAAGATGTTTGGCTCTTAGATTCCCCTTTGGCTGCTTCTGACTTTAGGGGGGTGATGATTGCTACTCAGAGATTCTTTGGGATTTATGTTTGTGACTATGTGTCTGGCCCTCCTGGTGCTAGGATTTTGAGAGAGCTGGGCCTTTGTTGCCCCCATTCTCAGGTTCTTGGTCATCTTGCTAGATCGATTCAGGTGTTACTATCCAGGTTTAGATTTCCTTCCTATGATAGAGATGATGAATTCTTTTGGGCCTTAGATAAACAGGGAGATCTCTCTGTCAGATTAGCTTACAGTCTACTGACGAATGTTAGTATTGTAGAAGAACACTAGAGGAGAGTTTGGAATAGGTGCTTGATTCCAAAAATAAACTTTTTTTGGTGGACATCCTGTCACAATAGGTTTTTGACCCAGGACAATTTGAGAATTCAGGGTTTATGCTTTCCCAATCGATGCTTTCTTTGCAAAGAGGGGGAAGAAACTGTCATTCACCTCTTGCTTCACTGCCCATTTGCTGTTGAAGTTTGGGGGATGGCCTTTGAGAAATTTGAAGTAGAGTGGGTTATGAGCAAGGATCTTTAATCATTTATCATGGGCTGGAATGGGCCTTTTCTACATCCTCTAGTTTGTGAAATTTGGAGGCAGACCTCCCCTATCTTGGGTTGGTGTATATGGAAGGAGAGGAATAATCGTGTTTTCAGGAATACTGAGCAGAGCCCCAAGGAGGTGTTTGGGATTGGTGTAAGGCTCGTAGAGGATAATATCTCCCTCTTTGATGGAAAACTTCTCAAGGTTGGGCCGAGGGACTTTGAAATAAAAATGGCTAAAAAATGGCACCAGGAGTTAAATGCTAATGCCTTTGACAATAGGAAACTTTTAGC
Organism: Sequoiadendron giganteum; assembly: GCA_007115665.2. Lineage (NCBI taxonomy): Eukaryota > Viridiplantae > Streptophyta > Pinopsida > Cupressales > Cupressaceae > Sequoiadendron > Sequoiadendron giganteum. The sequence continues at coordinate 167,418,461 of CM021103.1, read as the reverse complement.
TAGGAGGAACACCAAATGGGTGCCTCCAAACCATGGGTGGTTTAAAATTAATTTTGACGGTGCTGCTAAAGGGAGTCCAAGAAGGGAAAGTATAGGCGGGCTGATAAGAGATTCTATGGGCAACATGGTGGCAGGGTTCGCTGGGGGCATAGGGATTCAGTCGGCCCTTGTTGCTGAGGCTCATGCGCTGTTCATGGGTCTCAAAATTGTTGTCTCTCTAGGGATTGATAATCTTCATATCGAGGGAGATTCTAAGGTGGTGAAGAATGTTGTGGAAAAGGAAAGATTCATAGGTTGGAACACCAAGGACATCTTATTAGATGCTAAATTTCTCATGTCTAAATTAAGGAACAAAAAAGTGACTCACATTTACAAAGAAGGTAATAGTGTGGCAGATGCGCTGGAAAACCTTGGTTCAGGGTGGGACTCGACTAAATGTTGGAGGAAAACAAAATATTTTCTGCCAAGCGTTCAAGCTTTGATCGTGCAAGAAAAGGCTCACATGGTAAATAATGACTCGCAATTTCTGGATGACGAGGACTGACGGGGGGGCCCACTGGTATTTTTGGGTGTGGTGGTGGATTAATGTCTTTTGGGGTTTGAAGGATAGGTCGAGTGCCATGGGGAAAGATGAGAGGATCTAGATTAGGGGAAAGGGCATTCACGTGGTGTTTCTTTGGGATGGAAGAATGGGTATAGCTTATAAAAAATATGATGACGAGATGGCAAGGAGGAAACGTTTTCAATGTGATACAACCTAGATTTGGTGACATGACTTGGGTTACTTGGAATGCTGAGATTGCTTTTCGGGAGGATGATAGTACTATGAGTATTAAGTCTTGGGAGAAATGGGTACTTGGTTTATCTTCTAATTATTTTTGGAGATATGAGTGTATGAATAATGATGGGACCATCTAAGATGCACACTAGTTGTATTCTAGAGGTTTCGTGCTGGCTAATGTAACTTGTGGTTCCTTTGGCCTCATTCGGTTGATTACTAAATTTAGCTTGTTGGGTTATCTGCATGGGTTTTTGTGCCTTTCCTGCCCTTCTGCCAACTTTTGGCTCCTTCTCTAGTTCCAAGAAATCATCAATTGTGGTGTCTCTTCTCATGTTTTCCTTGCCCTCCGCATGTGTAAATGGCTTGATGGAATTAATTATCGTAAGTCCTATATTAAACATCCTTGTTCATTTTATGTGCGCAACACTTGGCTCTAGTTTTTTCTGCATTTCGAAGGTTTTCTTGTTCTTCCTGACAGTATGGGTGGAGATAGGGTTCGGACGGAGCCGGCTGGCTCTGATGAATTCTAAAATAACCCTCTGGTGTGGCATATTTACGTTGAGGGAGGTATTGCTCCTATCATGGAGAGCCTGGTCAGCCATGGTCCCTCCTTTTGAGACAATTTGCATGTTCTTGGAAGGATAGAAGGGTTTTTGTTGGGGGGATTTCATTTGAAGTCAGTGAGGAGGTCATTGCGTAGGCCACGGGCTTGAGCTACGAAGGGAAAAAGTACCCTAAGCACACCAAAAAGCCAGAACACAAGAGCCTTAAGGCTTTCTTCAGAGGAGAGGAGACTCTGATAAGGAATCACGCGGGATTCGAAAGAGCTGAGCTTCACAAGCCATGGGATTTGGTTTGCTTGGCCTTGATGAAATATGTCACGCTAGAAGGTAGGCACAAAACTTGCTTTTTCTATCGCTTTCCTCTGCTTAACCATCTTAGACACAAAATGCTGCTTAGCTTCCCATTTTTTCTTCTTATGGACCTGGAGAACTCAGTGGATAAATGTAATTCGGCATCCTATCAAAACCCTAATGACCTCCCACCTCTCTCACTCCATTAGGGACTTATCTTTCGCCTATACCATTTCCATCTCACCCTTTGCCCGCGTAAAGTCATCTTGGTCTGTGTTGAGAATGTTGATCCCATTTCTTCAATTCACATATCCTCGGCCGAGTCCATGAGCCCTCCTCAGAAGCCTGATGTGGGGAGTATCAAAACCAAAGTGGCCAATAAGAAGCTCAAGGTTGGGTCAGGTTTAGCTCATGCTCAGGTGGTGGAAGGGCTCTGCGAGCTAAAGGCCACCTAGATTGATATGACTACTAATGTTACCAAGCCAAAGATGGGCAAGGAGAAAGGGTTGTAGGCCATGACTGCTAAGGAAGGCAAGGGTAAGGGTAGGAACATGGTCAGGATCGACTCTAGAGGGGAAAAGGTTGTTAGGACCACAGAGCTAATTGGTGGGGAAAGTGGTAGGAGAAGATCGGGGAGGGTGGCCAAGAATAGTAAAAAGAGACTGATTATTGAGGACTCAGAGGTGGAGCAGTCGAACAGCAAGGGTTATAAGGACGAAGAGTCTGATGATGAGACTGATGACTTGGGGGAGTAGCCCCTGCCTAATCTGATGGACAGCAAGACTGCTTGCCATGGCTCTGACTCACACACTCCATTGGTGACTGAGCCTGGTGGGATGCAAGAGACTAGGGATACTAGGGAAGGTTCAGATATGGTGGTGAAGAGGCTGAACACTCTGGATAAAAGATTCAGGGGCTTGACCCACTTTACTATGAAACTGAGCCACTTTGTCACCAGTGCGCTATCAAATGTTATAAAAGAAGAACTGGAGGGGAATAACAGCTAGGAAAACAAGGATTGGGTAGGCGATGAGGTTGTGGACCTCCTGATCAAGAACTGGGATGAGGCCAGTTAGCTGGGTTTGTTGTTGGCTTGTCGGCTACTTTTCAGCTGTCAGTGTGCTGTCCCTGGGCTGTCTCTGTGGCCTTTTGGTTTTTTCCTATTGTTGTTTAGTCTCTTTTTGGCCCTAGTAGCTCCTTGTGAGGGGTATAGTGCTCCGTAAATGCTGTTTAAATTTTCAAAAACATCAATTATTTCATTTAACAAAAAAAATCTCAAGATTTTCTTTGTATCTTTTGTAACCTCACCAGTCACACCCATCATGAGCTTAATCACCATTGTATTGCTCTTGAATTCCTTTTTGGCTTTATTTAGGAGTTCCTACACATCTTTTATAGACATTACCAAAGATAATTTTGCAAGGATTTTTTCTCTGATTTGTTCTTCTTGTATTCTAGCATTGACTTTCCTCATTTCCAAAATCTCATAAAAGATTCTAAGTAAGCTAGGAATTACTTCAATAAGAAATTTATTGAAAATATTCAAATACTTTATTGTTGCCTCCTCAAGAGTTCTTTGAACGGATTCATCAAAATTTTCATACCATTTACAAAGTGGCTTAAGATTTCCATCTTTGACCAAATATTTTTCAACTTCTTCTACTAATATACTTGGATTGTCAATATTTGCCTTCTTCTGTACTTTGACTTCTTCACCGGAGGATTTTATTTTGGAAACTGTTGCTGCCTTAGCAGCTTGATTCTTTATTTCTCTAACTCCTTCATCTGATTTTGTCTCTTCATCTTCATAGACTGCTACATAGACTCTTTGGCTTTTATCCTTCTTTCTTTTTCCATCCTTACCAGATGTCTTCATAGGAGTTGGCTTGGTTGCAAGAGCAGATAGGGTTGTAGAGCTCCTTGTTGACCTAGTTCTGGAAGAGGGTTCTATTGGACTAGTTGATTTAGGTTTTGCTACCTCTTTTGCTACTTCAACTTCTTCTCTTTTCCTTCTATATTCTCTTACCTTTTTTTCTGATATGTCCATAATTTTTGCAAATATTTCCACTTCTTTTCTAACTCTTCTAACTAACATAGGTTTTCTGAGTTCATTGTGTACCTATATATTATTTTTTGCATAAGTACCAAAGCTCTCTTTTGATGGATCTAGAGGGTTTCTCAATAAATGTTATTCATACATTTCTAGAATGTGCTCTTTGACTTCATAGCCCATTGGCATGATCCAGACTGTTATGGTAACAACAGATTCCATCATGCATTGATCAATATCTACCATAAAATAAATTGTGTCCTTATACTTCTCCACAATAGAAGTAGGAATTCTTTCTCTAGCCTACATCATACTTTGAAAACTTTTGAAATATCCCTATATAGTGTCATTCTTTGTCTTAATGTCAGCAAATTTTTGAAAGAGATCTCTAATCTGAGTAGCTATCAGTTTATCATTTTTCCAGTGAAACTTTTTGAATCTCAGAACCTCATTCATGAAGTAAAAGAAAAAGAATAATAGAAAGTTACCATATTTTAAAGGAATTTTTCTTATCCTTCTTGATATTCCCAAGATTTTCCATCAACTAACTTCTTAGAAAAACTATAGATCATAGTTTGCATTAATAGCTATACTAGACACAAAGTTGCCTCGACAAGAACGATAGATTTTGTACCCAATAAATGTAGATGAAAATTTGACATCTATATCAACAATTTCATCAATTGTCATTGATTTTATGTCATACTTAGAACTGACTGCATCAGTGGTCACTTGATTCTTCACTGATTTTAGAACTGGTAATCCATCGGAGGAACTCAAACCTGTACCAACACTTATAGCCTCTTTTGTTATCTTGAAGGGTATACTTAGGCACATGAATTCTTCATGAACTCAACTCAAGATATAACAAACGCATTTGGTCTCTTCAAACACGGGGAATTTAACAATTTGTGTAAATTTATTCTCTTCTAGGGTTTTAAATTATGGCTTCACATAAAAATATTCTCCTATTATGTGATTATTATACAAATTTAGTAGTTGTGAGCTTCCTAGCTCTTCAATGTTAGCGTGAATATATGCTCTAACATATTCAGTGTGTAAGACACCCTACATAACATATGAAAAAGCACCTAACAGGTCGATTTCGATAGACTTGAAGGGATTCCATTTGAATTTAGGATGAGGTCTTTCCTTAACTTCTACTACTAATGGAGTAGCCATATTCACCAATTCACAAATTTATAGGTTTTTCTAATAAATACCTTTTCGTTGGATTAGAGTTTGTTTTCCAAAACCCATTCACACTTGAATTTTGCCTCAGTTCACCAAATTTTTCTTCAGAGATCTCCAACTTCTTTTCTTCAAAATGGAAAAATGAGCAATGAAAGATAGAAATGACTTTTTATCGCTTGCATGCCTAAACCTTTTTTTCGCAATAAATTCTTTTACCCTAACTCATCTAGATACCCTATTTTCATACACTTTGAAAGATAATTCTTGTGCAAACCTCCAATACTACATACTACTTTCTCCAATGAGTTCAACAACATCTATAGAGAATATATATGCACTTACTCAACTTGTCCACATCTAGTGTTAGTTACTGGTTAGGGGTTTAAGAGATTTTCTTGACAACTCCCCCTAGGCCAAAGGCCTAAAGCTAATTCCTGGAGGAGTTACCAAAAGAAGATTCTAGTGCTGGCTCATTTCCTTCAATAGAGGGATTTTTATTCACCCATTTCTTTTGCATTTGCTTCCTGATCACATATGTAGTGAATTTTCCTTTTCCCTTAATATCCTTCTACATGTTCCTTCTTTGATTTATGAGACCTTTTATGTTCTAACAGAATCTAGCAATGTGAATTTTTGTTTTGAAATTATAGTGCACAACATTTCTCTGTCTAGACCAACTTTTCCACTATTTTTCTCTTGATCTTCACTAGTTAGCAATGTGTCCAAGTCTATTGCATGCATAGCATCAGAAATTTATATGAAAAAATTTCATCATATTTCTGCATTCATTTGACTTATGACCAAACTTGTGGAAATTAAAGCACTAACCTGAGAATGATGGACCACTTGAATTCATCCTTTTTTTACATTGAGTAGCCATATGTCCAAATTTATTGCAATTGAAACAATATCCATTAAATATCTGAGCATTACGTTGCCTTACCAGATACCTTATAGATTTGTTCATTTGATTTTCTTGCCTAAACCTCCTTTGTCCTGATCTAGAACTTTCTCCTTCTTCATATCCAAGACCTCGCTTGTCACCTTCTATCCTCTATCCTTTAATCAGTTCAACAAAATTGGATAAGCTAAATTTTAACTTCTCCTTGTACTCATTTGTAGTAGCAAGTTCATCTATGAGATCATCAATCTATTTTCCCAGCACTTCCTCATTGTTTCTAGATTGCTCTAGTTCATTGTCCAATCGGATGCATACTTCAAATTTTTCTTTCAAGGATGGTACTAGGTTTTCTTCATTCTTCTTTCTATCAACAAGCTCCTTGGTCATCCTCATCATGATAGATTCCATCTCATGATTTAGGACAACATTATCTCTTGTAGTCTTTTCACATTCTTCTATCTCTTCCTTTAGGGCTTGATTGAGTTCTTCAGCTTCAATGCTCTTACTGTCATTCTACTTAATTTGATCACATAGTTCCTTTCTCTTCTCTCTAGAATTATTGATTTTTTATTTCAAGGACTCAATGAATTTCTCAGCATCCATGAGGTTTTCTTACAATTTTTGAACTTTAGACTTTCGCTGATCAAGATCATCTAAGGTCACCAAAATTTGTTGTTGAAGACTGCTTGAATCCATTCAAACATTCCAATATCTCCCCAAGTTGTTAGACTTCTTTTGAGGAACTAGCTCTGATACCAATTGTTGGAAATAAGCTACACTGAAGGGGGGTGAATCAGTGTTGTGCAAAATTTAACTTTATTAATCTTTATCTTCAAAGCACTAGTAAAATTCAACTAGAATGCATGAACATGAAAAAAACAATCACAACACCATAACACAAGAATTTTTATGTGGAAACCTTGTTAGGGGAAAAATCGGATGGTCGATGGCCAATCCATAATATGATCTGAGTATACTCAAATGAAGTTTACATTATGGGGAATGCACTTGCATTATGGCACACTACCTAGAGGTCACTGCCTTACAAAATATTAAGATTAAGACCATATGCAGGATTGAACTAAAGTAATAGCATCTACATCAGGGAAAAATTTAGTGGTGAATCTTCTCCAATTGGTGAATAATAGAAATTGGGAGCTCCAAAAATGGTGAATAGTACAAGATAAAATAGAGACTGAATCACCTTTTTTTTATAAAAAAATTATTTCATCTCCATTAATTCGCCATGTAAACGATGCATCATTAGCACTGATTCACTATTAGTTTATATAGTAATTAAAAATATTAATAATATTCGCGAGCAATATTGTGTAATTCTAGAGAATCAAGAAGGGAATCTACTATATTCGTGCCAAGCTCTTGGAAATACATTCGATCAAAGCTCCATTTGATCTCCACCATTCACTATTGCCAATATTTCATGGCATACATCATCATTGTTGTATCGAAATGAAATTGCTAAGTGTCCCACCGATAATGTTCACTCACGCCGATAAGGCTTCCATACTCCACCTTGGGTCCACCAAGGCATAGGTACACCACTTGTGTAATTTTGGAGAATCATGAAAGGAATCTACAATATTCACGCCAAGTTCCCGGAAAAAAATCCGATCAAAGCTCTATTTGATCTCCACCATTCACTATTGGCAATAGTTCATGACATACATCATCATCGTTGTATCGGTGGGACATCCCTAAGTGTCCCACTGATGATGTTCATTCATGCTGATATTCACTCATGGAATAAACTTGCAGCCGTCTAATTTGAAAGCTAATCGATGGTAAAATTTTCAAGTTTCATTTAGTCTTAATTTTCAAGTGAGATTTTTTTAAAACACTTAATCCACAAGGGGGCTCTGCCCCCTTCACCCCCGAAAGGGGTGCTTCCCCTTGACCCCACTGATGGCTACCACCCCCGGGCCCCTACTTCAATATTAAAAAAAACAAAAAACTATATGGGGCAACTACATCGACCAACTATGCAAATTTTTAAAGGAGAAATTTGCCATTGTAATTAATATTTTTAGTGATTATTCACTAGGATTCGCCATTGTGATTATTATTTTTACCAATTATTCATTAAGATTTTCCAAGATTTTACAAATTCTTTAATACTATGCATAATATTTGCAAGGAAAATTAATATTTTTTTCAAATAAAAGGAAAGATTCGCCAAGATTTTACACATTTTCTGAGTGGGGGTTTCTTAAAGTTATCCCTGATCTACATGTGCTTGATTATAGTTCTGATTAGGCTCAACAATCAATCTTCTATCCTTCTGAGTGATTATGCACTTCTACTATGCTCTGCTCAAACTTGTATCACAAAATCCTTAATGCATAAGTGAAACTGTGCATAATCGCTCTTCTTCTCTTTTGATATTTGCAATTTTCATCGACACACCTTCTTTGCGTATAAAAATTATATGATCAATCACTTATATATATCCACGACCAAGAATTTAATCGCAATATGTCGACATTAATAGAACACAAAAATATTTACAACTATCAGCTCAAATCATGAGAAATGCATAATGCGCATCCACAATGGTCAGCCACAACTTAGCTAGGACCCAAAAAAATATTCTCAAACACAAACATACTTGAAAAATTACTTCCCAAACATCCGCAGCATATTATAGGGTGCTGCCAGAATATTGGTTTACACTTTCTAGGAGATCCTAATTTTTGTTGAAATCACATATTTTTAGAAAATATAATGCTTTAAACCTTGAAAATTTTCATTTAAATGACTCCAATTGAAGAGGGTTTGATCAACCCACCTTATACCTAGCACCCTTGGATAGAACCCTGCTAGTTTTAAACCATACCTATAATAGAGTCTCATTTCACCTATCAAAATGCTAATAAAAAATCACTTTTGATTTACCTTTTGGGGGATCAAATGAGTTCATTTAAAATTTATTTTTTGTAAGTATGTACTCCTTATTACAAGCTTCAAAAAAAGTATAATTTCAATAAAATTTAATTTGATTATTATGGATTTTTTTAATTTCTTGTGAATGTAGGTTTTTCATCGAAAATCAAGCTCTTTGTTCTACACATGTGAAAAAATAGTATTTTTAAAATTATGTTCAGGCTGGGTATTGATTCCCTTGATCCATTAAAAAATAAAAATTGAATTTTGATACATACAAAAAAAGTTATATTGTATACAGTTCACCTATGTTTGAATTGTAATTGGTTTGACTTCAAAACTTGATTAGGGAGAACATATTTAATAAAACACTATGAAACCAAATGAACTAGTTAGATATTATAGTTACAAATCTAAATTCAAAAAAAAAAGAATTTTATCCTTCATGCAAACAATGTTATGTTGTATACGGTGAGCATCACTCCTTAAAAATGTTGTTTACCGATAAAAATTAGTTTTCAAAGGAGATGAAAAAAAGTGCAATCTGATACAAGAAATTTTGAAAAAAATATATTTAGAATCTATAGACAAAAATTCACAAATCACTAGTTTGCATCATCTTCAAATTCCTCACGGTTTAGTTGTTATAGGAGCCTAAAAGTGAAGATTTAGTTAAAAAATTAGTTCAGTGTCTAGTTTGCTAAAAAATTATAAACCAGTATTGTGGGATCACCCTATATCCACGAAGTCAGCCTCCATGCACTAATAAACATGAAAGTATTCAACTAGATCTTCTAACTCGCACATAGATCAATACGAGGCACTGAGATTCTGATGCAGGAGCATCCAGTGGTGTAAGGGCAATCCTACATTACCCAAAAATATATTTACTTTCATTTAGATTTTTTTGTAGATGTTTTTGCATTTCTGGATACCCTTTTCGTCGAAGAAGAATTCCCAACTTTCAGAACTGCTTTTCTGCTTTTTCTGCTCAACTGCTATTTTTAGCAGGTATGAATTTGAAGGCATGAGGAGACAAAAATTTAAGGGAAGCTTCAGGACATAATAATAAACACTTTGGTGAAAGAATCAGATCAAGAGCATTTCCGGTTCAAAAGTTATTCAAGTTTCAATTTCTGCTTTTTGCCTTATGAAATCTTCGGAGCTAATTTTGAGGTACTTAGAGGCTCCGGATGGGCCTGAAAAATTGGCGGAATACGAAAGTGGTTAGCCTTTAGGCCCCACTTTCCGGCAAGAGATCTTCGCGAGAGCTTTCCGAAAAGGTATTATCATTGAAGATCTGACGGTTAGATCTTGAGTTAGGGCTTCCGAAAGTTGGTGCATAATTTGAATCCCGTTTTTGGCTCCAAACAAAGAAACGGGCTATTTATGGGCGAGTTACTGTTTCTTTTAGGCAGTTTTTGGGGAAAGAAGATCGCATGCTGCGAATAGGGGAATTTCTGTAGTTTCTTTCTGTAATTTGCATGTATTGCAAAACTGGAGGATTTGAGATCCTCTGCATGTAGGAATTTCATACTTTGAAAATAATAAGATTTGTTAGTTTTTCGGTGTGATTTTCTGTGTCTCGGGTTGCACCCTCATCAAGTGGTATCAGAGCGGGTTTTCTTGAGCGTGTGGACAGATCGCCGATCGTGAGGCAGTTCGCACCAGGACTATGGTTGTGGGTTCAAGATATTCAAGATGCCTCCAAGAGTGGCACGTGGTAGGCGAGGTGGTGCCAGAAATGCTGGTGGAAGAGATCCATTAGCGGCTGAGGGTTTCAGAGCCCTCCAAAGACAAATAAATGCATTACAAAGAGAGTTAAGAAGAGGGGTAAACCCGAGAAGGGGAGAAGAAAGTGAGGATGAAGAAGAGGTGGAAGATTCAGATGTAGAAGAGGAAGAAGAAGCTATTGATCAAGATCAAATGCGGCTGATAAGGGCCATTTCGAAGATCGGAAAAAGACCTAGAGTAGAAGTTCCCAGTTTTTCCGGAAGTCTAGACCCGGAAGAGTTGATTGATTGGATCAATGAGTTGGAAGAGTATTTCGAGTATGAAGAAGTAGAGGACCCAGATCGGGTTAAGTTTGCAAAAACGAAGCTAAAGGGCCACGCCAGTATCTGGTGGAAAAAGGTCCAACTAGAAAGAAATAAGAGAGAAAAGGGAAAGATCACCAGATGGGATCGCATGGTGGAGAAACTGAAGAAGCAGTTCATGCTAATGGACTATGAGTTAGATCTATTGAAAAAATTGCAAGGGTTGAAGCAAGGAAGTAGATCTGTGAAAGAATACACAGAAGATTTTCACAAGATGATCATCAGAACGGGACATGCAGAGGCCAACAAGGAGAAGGTAGCCCGTTATCTTAATGGGTTATGGCCGAGCATTCAAGAGGAGTTAAGCCTGGTTAGAATGGCCACCATTGAGGATGCTTACCAATTTTCGCTGAGAGTTGAAGAAAAGTTGAACAAGAGATTTGACAGCAAGCAAAAAGGACGAGGAGGTCAAAGCGGAAGGGGTAGCGGAAGATCTTTTGGAAGCCGAAATGAGGATGAGAAGAAAAATGAAGATGTGGGTACCAGTCGAAGCCAGAGGAATGATAACTTCTACCGCCCACGTGATCAGAATGGTGGTGATCAAAGAGGTAGAGGACGAGGAAGATTTGGGCAAGGACCTGGAAGAGGTGGTTTCAGAGGAACTTGTTTCCGATGTGGTGAAGAAGGGCATCGAGCCTATGAATGTCCACAATACCAAGGAAGGACAGACAAAAGGCCAGAAGGTCGTGCAAGAGTTGCGCATGTAGATGAGGAGGCTCAATCTGAGCATTCAGATGATGCTAAAAGGGGAGAAGCCCTAGTGGTTAGAAGAGCCTTGGTGACTGAAGAGAAGGAGCCAGAACAGAGGAAGAATTTGTTTCGCACAAGGTGCAAGTGTGAAGATAAATGTTGTGATGTTATTATTGATGGTGGGAGCACTGATAATCTAGTGTCAGAAGAAATGGTTACAAAGTTGAAGCTGAAGAGGGAAAGGCATCCACATCCATATCGAATTGCCTGGTTGCAGAAAGACCACAAAGTTCTAGTCAATGAGCAGTGCCTGGTGAAGTTCAAGATCGGAAGCTATCGTGATGAGGTACTCTGTGATATCATCCCCATGGATGCATGTCACATGTTGTTGGGGAGGCCGTGGCAGTTTGATAGGTGAGCTGTACATGATGGCCATGCAAACACTTATTCCCTGATGAAGGGTGGAGTCCGCCATAAGTTGAAACCCTTGAAGAAGGCCGAAAAAAAGGTATGCAGTAGTGCTAGAATTTGTTATGTCGATGGAAGGAAATTTTTAGAAGGCATGAAACATGAGCGTGTGTGTTATGCATTGATTCCTAAAATGGATAAGGAGGGTAGTGAGAAGGTTCCAGTAGAAGTTTCTGGGTTATTGAATGAGTTTCAGGATATTGTTTCTGATAATGTACCTGAGGGTTTACCACCAATGAGGAAGATCAGTCATCAGATTGACTTGATCCCAGGAGCCAGTTTGCCGAATAAGGCAGCTCATAGAATGACTCCTGCAGAAAATGAGGAGTTAAACAGACAAGTTGAGGAGTTGTTGAGAAAGGGTTTGATTCGAGAGAGTTTGAGTCCATGTGCAGTACCTGCAGTACTAGCACCAAAGAAGGATGGGGAGTGGAGGATGTGTACAGACTCTCGGGCCATAAACAAGATAACAATCAAGTATAGATTTCCCCTGCCAAGGATGGATGACTTGATGGACTGTTTGAGTGGAGCTCAGTACTTCACAAAGATTGATCTGAAGAGTGGATATCACCAGATTCAGATTCGAGAGGGAGATGAATGGAAGACCGCCTTCAAGACCAAAGAGGGCCTGTACGAGTGGTTAGTCATGCCTTTTGGGCTAACCAATGCACCGAGCACATTCATGCGGCTCATGAACGAGGTACTGAAAGAGTTCCTAGGAAGCTTTGTTATTGTGTATTTAGATGATATTTTGATATTCAGTAAGTCACTGGATGAGCATATAATGCATATTGGTAGAGTCTTTGAGAAGTTAAGAGAAGAGAAATTGCTGATTAATCTGAAGAAGTGTAGTTTTGTGAAGAAGGAGTTAGTGTACTTGGGGTTTGTTGTCTCGACAGAAGGTCTCAAGATGGACCCAGAGAAGGTGAAGGCTATTCTGGAATGGCCTACCCCAAGAACTACTACTGAGGTGAGGTCTTTCCATGGTTTGGCCAGTTTTTACAGAAAGTTTATTAGAAACTTCAGTAGTATTTGTGCACCCCTAACTGAAACAATGAGAGGGGATAGAAAAGAGTTCAAGTGGAGCACTGGAGCAGCAAGGAGTTTTGATCTATTGAAGCAGAAGGTGACAGAACAACCTGTTTTGGCTCTCCCAGATTTCAATAAGGTGTTTCAAGTGGATTGTGATGCAAGTGGTTGTGCCATTGGAGCAGTGTTAAGCCAGGAAGGTAAGCCCATTGCCTATTTCAGTGAAAAGTTAAATGATGCAAAGAGAAAGTACTCTATATATGACCAAGAATTTTATGCAATAGTTCAAACATTAAAGAAATGGAGGCATTATTTGTTGCCGAAGGAATTTGTTATGTATACTAATCATCAAACATTGCAGTACCTGAGTAGTCAGGGAAAATTAAATCAGAGGCATATGAAATGGGTAGAATTTTTGCAGAGTTATACATTTGTTTTAAAGCATAGGAGTGGGAAGTCAAATAGGGTTGCAGATGCCTTAAGTAGGAGGCATACATTGTTGATAGAAATGCAGATTGAGGTGGTTGGGTTCAGTGAACTCAAGACATTGTACCCGAATGATCCTGATTTTGCAGAGGCTTGGAAAGCTTGCAAGGAACCTGTTACAGTTGACAGGACAAAGTGGTTGGATTTCCTAATTCAAGAAGGCATGTTGTTTAAGGGAATTCAATTATGTATTCCGAGGAGTTCCATGAGAGAGAATCTGATAAAGGAGAAGCACAGTGGAGGAATGGCAGGACATTTTGGTCAGGATAAGATCATTTCCATTATCAATGAGCATTATTATTGGCCTCAGTTATCACAAGATGTGAAGAAGTTTGTGTAGAGTTGTAGGGTATGTCAAATGGCTAAAGGAGTGAGTCAGAATACAGGGTTGTATCAACCCTTACCTGTACCAGAGAGGTCGTGGGAGGATATGAGTATGGACTTTGTTCTTGGTTTGCCAAGGACACAGAGAGGGAATGATTCAGTATTTGTGGTGGTTGATAGGTTTTTGAAGATGGCACATTTCATCCCATGCCAGAAGACCCATGATGCAGTCCACATTGCTGACTTGTTCTTCAAAGAGGTGGTGAGGCTACATGGTTTGCCAAAGAGTATAGTCTCAGATCGTGATACAAAATTTGTTGGATACTTTTGGAGGACCTTGTGGAAGAAGTTGAAAACAGAGTTGAAGTTTAGTTCTGCACACCATCCCCAGACTGATGGGCAGACTGAAGTTGTGAACAGGAGTTTGGGTAACCTACTGAGATGCTTGGTAGGAGATAAACCAAAGGGATGGGATTTGATCTTACCCCAGGCAGAATTCGCTTACAACAATTCTGTCAATAGAAGCATTGGTAGATCACCGTTCCAGATTGTGTATGGAAGTAGTCCTAGGACTGCTCCAGAATTGAGGAAGATGGACCAAGAGAAGAAGACAAGTGCTGAAGCTGAAGACTTTGCAGAACACATCAAGAATATGCATGAGAAGGTAAAAGAACACATTAACAAGATGAATATGCAGTATAAGGCTAAGGCAGATCAAAAGAGGAGGTATAAGGAGTTTCAGATTGGTGATGAAGTGATGGTCCACTTGAGGAAAGAAAGGTTTCCAGTAGGAACCTATAACAAATTGAAGATGAAGAAGTTCGGTCCCTGTAAAATTTTGAAGAGGCATGATTCAGGGAACGCATATGAGGTAGAGTTGCCAGATGGATTCAACATTTCCCCTGTGTTCAACATTGCAGATTTGATAGAATATCATGAGGGTGGCGCAGAGGAAGTACCAGCAATGGAACAGTGCGGTATTCCAGCACCTACTTCAGAAAAGGAGGAGATTGAAGAAATCTTGGATAGCCGTGTAGGAAGGAGTACCAGAAATAGGCAATATGAAGAATATCTGGTGAAGTGGAAAGGAAGGCCTATGGAAGATTCATCCTAGTTGTCCAAGGCAGAGGTTGACCGTTTGGGTTTTCCTCAACCATCTGAGAAGTGACGGAGTCACTTTTCAAATTACCCTGGGTGTCTGATGCAGGAGCATCTAGTGGTGTAAGGGCAATCCTACATCACCAAAAAATATATTTACTTTCATTTAGATTTTTTTGTAGATGTTTTTGCATTTCTGGATACCCTTTTCGTCGAAGAAGAATTCCCAACTTTCAGAACTGCTTTTCTGCTTTTTCTGCTCAACTGCTATTTTTAGCAGGTATGAATTTGAAGGCATGAGGAGACAAAAATTCAAGGGAAGCTTCAGGACATAATAATAAACACTTTGGTGAAAGAATCAGATCAAGAGCATTTCCGGTTCAAAAGTTATTCAAGTTTCAATTTCTGCTTTTTGCCTTATGAAATCTTCGGAGCTAATTTTGAGGTACTTAGAGGCTCCGGATGGGCCTGAAAAATTGGCGGAATACGAAAGTGGTTAGCCTTTAGGCCCCACTTTCCGGCAAGAGATCTTCGCGAGAGCTTTCCGAAAAGGTATTATCATTGAAGATCTGACGGTTAGATCTTGAGTTAGGGCTTCCGAAAGTTGGTGCATAATTTGAATCCCGTTTTTGGCTCCAAACAAAGAAACGGGCTATTTATGGGCGAGTTACTGTTTCTTTTAGGCAGTTTTTGGGGAAAGAAGATCGCATGCTGCGAATAGGGGAATTTCTGTAGTTTCTTTCTGTAATTTGCATGTATTGCAAAACTGGAGGATTTGAGATCCTCTGCATGTAGGAATTTCATACTTTGAAAATAATAAGATTTGTTAGTTTTTCGGTGTGATTTTCTGGGTCTCGGGTTGCACCCTCATCAGATTCACGGCTAACTCAAAACATACATCGATCAATATTCCTTGAGATACACAACACAATATATTAATATATAATCTTCATGTGAATTGATGAACACAAAACTGTTGAATTCTCTATTCTTCCTTGAATATCTTCAATTTGTCTTCTGGTATGAACAAATGATGAAGTGTGTATCCAATCATCAATTAGAGTTGCCATCAATAACAACACCAAATGATATTAGCAGTGTCTCTTTCCAACAAACCTATCTTCCCACACTCATACAAGAAATGAGATCCATACAAAGAATTCACTAACAACCCTTTTAGGTGAATCAATTGAATGGGCGAATCTAATTGGGGTAAATGCACAAAGTTGGGTCCATGAAATATGGAAGTTTTTTCCTTAGCTGAAAAAATGAAATCGGCTAATAAAAAATGGGATCCTGATTCTTAAGAACGAGATCCTGATTCTTAAGAATGGGATCCCAAATTTTAAAAATTGGGATCCCGTTTTGGTTTGGGATCTCGAGCCAAAATCACAAACGGGATCCCGCTTCTTGAAAAACGGGATCCTGTTTGATAGTCCCGAAACCGTAGAGAGGAAATAGGATCATGTTCCCTTGCCAACGGTCACCGCATTAAATAATCAGAAACGGGATCCCGTTTTTTTAAATACGGGATCCTGATTTAGAATCGGGATACTGTTTGTTATAATTTGAATTTTCCTTTGCGTTGTGATCGGGTTTTTGCCTCAGATTTTGGTTCGGGAAAAGAATTGCGAGTCCCAACCTAGGCCTTCAACCTGGTTTGACCTGCAAGTTGAAGGTTCTAACAATGTAGATTTCAAATATGTAATCTTTTTTACAATTGGATTACTTTTTCTATTTTTCAATTAATTTATGATGAAATTGGCCCATAAACTTTAAATGTCATTTTTTTTACTATTTTAATAAGTTTTGATCAACATAAGATTTTGACGAACGGATTGGACAAGGGAAAACTTCAGACAATTATTTTCAATTTAAATTTATTTTTTTGCAAAAAATGATAACTTTAGGTCATCTTATGCATGTCGTACACGATGATTTTTCTAAATGAAAAATATGCTTGATAAAAAATTAACAAAAAATATATATTTAATAAAAAATTACAAAGAAATATCCAAGACAAGATTCAGTGAGTCACAAGTCTTTTTCGAAAAGGATTTAGAAAAATATGACAATTTAAGTCACAATGTGGATGTTTTACACGTGCATGGTATGGTAAAAAAAATGACTTTTAAATAGTGGTTTTTACAAATGCCTATTGAAACTCAATTTGTACAATCTGGGTATTGAAATAAATTACATATTTGGAAACTAGACTCTGAGTACTACATTTTATGATTAGTGAGTTGTTTAAAGATTTCATCTCTAAGTGCTTCAACTTTTTAGGTCGAATGTGTCAAACTCTGAAAATTAGGGAAAACATTTCCACTTTTTGGCCAAAAAGTGGACTCAAGTTCTTGCCAGCACCCATTGGTTTCTTTTAATGCTTGAGGACAAGGGTCCAAGTCAACCAACACTTTGGAGAGAAAAACTACAAATACTAAACTAACTCCAAAAATAAATCTAACACTTGGATCTTGAAGATAAAACTCAAAGCTAACAAAAATAGAAAATATAATGCACATCTAAGAAGGGGAGAATCTTGTATACCTTTCACAAAATACTATTTTTGGAAGCCTACCTAGGACTCATTCACCCATGGGAAAATGGGTCTCTAGTGAGGGATTTTCTGCAATTTTCTAGAGCCTCTAGTCCTATCTCTATACCTCTAGATTCTATGTGTTTCAATGTTAGAAAGTCCGAAACAACTTCAAGATCTGAGTTTCCATGAGAAGATGACAAATTTAACAACTTTGATAGCTTCTTCAAATTTCTCTTCAAAATATCTTCAAGCCTTCTTGAGTCTATATCTGCAATTACACACACAAGAGAGAAAACAATTTTTTTTTTTGGTGAGTGGGGTTTGCCTTTGTCAAACCCCATTTTGGTAATCAAACTCTGAATTGAAATAATGCATGAAAAAGGGAATGAAGAATGAAAAAATCTATATTACCACTCAGAAAACCCTTGATGGACCCTGATATGTAGATCTACAACTTGCATGAGATGGCTAAAATGGATGTGGATCTTGATCTTGAATCTTTTTTGAAATAGTACTTTGAAAACTTGTATGGATCATGAGACCTACATCACAATGTTAGTTGCGTAAACATGCATGATGCAAGAAGACTTTGACTTATGATTGGATCTTGATTGTTGCAATAAAACTCTGATATTTCTGATATTGAATGCTCTTGGTCATTAACTTATCTCTTGTAATTGAACAATTGAAAATATTTCTTGAAAATGCTAGGTGAAACTTAAAAAATAACCTTGTATTTGTAGGTAAGTATCCTTAATTTCCCGAAAATCAAATATCACAAGCTGACATTTGAATATACACTTAGAGAAATTAAAATACCGCAAAAAAAAATAGTTTAAAATGTGCTTCAAAGGCCTAGGGAGGACCCATTCTCCCATGGATGAATGGGTCCCAAGTCCCTATTCGTGGAACACACATTGCTAAAGGTAAAGTGTTATGTGTAAGCATTAATTATTGTTAGGTTTCAATTTTAGAAAATGTAATTTATTAGGCTTGGAAATGAATTAAAGGATAATTAAGGCATAATTAAGCTCAATTAATTAAGAGGGCCCAAAACTTAGTGTGAAGATGTAAATAAATATAGTGTATAGCACTAAAACAAGGCAATATTAAATCCATTTTAACTAGGAGGGACCCAAAAGGTGATAAAATGTAAAAGGGTCCATTTTTCATCACTACAACTAGATATCAAAGGTGAGGTGCTACATGAACATAGAGAGTAGGAGAAGGAGGTAGTAATCTTCTTGAAGAAAATGTTGCATATCGTATTGGTCTGAATTTGAAAGGGTTAGAAATTCTATCAACTATTTACAGGCAATTGGTAATGTATGGTCCAGTTTATTCTACAAGATTTGCGTTCTCCTTTTTCTCTACAAGAGTACAATGTTTTACCATAGTTTGAAATTTTATTTTCTAGTAATATTTTGAAGTCACTTTTGGGGTGTTGGGAATGTGGATTCTAAAATTTTCAAAATCGGTTTTAAACTTGGATGGATGTTTGGGCACCAAGTATTTTGAACAATTGCTTCAAGCTGCATGTTGGGGGGGTTGGGGGCTATTCTATAGATGTATTTATTATTTTTCTACTCATGGGACTTGGATGCAATTAGTTTTTTTTTTAATTTAATGTTAAACTTTTAGTCTAGTGAGATGAACATTCTCCCCTGGCTGAGATGTTTTGAACTTATAAGAATGTATTTCAACTATAAGATTAATATAAATAGTTTAGGGCTTTTACCTTTTATCAAACAAATAAATAATTGTAGCTAATACAAGTCTTACCTTTGTAAATAATATTTATTGATCTTTAAAGTATATAAAATAATCAATTTTTAATTATAATCTATGCATTTATACAATGACTATCTTCTACTATACTTGCGTCTTTCTAAAATATCATCATTTTACATATTATTTTTCGAAAAGATTGAACTACTCTTACCTTCATATTAAGAATAGCCTAGTAGTCAATATAGAAGTTTATTTTGTTTATAGGGAAATTTTATAAGTTAATTGCTTCTTTTTTTTAAGTTGAAAATTTACTTTTCCTCATCTCTATTTATCTCTTTCTCTTACCTTGATTCCTCTCTACCATTTAATATTTTTCTCTTTTTATTTCTTGTATATATTAAGAGTATTTTAGGCTTAGAGTATCTTTCCTTGTGATTTATTGTCATACCTTTTCTATGTGAGCATGAGAAAATTACAGGTTTTTTTAATCTAAGGATAGTTTTTGTGTTCACATACTTTTTAAAAGGAAAATAAAGTAATAACTACATGTAAGATTTTCATATAACATAAATCAATATCCAAAGCCTCTTAAAAAATAGTTGGACATCAACCTATAAAGTTCTCTCAACATATCAAAAAATTTGTGAAATCATGCACTAGAGATATTTTCTTTGATTGCCTTTCAAGAGAGGGGTTGTATCATAATTCCTTCTACTATTAATGGACAAAGTTAATTTGACTAACCAGCACAACCATCTTATGTTTTTCCAATATTTGTAAATTTGGACATAGAAATTGATCAAGTTTCTATGGGATATTCATTTTTTTTCTAATTTACAAGGTCATTAGACATAATAGATTAAAGTATTTTTGAATATGAATTCATTCCTTTTATTACAATTTTTTTTGAGATCCCTTCCGACCACATAAGCATTTTTCTAAGCCTATCCCTCATAATTCTCCCAACCTATGCATCAATCTAGAGGAACTTGGCACTGAGCCTAGGTCAATTCGTATCGCTACTGACCACATAAGTAAAAAATTGAATCAAATTGTAGAGACTATTAATGTATAGACGATATTATGAAATGGATTTTGGGTCAGATGGTTACTATGAAAGAAAGGATCTGAATATTGGAGGGAAAGGTTCTAGAACAATAGGCTGTGTGGCCTAAGGAGCTGGAGAATACAATGCATTGGGAAATGATCACTTCCTTGGCTAGGTCCTTTGACAGGTGGGAAAGGTGGGAAAAAGAGATAGAAGATCTTCAAGCTATTGTTGGTTCTAAGAAAGATAAGAATAACTTATTTACCAAAATTGATGCCATACACTAGAACCAGGAAAAGACCATGTAGTGTCTAAGGGTTATCACTGACTATGAAACCCAATCCTATACCTACATAAACACAACAAACAAACACATAGTTAGGTTCATATTTAAGATAAAAGAGACATTCCCCATGAAATCCATTCACAAATACTCAAAATAGAAAAAAATAGGAACAAACATGAAATATAGATAAAATCCTAAATTAAGAAAATGCAAACTCTTGATCCCATTGGAAAATTGGTGCCAATTGATGTGTCGAAATTGGCCCTTTCCCAACTCCTTTGTAACCTTGATGATTTGATGAGTGATCCACCTTGATGAAGATTCAATCAAGCTCCATGATGAAAAATTTGCATAACCTAGCTAAGAAATTGATGGAATGGATGAAACTAGATATGCTTGAGGATGAAGTTGAGTATAGTAAGTTTACTCAAATTGTGGATGTTAGAATGAGATGAAGAGTCCCTCATTTATAGATTTCCAAAATGGAAGAGAGAGTGGAATTGAGCAATGTGGTATCATTCAACACCCAATGGCCAAGTGCCACTTGTCAAAATGTGAATGGTTGATGGTTGTGCACATTTTGGTCAATGTGCCTCATAAATGCTATGAGATTCAAGTTTGAAATTTGAATGTGAGATGTTGGAGGGAGAAGGAAATGGAGCTAATATTACTTGGCTCAATGCACAAGGACATGTAAGAGGCATTAAATGCCTTGTTGGAAGGACCAAGCCCACTTGAATTTGAATTCAAATTTTAGGGAATATTCCTCCCTTATTCCTTGTTGAGAGAAAATAGGCAATTAAATAAATCAAAGTAATTGATTTATTGTACAAGTTGCATTCTCTAGAGGATTTTAGTGATCGAGATTAGCATTAATTAATATTTGATCAATTTAATGAGGGATTAGATGATTTGACAATTTTGAATCAAATTTATGAGTTTATTTAAATAAAAATGAGAGGAAAATGATTAAAGACTTAATTAAATAAAGATTTGATTTATCTAATTAAAGAGGGACAATATTGGATTGGAACCAAATAAAGATTTATTTAATTTAAATGAGACAACTTTCGGGATTAATTAAATAAAATGATTTATTTAATTAAAAGGGGCATTATAGAATTAATTAAATAAAATTGATTTATTTAATTAACAGGAGATGATGACCTAACTAAATAAAGCTGATTTATTTAATTAAGAGATGAAGAGTGATGAATTTAATCAAATACAAATTATTCTATTAAATGACTAGCAAAGGAGATGATTCGGGATGAACTGATGTTAGTAAGATCAGGATCTGGTGCATGTACATTTTATGTGTCTACACTAACTACAACAAAGATACTGTGAATAATATTGCCCTCACTCTTAAGGTTTTTCAAGATGAGATAAGGAAGACCCAGGGCAAGCGGCTGGTAGATGGGGTGGACGATGGTCTCGCACAAAAGAAGGGAAAGAAGGTGGACATTTCGGCTCATCATGTCACTAAGGATACCTAGACCATTCTTTAGGGGCCTATGACTTTCAAGAAGAAGCTCGAGTTCCTATCTCAGGACTGGAATGTGATCACTAGTCTCAAGCTTTTAGGAGACTTGTAGGTGTCTGGTGGTTTTATGCTAGTCCCGATTCTCTGGTTTCTTTTTTTAATTCTTATTGGTCGAACTATTTAAGCTTTAGTTTTTGTTTACTTTTTTGGTTTTCTAATTGCTCATGAGTCCTTGGTTGGCATCTATGGTTGTTTTCTAATGGTTATTGGCCCTTCCAATTTTAATATGATCAAAACAATGTTTGAGATCAAACTTCATCAACCATTAATCAAGATGAAAAATATAGATGGCATGAAAAGAGAAAATAAATTGTAAGAAGAAGACCAATATAGCTATAAAGTGGAGAGGAGACAAATAACATGAGAACCAATAAGATAAAAGGGGAGAGAAGTATTAAACTAGTAATTTAACAAGCAAATTCTATAAGAGAAAGAAAGATATCCCAACACAAAAGGAAATACACTATCATAACAAATTCCAATAAAACCTCATAACATAACTAAAAAAGAAAGAAATGAAGAAACAACATGGAAATGCAACAAAATGTATCAAAATATGAATTAGAATGATGATAAAATAAACCAAAACAACTAATTGAGGAAAAAGTATATATATATAAGATATTAAAAAAAGGTAACAATATACCAAGCAAATATAGGCATTGCTGCTATGCAAATTTTGAACACTTTAGAATAAAAAGTATCATCTGGGGATTCATTTATACATTGAAAATTAACAAAATATCTAGTATGTTACAAATTGAATGCTAAATTTTTCACAAATTGTAAGTAAAAAACAAATAGTAGATATGATAGGAAATAGAAGGATTATGCATTTTTATTGTTTGTATATTGTTATTTTATTTTATTTTTTAACATCAAGGAGGGGTAAATTTTTTATTAAAACAAGGAAACGTTACAAAGAAGAGGCATTAAATGGCCCTATCAAGTTCAACCAAGTGATCCAATTGATGAGACGAATCTGGGGGTAGTTGACCCTGATCCACCAAATTCCAATCATGAATATGATCAACAGCCCATTTAGCCAAGCAATCAACAACACCATTCCATTCTCAAATTATCTTATTGATAGATATTATTTCTTCCTAGTTAGTTATTTTGGTTTCTTACATGGTTATTCCATCCTTGAATATTCATTTGATTTTGTTTCCTCCCACTATTTTTTGTCCCTTTCTTTCTTTTTTGGTTATGTTAGGTAGTTTTCTTGAAGTTTTATTACAATGTCATTTTTTGTATTTGACTATCTTCCTTTCCCTTCAAGAATTTGTGTGAATGTATTGATCGACTACTACTTTTCCCTTCTAGCTTCTTGGTTCTTGTCTTATCTCTCTCACCTCTTCTTCATAGCTAATTTGATTTAATAACTACCATTTCATTTAAGTTCTCATTTTGTCTACTTTCTTCATCCTAATGATAGACCATTTGTTATTTGAAATGTTGATATAAAAAAAGTTCAGGGAATCAAATCTAGAAACCTTTTAATCTATTGTCATGAACTTTGAAAAATTCATGTATGTAACCATTAAGTAGAATGCTGTATTAAAATAATACATTAACCAACTCATCAACTCTCACAATTTCTATGAAATGCTTTTGAGGTAGTAACTTAATGAGTGTTAAAAACCTAAATTTACATAAATAACATGAATAACAAGAACCAAAGACAACATTTTTTTAAATTTCAAAGCACAGACTTAAAACCATGCTTTAATTAATATGTTGTAGTCAATACTTGATTATTATGCTGAGAGGCATCCTACAGTGGTTGCAATGGATCTGTGTACATTTTTATACATGGGATTCAAATTGACGTTTAAAAAATCTAAAGTCTCGCTGATTACACCATGCACCTGACAGTAGAAATCTTGAATGTAAGAAGGTAATGTGAAACATAAGATAACGACTACTTCCAGCATACAAACCGTTTCATCCAGGCACAACTTATATCTTTGTTCTGTCAAGCAGACCAGAAGGAGTGCCACTCAGTGATTCATATCTAAGACCCTGTCCAACTTTAATCTCCAATAAACTAACAAATAATCAACATACCAATTATTTAAACCCTAAACACAAAATATTTGATGATCAACTGATTTATGATCTTTACTCCCCACTATATTTAAATAGTTTTTAGCATTTAATTTCTTTAATAATTAGTTTAACTAGTAAATTTCAACTTTCTTCAGAGGCTTGGGACTGTGCAAGATTCGGAAGAGTCAAATGCAAAAGTATCACGTGGGAATTCATCATGATCCAAATTGCAAAGGAACATAATATAATATATTACAAATTGAATATTAAAAATTTCGCTAATTGCAAATGGAAAACGAACACTAGATCCGATATCTCAAATTGCAAATGAACAGTACATATTATATTGCAAATTGCAAATGAACACGATATTAAATTGCAAATTGAAAATAAACGGTACATATTATATTACAAATTGAAAATTGCAGATGAACACGATATTAAACTGCAAATTTAAAATAAACATATGAATATTGCAAATTGAAGATATCATGTTACAGTTGTTAATATCTTTCTCACAATAATTGCGTCGATGCGTCGCTTATCGCATTGATTGACTTTATCTGTATTTGTTTTTTTCACAACGAGTTAGTGTTTTCCGTGTGTTTCAAGGTACTTCGTTGTCGCTGGCTTGATTGAATTCCTCTTTTAAATTTTTGTTTAAATCTAATGGAGTGGACTAGGTACATTTTCTTAATACATATTCTAATTTTATGGATTTTGGTTCCATCTTTGTTGCGTATGTTTACCATAGTTTGATTAGGGTTTCAGCATATATACTAGTAAACTCATTAAATTTATACATCATTTTCTTTCGTATATGTATATATTTTTTAATTGTACTTTTTTAATTTTATTTTTAATTTTTGACAAAACGCTCAGTTGGGTACCTCCCATTTCATTAAAATGCAGAAAGTTCATTACATGTTCATCCCGTCAGTCAAGGGTGAAGATCATGATGTGTATGCATTCAATGATCTTAGGCAACCACTCGATCTGAGTTGAGGAGATAAGGTTTATATTGTGACCCATAAAGAATGGGTATGTTTCCATTTTATTTCTGCTCAGGCCATCCTGCATGAGTGTGTTTTTTTAAATTTTTAATGATATAAGATTTTTAATTTTGTATATTATTATGATATTTTGTATTATGGATGAAGATGTGTTTTCTTATAGTTTATTATTTTTATCATATTATTCTTTCCCTCCTCATTTGATGTGGTTTGTGCATATCCTTATCCTTTACAAATATTCATTTGATTTGTTTATAAATTTCATATTGATCATATTTCATTTATGGTTTGTATTTGTGATTAACATGTTTGTATTATGATGGACACTAATGAAAGTACATCTTCCTTTTTTATTCAAGATATTGGCATATCTTTTGATAATAGCCCTCTTATATGTAAGACTACCACTATGTCCATAGATTCATTTGCTTTAATTCAATTATCCTCTTTTAAACATGTTGATAATTTTATGATTGTCATTTATATGTATGTCATGTTAGCCCTATTAATATGTATGACTGTGTTTCTTATAGTGGCACCTTACACGAAAATAGCATAACCTTTAATGTTAGCTCATTAGCTCCTCATGTAGATATAATTGATACTTCATTATCTTCTCCTACATTACATGATGGCATTGTGATTCTTACATAAGAGTTCTTATGCGATAATTATGATGGTACTCCAAATAATATGGTACATGTTACATATTTCTTACTTGCTAATTGTGTGTATTTAGATGATGATAGTGTATATATTAATGATTTTATACTTTATTTGACTAGTAGAAAATTGCAATTGTTTGATTTAGCTTATTTTCTTTATACTTTTTTTTGTGGTTATTTTGTATTCTGTTATAGATTATTTTATTTAAACTTAGTGTTCATCATGATAGTATAGATATAATTACACCCTTTTATGATCTAGATCTATGATGTTTCCTTGCCTACATTTTATATGACACATGCACATTTTGGTCCTAACTTTTATTTGAACATCTCTTTTAGTTGAAATAAGCCTAATTTTTATTATTACACTCAATTTAAAAAATTATCACTTAGTTGGATACACATATCAAAAAATTCCTAGATATGAAAATATTCCATTACAATAACCCAATTTACCCCATAGTATGCATAATATTTGTGATCCTAGATAATTAAAAATGAATATTTTATGGTATTAAAACATCTATGTAAGAATATGAGTGTTGTTTAGTAGTTTATAGTTCATTTCATTAAAAATTTATAATTTATTTGTCTAGGTTATTTGGTATTTCATTAAAATCTCCAACTATAGTCAAAAGATAGATGTTATAATTATGGCCCATGAAATCATTCACTCAATGGATAAAAGTATTGAGGAAGGTATACTATTTATGTTGGATATTTTCAAACTATATGTTAAGGTCTCTTAGAGATTCCTTTTGAGAGTACTTCAATAGTGTGGATTCCATGGGAGAATTCTCAATTTGATTAATTTTTTTTCTTCTCTCTGACCTTCTTTGTTCTAATAAATGGGTTCCCTCAAGGTCACTTTACAAGGTCTAGGGGAATTAGGAAAGGAGACTTGTTATCACCCTATTTGTTTATCCTCTTGGCTGAAGGTTTGGGAAGGAACATAGTAGAAAGCATCAAAAGGGGCAGTCTCAAATATTTTGTTCCTTATTTGACCCTCCACCTTGTTTCTCATCAACAATTTTTTGCTAACACCCTTTTTATGCGACAAGCCTCTATATTCAAGACCACTGAATGGAATAAAATCCTCTTTGATTATGCCCTTATTTCAAGTCAAAAAATAAATATGATAAAAAATATTATCTTCTTCTTCAATTTTCCTATATGGTTACAAAGTAGAGTAGAAAAAATCCTTAATTCTAACATCTAGTAACTTCCATCCTCTTACCTAGGAATGCCTTTAACCCTAAGGAAAGTGAATTAATCTATCTACAATAATTTAATTGAAATGGTTCAACGTAAGCTAGAAAATTGGAAAGTCATTCTCCTTAGTAACACTGATAAGCTCCAACTTCTAAACGCTTCTATTCAAAATACTTTTGTGTATCTATTCTCTCTTTTTAGTATCCCTAAATCTATGAAAGATAGATAAGAGAAAATTCAAAGAATATTCTTTATCTATAGGGATACTGTTTATTCTCACTATAGTGTAGAAAATTGTATCCCTCTTAATTTTTACACTTGATTGGGCCCTCCCTACTAAAATTGGGCTTCTTTATGCCTTATTTGGCCTTATTTTGTATTCACAAGCCTTAATTAATGCATCTTTCTAAGGATAATCTTGATAGACATGAATTGACCAATCAAAATTTGATGATTTTTGATTGTATGGCCCAAATTTAGTGATTTGGGACTCATACGCCACCTTAGGCGTATGGGTCCCACCTAAGTTTTGGGGCCTAAATCTAAATTTGGCATTAAACTAAGCATTTCTTGAAAAATATGTCCCAAGCTTAGCCTAATCGAACTCATAAGCCCAAATTGGTGTATGAGTCTTGCTTAGCTTAGACCTGGTTAACTTCAAATTCTTGGTGGGTTTTAGTTCTCCTAGATCTGATGTCGGCATGCAGTGAACTATAATTTTTAGAAATTAGGCATAAATGAGTATAAATACAAGGTTATTCCATGTATTTTCTCCTAGAAATTTTAAGTGATCTTATGAGCACTCAAGTGAGATAATTCTATAATTCAAGAGCATTCAAGAGTGATTATCGAGCATTTTGAAGCATTATTCAAGTATCAAAGATCATGTCAAAGTCATCATGCATCATGTTTGTTTTTGAGGTAACATTTTTGATGTAGGGTTTAATGATTCAAGTAAGCTTTCAAGTCAAGATCCATAACATTCAAGCAAGAGTCAAGATACACATTCATGCTAGCCATTACATACAATATTGTAGCTTTTGTTTAAGGGATTGGTGAGTTACAAGATTGCATTTTTTTTCATTCATCATTCCTTCATTACATTTCTATTGATTTCAAGAGCTGGTCACCAAAACAGGGTTTGACTAAGGCAAACCCTTATTTCTAATTTGGAGTCCATCGTAGTTCTATATCTAGCTTGAATTAACTTTGCATTAGGTCTTGCATTAGTTAATTTTCATCAAGGGTTTCTAAATCTTGCATTAGTGAAAGTGCATATAGGTCACATTTTTGCATCTCGCATTATTGAAATTAACTTAAAATCTGTAATTGGACTTAGTCTAAACATCATTCAAACTAGAAAACATAATATTCACTCAGGATTTTTTGAAATTTCTGCAAAAACCCTAATTTGGGACTCATACGCCTCTCTATTTGATTTAGTCCCAATACAAGCAATTTTTCCTGATTTTTGGGTATTTTGTGTTGACTTTTTATCAGCATTTGAATCCCTGAAAAGGCCAAACTAGGACTCATATTCCCTTTTGGATTAATTACTCTTGTGTTAGATCTTAAACTACATTTTAGAGCATTGAAATCTTTGTTTCTATTTTTTATATTACACTTATGTTTCAGTTTGCAAAGTTTCTATTACATTCATTTCATTGCATCTAGCTTAATTCTATTTGAATTAGAAATTGAGAATGGCATTTATCTTGTGTTCATAGCATCTTTCATTTCATTGATTGCCCCTTGCATGAGATTTATAGCTTGGTGTCCTATTTCTAACACTATAGTGAGATGAATTTTGGGACTCATGTCATCTCACGATAGCACAATCATCGTGGATCTTGGGTTATCTATCTCTTTCACTACTAGTGTTGACACTAGTTCACTAGGTATGGACCATACCCTTAAAAACTCTTTGCCTTCAAGTTACAACAATGATACAACCCTCAAGTTACCACAACAATACAACCCTCAAGTTACAACAATACAACAATAATACAAACCCTCAAGTTAAAACAACAATACGGCCTATTAGAAAAGTCACTCCTACCTTGGGTATTTTCTTTAGCATCCCTAGTACTTTTGTGGCATCACATGTCATATCCCATACCACTCTCCCTCCCTTAAGAATTCCATACACTACTCCCTCAAACACATATACAACTCCGCAATATTCAACTCCATCTCAAAATAAAAACAATGACACCATCATTAACCAACTCTTACAAAATGTTGTATCCCTTTAAAAGAAAATTCCCACCATAAACCAAAATCAAAATGGCCAGCCTACATACTATATCAAAATCAATCCCTTATCCTTGGAGATATTGAGAATGTTAATACTACAAGTTCTATAGATTCCTAGATTTGAGAAATATGGGTAGAAAGGAGATCCTTCTAACCATTTTTCAACTTATACTGCCCTATGTAGTGATTTTGTCCTTGAGGATAAGCTCTTGGCTAATATTTTCCCTACATCATTGAAGGATACCACCTTAGAATGGTTTCTTGTTACCAAACAACTCAATTTGTTCATACAATGAACTTTTTGAGGCCTTTATAAACCATTTCCAAGTGCACATGACTCCTAAGATGACCTTAGTTGATTTGATGAGATGTAAGAAAAAATATGATGAAAAATTTACTTACTTGATTTCACACTATCAATCGCTTTATTCCCAAATCGATGTAAAGATTCTTGATCCTCACCTTCAACAAATGTTCTTTGAGAACTTGCAAACTCAAATACAAGATAAGTTTACCATGATGATATTTCCTTCCTTCGGATACTTGTGTACTATCCTTCATGACTATCAAATCTCGGTTAGTAGTCTTGACATAAAATCCACATCTAGTCAACCTAGAAGATTTGAATCCATAAACCAAAAAAATTATCAACCTTATAAGAAATAGAATAAATGATTCCTTCAACTTATTCCCCCTCAACCAACTCAACATGTATATACCCAAGTGGATTCTATAAGGAAGATAACTCCTTTCTCATTTGGAGATTCGGCTAGCTAATTCACTCCCTTACCTGATACCTTATATAGCATAATTTCAAAACATTTAGAAAAGAAAATGATCACCTTTACTCCTATTAAAACTCTCGATCCTAATAAGCTTTTACCCCTGAACTTTAGATCGAATTCCTATTGCTTGTATCAGTGAAAAAATGGACATGATATAGAACATTGTAAGCATATTAAACATCCTGTGCAAGACTTCACTGATTCAGGTCAACTTCAAGTTGGAAGTGCTAATTATCAAGCAAATAAGTATGTTTCCCCTCGTCACCAAAACTTGCAGATCTTTACCAACCCTATACCCAATGATAACATTTCATTTTTCAAAGCTAGTGAAACTAAGAAGAATGATGTGATGAATGTTGACACGGA
Organism: Sequoiadendron giganteum; assembly: GCA_007115665.2. Classification (NCBI taxonomy): domain Eukaryota; kingdom Viridiplantae; phylum Streptophyta; class Pinopsida; order Cupressales; family Cupressaceae; genus Sequoiadendron; species Sequoiadendron giganteum. Next base: position 167,388,084 of record CM021103.1, on the reverse strand, counting down.
TGATGACAACCTAGGTACTATTGAAAAAGGCCCTATACTTTTGAACAAGGTCCTATGGATACTTTTGAACAAGGTCCAATGGATACTATTAAAGAAGCTTTGATTGTATTCATAAAAACTCAACCTCGTAATGGCAAGACTAAAAGTACTCTTGAAATTGCTTTCTCATCTAAAGATATAATTAGAAATGCACTTGATGGTCCTCTTTACATAGCCAGCCCAATCAAGGACAAGCCCACTATTGGGATATTAATTGATCTCGATTGTGGAGAGAATTTGATCACTAGGGAATTCTTACTTGTGCATGAACTCTATCGAGAAACATATGATAAACTGAAAGCTTGGATAAAAATGCATAATGTTTTTGCCTACCCTATGATGGGTTTGATCACCCTTTCTTTAAAAATCCGACCTGAAATTATTTGACTTCTTATTCTCCATCATCTCGACGTCAACTCAATTTTGTGTGAAGCTTGGTTATCCATGGCTACGCCCCATGGAAGCTATCCCATCGATCATGTATAAATTCTTATAGTTTCTCTTTGATAATGATATTTTAATTGTGTACCATAGTGGCTTTAATCCTTTGTCCTCTTGAGGGAAATTTTCATTAGATTTCATTTGGCCCGAGGCTATGGAACCTATTAAACCTCGAGAAGACTTCTTTTTCAAATCCTATCAAAAGTTTAAGGAAAAATACATAGAAAAACATTCCCTTTGAAACATGCCTCAACCTAAGACTGAGGCTCCCATCCTTGATGAAACTATGATTGAACCTAAAGACGTTCCAAATAAATAAGACCAACCCAAGATTTATCCTTTGCCTATCTCCTACAAAAGACCACGAGATAATGACAACAATCCTATCACACCTCCTAAGATAAGATAAGTTTATAAAGCTGAAGAGAAGGTGGTTGAACAACCTCCTATGGTTTCTTTTGTTCCTCCCCTTAGGGAAGAAAAGAAACCTATGGTTGATAACCCTACTTCTACACAAACACAACTTAGAAATCATACTAAAAGAAACAAAAATGATAGAGAGCGTAGGTGTAGATGACGTGCTCTTGCTTAAAGGTTAAACAAAGAAAATGAACATCCAAAATTGACTGAAACAATACACGATGAGTCTACCTCTTTTCCACAACAAAAAGATTCTATAGCACAACCATAATAGTATCTAAACCCTTCTTTGGACATTATCATTTGACCTCCCATTGGGATTAACTTGGATGACGATGATGAGCTTGCTAAAATTGATGAAGAGGTGCATAATGAATTGAATACATTATTTTCCTCTTTTGTGAGCCTAACTGATAATTCTCTTAGGATGAGTGTTGAACTTGGTAACACCCCTAGTTCATCACTTGCTATGCTCGCTTTGGATATTTGTCTACCTTCTATATACTATGAACATGATTGGGATGCATACAACCTGCAAATAGGTTGACTCGGATGTACCTTACTAGTCTTTTGCATTATTTTATTTTTCATGTCTTATGTGTGATTGCATGTGCGTAATATGATCTCCCTCATGTTGTTCTATTTGATGTCCCTCTCTCTTTGTGGCATTACTCTATTTGTATCTACATTCTTCTATATTTATTAAACATTTTTCTTTATTCTTGTGTTTTCCTTTTGGGGATGACGTAAGGAAATTGATACATTCATGTCTCTTCCATGTTGACCCAATACCTTTTCATTTATCTTTTTCATTTGTCTTGTGTTTTCCTTTTGGAGATGATGCAAGGCATCGAGAAATCTATGTATCTTCCATATTGAACCAAAAAGAAATCTTTCTCTTTGCTCTCTTTGTTTCATTCTTCTTGTTCCATGAGTAGTTGGGGAATGATGATAGTTACGAGCTCTATAACATTGTATCAAAGACATAATGACCCCAAATCCGTGGATCCATCATGTATTTGGAGTTTCATTTTGGGGGAACCCCTTGTCCTTTTTCATGATGTATCTTCATTTGGAAACATATGACTTGACATAGAGCTTTCCAAATAAGATCGCATATCCTCTTTATTGTTAGCATTGATCATTTGCTACTTGAAATTAATTTCTCATAGCATGGTGTTTATCAATTTCTTTAAATTTGGGACATACATTGGCATTATTATTTTTCAATTCATGTTTCATTGTGTAATCTTCTTGCTTCATGTGATTTTTCTTTCATTTTGTGGTCACATTGGGTGTGATTTCCTTCAATAGCATGATCTCTCTTAGCATATTATATTCCTCTTAGTAGCTTGATGTGACAAACTGCATCTCCTAAGTTATGAATCTTCTATTATTTGATTGGTCCTCTCTTGGAGACATTAGGCATGATGTCCCCTAAGTTAAGATCTTATATGAACTAAGAAAAAATAATTTGAATGTACCTTACACTATTTTGCATTTACAATTTCTTTTATATGGCTACCTTATATAACACACTTTATTTTCATGTGGTGCCACCTTTTTGTTCATGAGTTTCAATCATACTAAGCTTTGCTTAACTCATGAAAATTGAAGTTCGTTTTTGTGTGGCACCTTATCAAATTTATTAGGAGGTATAGATTTGGTATGGTTGTATGTATGGGAGTCAAACTTAGGCATGACTTTCACATAGCCACTTGCTTATTTATGTGAGCGCATATCAGCCACATGCAATTGTGTCTCATTGGGGGCTCACCTAGTGGATAACCTGAGGTTACACTAGCCCTTGTGAGCATGTGTTTGGTTTTCATATTGGAAATTGTGTTCCACTTGTAAAATTTCTAAGAAAAACAACCTGGATCTGATCCACAGTGTGCAAGAAAAATGGTCCAAGCTTGATCCACCCCTTTTTCTTTCATTTTTTTATTTCTTCTCTTTGTCTTTCGCAGTGGATGCTTATGCCATGTTGTTTCTTCATATATTATATTCATGTTTTCTATTTTGTGCCTATGTTGGTTTTCCATAGGATCTTGATCCTAGGGGCTTGCACAACCCTCTTGATCATTTTCATCCTGTCTCACTAGCATTGCTACACTTGGACCCCTCTTGATGTGAGTTTTGTCTACTTTAGTGTGAGTTTGAAGCATTTTCCTCCTCTCACTAAAGTGGGGGCTAAATGTAGTGTATAAAAATGTATCCCTCTAAATTTTCACACTTCTTTGGGCTAGTGATAACTTAAAGAATCCCCCCTCAAAAAAAGATATAAAAAATTGGTGAATCTTTCATTTTTTAGGAAAAAATATTAATTTTACTGGCAATTTTTTTACATCGCTAAAATTTTGTAGAAAATTTTGGCAAATCCTGAAAAATAATAGGAAAATACATTAATCAAGATGGAAAATCCATCAAATTTAAAAATAATTCTCATGGAAAAGTAGGGTCCCAAGGGTGGAAATTATAGATGGATTTAAGGGGCAAACAATAATATTTACTTTCTATTGTTTTAAAATATAGTATAATAGCCCTTATTATATTCTACAAGGTAAAATGTACCCATGATATGTAATTCTCATTGGGCTCAAAATTTATTTTAGATCATCGACCTAATGACCCTCATTGTACTCTCTGAGGTAAAATGTATCCGCATTCTATAATGCTCATAAGACCCAAATTTGTGGGCCCCATGAGTATTATAGGTTGTGGGTACATTTTACCTCATGCAATACAACAAGGGCCATTAGATTATACTCTAAATAAATGGTAGAAATTAAAGATTAGAAATATGGTCCTAAAGGAACTAATAATTAGAAATATGGTCAAGAGTGATTATCAAGAATTTTGAAGCATTATTAAGTATCAAACATCATGTAAAAGTTATCATGCATCATGTTTGTTTTTGAGCTAATATTTATGATATAGTGTTTGATGATTCAAGCAAGCATTCAAGTCAAGATCCATAACATTCAAGAAAGAGTCCAGATGCACATTCATGCTAGCCATTACATAAAATATTGCAGCTTTTGTTTAGGTGTTTGTTGAGTTACAATATTGCATATTTTTTCATTCATCATTCCTTCATTACATTTCTATTCATTTCAAGGTTTTACTAACAAAATTGGGTTTGACCAAGGAAAAACCCTATCCACTAACAAAACAACATTTTTCCCTCTCTTTGATGTGTGATTTGCAGATTTAGATTGGAGATCCATTCAAGAGCAAGATTGGAGAAAAGTTGTCAAGGTTTCAAATTTTCCAAAGTTGTCACCTTAGTTACAAGATCACATAAAGTCACTTACATAGCATAATTCAGTGATTTAAAATAAAATATTTGGTAGGAGCCAAGCTACAGAAAAAAATTAGAGGATATAAAAAATTTGGAGCAACCCTGATACTGGGACAAAATCACCACTTGTGGCATATGAATCCCATTATACCTATTTTTATAATTTTTTTGTAGATCCTGATTCAACAGTTTCAGATTCCAATTTCGACTTGAAACCCTAAATTGGGACTAAATCATGCCTACTGGCATATGAGTCCTACTGTGCATAAAAAGGTAGTATTTCTAGGATTTCAGACCCTCATTCAAGCCTCTATGGTTTTCAAGTGCACCTCTATACTTTTCTAGTTTTTTGTTTTGATTTGAATTTATTTCTAGGTCATTTATTCAAGTTTTGCATATCTTTTACATTCTTAGTCTTTCCAAGCCCTATCTTGGCTGTGAACCCTATTATTGTCTTAAATCATACCCTAGGACATACTATTGTAGATCTCTTTCCATCATTCCATCCTTGGATTGAGATATCTAAGATCTCCTTAAGAGAAACTTATTGAAAATTGGTTATCCTATCTCCCAAAAGATTAGAGATATACCACATTTTTCTTGGTTTCACTCACAAATAGAATGAGAGTTTGAATATATAAAAAAAAAATGTATTAATATCACTCTCTTAACTAAAATTATTTTTTGGAATATCAAACAACATTCCAATGGTCTAACATCCTGAAGTTCAAATATTTCAGTGGTAAGCATGAATTCTCCTCTATTCAAACTCATGACCTTTTTAGAGGATCTAACATTTAGAATAAACTTCTTAAAAATGAGAGATTTATTGAGAATAGGATTGACATGCAAGATTTTCAAAGGTGATGTGATTATATTATACAAAGACCGTTTGATCTTTCATGTTCTTTTGTATTTCTACCACATTTTCTCTACAATAAAAATAGACCTGACTAGAAGACTGGGAAGCCTTATTAAGGAATATTAGAATGTTTCTTTTAATCATCCCTTGTGGAAAATAGATCCTAACTACTATGATCCTCCTTTCAATTTTTTTTCTAAAAAAATAAGTATTAGAATTGTTTCCAATCATATATTTTATAGAATATATATTTCAGATATTTTTTTATGGAAGGACTCTAAGGATGGTAACTTTTTTATTAAGTCTGGCTATAGTTTTACTGTTCCTATGTGTCATGCTCATCATAATTGGATGAATCTATGAAAATATAAAATTGTTGAATAAGATAACTGAGAGGGGGTGGGGTGAATAAGTTGTAACAAATTAAAACTATTAAACCATTCACTAGAATAAATCCTTAACACTGCTAAAATGATTAAACATCAAATGCAAGTGCAGAAAATGAAAATCATCACACAAACACAACAACACTAGATTTACGTGGAAAAACCAATAAGGGCAAAAACCATGGTGAGGATTGACACACACTATAGAGAATATCAAAACTAATTACAAAGGCTCATTGCCTAAGAAACAAGGCTCATTGCCTAAGAAACAAGGCTCACTGCCTAAGAAATAAGGCTCGCTACCAATAGATGGACTCACTGTCCAAATCAGGACTCACTTTCCAAGAGGGCTAACCACTCAGAGTGCTCATTTCCACAAAAATACAAAGAAGATAGAATAGATATGTTATAGAGAGAAGACAATCTCAATGAAACAAAGATTTTCACCACAATTTTCTCAATCACTTGCAAACATACATGAATGATAGAGTATACCTTCAAATCACTACATCCAAAAACTAACAATTTAGACTTCACATTGATCTACCACACTCACATTGACACACACACCCACTGATTCACATCTATTTCACATTTATTTTCTCTATTTATTTGCACTTATCTCTTGTCCTTTTTTACCACTAACTCATTATGTATTTATACCATCTTCAACTTTGAAACATATCCAAATTTGGCCATCCATCAATAAATTCAAATTAGAATGAGGGCCCAACCCAAACACACGCTTGATGAGGACCCAAATAGGTCAAACGCACTTCATCAAATTCAAACATAGTGTTCAACACGAGGTCAACCAAACCAATGTAAAATGTATAGAAAAATTAAGCATGATCCTTCCAAATACTGAAATTATGTTCAACATGATCATATCAACTTAACTCTAGAACTGCAAGTCATAAGACTTTACCAAAGAGAAATTTAGACCAAAAACATTTCTCCTCGACCTCAACCAGAAACACAGAAAACCACAGTTCACAACTAGTGAACATAACTCGCACTGTACAATGAATCAAAAGACAAAAATCTAGATATAGTACCTTCAAAAAAACATGATCAACATATTTATACCACACAAACATAGGAGAATATCCTAGAGCAAAACCTAGAGCAACCATTGAATGCCTACAACCTTTCTTCAATATAATTTTCTCAATATCCCTAACATGAAGAAAAAATAACTTGCATCCATGATATTAATTAAAATAGTAACAAGTTGATAACCAATTGATCAGTCAACATCAATGACAACACCTTCATTCTTGCAAAAAAACATCTTAAAATTTTGATTATTTTGGTAACTTTTTGTCGCCATAAGATCCTAACCATTGATAATCTCTAGAAAAGAGGTATATAATTGGTGAATAAATGTTTTCTATGTTAGAAAAAAGAAGATAGTAAGGGGGTAAAAGCACAAAGTTGTGTTACACTTTCAGCCAACTTATCAACACAACTAAATTTAAGTATTTCTAATTAAAAATCAATTTTGGTCAAACATATGATCTAGTAAGATTCATACTAACTAAGTTATATACTTCCACAACTTTTTCAACTAAATTTTTTGGCTAAAAATATATGGAGCACCACTTTGAAGCCAACTTTGGATTAGCATTGGTCGTTTCCTTTATAAAGTGTGATGCAACTTTGTACTTTTACCCAAGGACCATCTCCTTATCTACTAGTATTATGCTTGGAAAACCTAAAAAATAATCTTTACTTACTTCTTCATCCATTGGTTTTGGCAATAAAATATAGGAAGTATAATGTGTTAGAGTTGACATAACAAAAATAACACAAGAAATATGTTGCAAATATAGATCACTATTGAATTGGCAATCTTGCATGAATCATATGCCCCATGGGTGAATAGCCAAGGCTCACCAGTCTACCATAAGGGCATTCAACATTACAACTAGCCACATGCCTTATTACAATTCTACAATAGGGTATTGCAAATTTTTTGATCTCTAATCATGAAATCCTAAACTAACTACATTGTACTATGAATTAAATCTAATCTTAAATATGATTCTCCAGCTCCAATAATGGTTTGTGTTAGCCTCAAAGATTTACAAACCCGATGAATGATCAAGCAAGTAGGTCAACCTTAAAATATGAAAGATAATACTTCACGAAATGAAATTAATTGTGAATCTCCAATAAATATCCTCATGGACCAAAAATGATTGTATGATGTCTCATTAAGCTTTGGATTCTTTGAAATAGGTCAACACAAAAATTCTAGACTAGGTCAGCCCCAAATGGTCTGACTAAGAATGATAGTGAAATTTTGAGAGCGATAACATTCAGTAGACAAATGCAAATTATCTAAAATTTGGATATGATGTATATTACCTCATTTAGATGATATATCATGCTTCATGAGTTGAGAAATGAAAATACAGTAAAATATGGAATGAAATACTCTAACTACTATAAACTAAAATGAAAGAAAAAAAAATGTTTTTCGTTGATATAGGATAGCTTTGCAACTAGATATTCTCTTGTATCAAACACCCAGGGTTTGATGAAAAGTGAATCCCTCACTTTCTAGGGGCTAGAGGAAAAACAAATTTGTCAACCTTAGCCTAATAAATCCACGATGAATCCTCCACTAGTCTTCCTTTTCACTTCACTAGATATTCCTTGTATTGCTTTTTCCTAGTGCTCCTTTTGGCTCTAATATCCAAAATATTCTCAATATGCTCTGGTGGTTGATGTGGAAATTTCTCATTCAAATCTACTTTTATGTTGCTACTACTTGACTATCCTTCATGATACTCATATATATCTACAACACTAAAAATAGGTGATATACCTAATGTCTCTGGTAACTCTACTTTATATGCATTTCTAGAATCAAAATTCTTGAGAATCTTACATGGTCCAAACTTCCTCACCTTCATCTTATTTTATGTTCCAACTAGATCTCTCATTCCTTAGATATACCATCACTTCATATCCAACGACAAATTATTTGTCTTCTTTTCTCACATTCCTTCTCCTTAAACTTAATGTTCATTTCCTTCAAATGATTTTAGACCTCATTATGCAATGTTCCCATGAATCTTGAAAACTCCTCTACTTCTACACTCCTCTTGTCCTTGATACTGATGTCCCTCATTTTTGAAACTCCTTTGGAATGTATTCTGGTTATAATCTAAAATAGTGTCTTCCCTACTAAATTATTGTATGCAAAATCTACTTGTGGTAGAGGTAATTCCTGATTTCCTACTTTATCTCCAACCAAAAATCTCAACAAGCTACCCAAACTTCAATTTACCATTTCTGTTTGTTCATTTGTTTGTGGGTGATACACCAAACTAAACTTTAGATCCTTTTTCATTTTATTCCACAATGTCCTCCAAAAGTATCCAATGAATTTGGTGTCTTTGTCTAAAACTATACTCTTAGGTAATCCATGTGTGTGTATGTAAATAACGTGAATAAGCAAATAAAACCTATACAACACACCAATGAAACATTTTATTAGGGAATTCAAATACCAAAAAAATTAATACAACAATTCCTCAATGGCATCTCATTATCCTCTATCTCCAAGGATTCTTTAAGTCATCTTGCTCTCAGATTGTTGTGCACGTGACTTTCCAAATGACAACCTAAATAATGAGAGATGCTTGAAATGCAAGATATGTTTCCTACATTACATGATAATGAATTGGATGTAGACGATAGGAAAAGATAATAATGCTTCTATAATATTGTTATATGAAAATGATATGATAAAAATGTTGTGATTCAGATGCTGCTAATGAAAATGCCATGATTAAACTACTTGATGCTAACAATTCTAATACTAAAATGCACACTAGAATGATAATGCTAATTAAAATGTTGCAGAGTGTAATTTCTACAAATGCTTAGCTCTCTCTCTTTTATTGATGTGTAATGAGGGCCTATTATAGATTTTCCAATGCATGAACCTAGGTGGTAGGAATCAATGATCAAAATTTGATTTGGAGAGATGGATGGTTGAAGATGAAGAGGTTAGAGAGAAAGGGGAGCTGTGTTCCCTTTATGAGAAAAAATTGCCAAGTGTGAAGAGGAATAAAATGGAGATGAAGGCCAAGTGTCCCATATTAGTTATAATTTGTTGATGATAAATGCCAAATTAAATATTAGAAATATTTAATTATTGAGACACATGATGAGGTGGAAGGTGGGAAGAATTTAGTAGGCGTGTTCTTAAATTAGAATTTAAAATTCAAATTTAGTGAGAGGAGGTTAATTAAACAAAACAAACTAATTAATTTTTTTCATTTAATTAAGATATGAAGAAAATGATCTAGGATGGAGAGAATTATAGAAAAGTAAACTATATAAATATTTTTTTCAATTTACTTATAAGTAGAATAATTAAAGGGTTTTGTGAAGGATCATCATGGAAAAAATAGGCCCTTAAGTGGCAATGAAAATTAATAAAATCAGAGTTAGGCAACTTGACATAAAAATTTGAATAAGTTATCTATATTATTTCAAAAATATGTAACAACAGAATTTTTAGAAAACTGAATTTAGTTTCTAAACTACTAGGTTTATTTAAAAAATAAATAAATCTATTTGGTGAAAATTTGAAATTTCAATCCAGTAGTACTTAAATTTTAGGGGAAAAATAAGAAGGTATCTGTCTGACCACCCTAACCACAATAAAATGATAATATTTTTTTATAAGACTTTAGATATAAGTAGAGGACTCATGTCCAAATGTGATGCATATTTTTTTGTAATTTTTTTCCAAGTAAATATTTAATTATGATTCTTTTATTACAACTTTTAGAAAATATAAAAACTCGTTCGTGTAACAACCTTAACTTGGTGAAAACTTCATTAAATTCAATTATTATTTTTTAATCATATAGTATGCAAAGCATAGAATGTGGCACATGTTTCAGATTCAAAAAATTTGATATCGTTTGAAAGATATAGATGTTTTTCAATCATCCTGTCAATCAGGAACAAATAGAAAATAAATAATTATTATTTCTTAAATTCAAAGTAAAGCATAATTTTTATCGGTGGAAAGTTGAGAATCTCCTCTAAAAACCCTTTTTGTTTCATCAACTTTGGGTTAAAATAAAGTCGTCAGCCACATGGGCCATCATAAGACTTACATATCGCCACTTTTTGGCCCATCATGATCCTACACATACCCAAAGATTATTAATTAAATAACTTGTATTTAATTAATTCTCCAGACCAAATTTGAGTGTATACATTTTGCCCCTCTTTGAAGTGATGTGTTTGTGACATGTTGCTTCAAAGAAAATTTGTCGATAGTGTTGTGAAAAAGATTTGATATGCCCCAGATGCAAATTTTTGAGTGATGGTTCGTGTATGCCCCCTTGGGAGATAAATAGGGGAAATTTTTATGATTTTATGAGGATTTTCAAATTTTTAGGATGTCATGACACTTTATCTCTCAATAAAGAAGAATGACCATGCCAATTGATTAATTGATGCCCTTTTTGAAAATAAAAATAATCCCACTTAAATACCCTCCATCTCCATCATCCCTTCCATCCCCACCATCTCCCCCATTCCTCCTCCATCTTAGTGTTGGATGTGGTGCTCTCTCATCATCATCAAATTTTGGTACTAGCTCATCGAGACTGAATATCCTTGGTATGACATGTGTGAAAAAATGCTCAGTATACTCATTTGTCATCACACCAACCGTGGTCTCCGAACAATAATCCCATACATGTGCCTAGAATCCAAAATAATCCTCGCAAGCTACATCATAATATATGGTGGGTCCCCACTTTGGAATATCCTACTGTCTCTGAGCATATAACACAACTCCCTGGGGCATCCCCTGAACTCGGCCATACTACCGAAACACCCTCATGAGCATGAATCTATCAATAATAAACTAAGTCTTTCCAATCAAATATCTTGAAGTGCAAACATATGGCATCTATAGAAGTTGAGAAAATATAACTTCACAAAACCCCGAAGATCACCTGCATGAAAATAACATGTCACAAAATAAGAGATGGAGAGAAACAAGCAAGGGTTCTCTGAAAACTAAAAATGTATATATCAAAGAGAATGAGAGAATGAATTGATATGATAATACGATGTGATAAATCCTTATAAAAGGAGATAAAGAAATCCTAATAGGAAAAACCCTGAAAGAAGCCCTAAAATGAAAACATTTAATAATTAATATAATTATTAAATGTCACTTTATGCAAACTAAAGTGAAATCTTAAGAAGGGAATAAAGGTAACTTAATCAACATAATTAAGTTAAAACCTTTACTCTAACACCCCCCCTTAAGATGAGAAAGAGTGCAGCTACAAACATGTGCAAAAAAGAAAAAGTAACTACAATGCAAGAAGGCAAACATGGGTCTCGGCAACTATGCCAGATAAGGTACCTAAATACAACCAAATCTCTATAAAAAGGAGAAATAGAGAAAACCACATGGAAAAAAATCTACTCCAGAAAGAGATGCAGAAAACTAAGAAGAACAACACTGAAGTAGAAAAAGGTACAAACAATTGTCGAAAGATGACTGCTATGGTGCTGAAGAACCTCTAGTGAAGATAAGATTATCAGGAACAAGAATACAACAATTTGCATAAGTGCCCACAACACTACTTGAATCAGATGGCAAACAAAGGCAAACACCTGGATTGAAGATACAGATGGCACAAAAACCAATAGTCTGAAACACTGATCAACTGAGAATGGAAGATCCCTTCCAAGACAAAACCAAGGAAGCATTAGCATGAATAGTATAATACCCCCCCATAATGTTGAACTGGGAGAGCTTGACAGATCCATTAAAATGATGTGAAACACCCTGTAGAGCATGAGGAAGAAGAAAAAACATCTGAAAGTGCACAAGAAAGCACCTGCAACTGAAAAAGTGGTATGCAAAAAAAAGCACACATGCATGAGGCTAGAATCATATGGATCCATTGTTGTCATGGAGGGACACTCATCGCACAAAGGTGTGATGGAAAACAAAGGAAAACTACACAACCCCCCATGGTATGGATTCACTGTCGTCGTTGAGGGACACTCACCGGACAAAGATGTGATGGAAAACCAAAGGCAAACTACACAACCCCTCATGGAACTTTATAATAACAATGCGAGTACAAAATATGGCACAACCTTATGTGAAAAATCCTCAAAATACATGTACAATAGTGTGGAACTTTATCTTAGTGCGTTGACATAAAATATTGCTTACAAATGATGCTCAAAATTCCCTCAAAGGACAAAATGTTGAAATACATGAAGAACAGCCAAAAACAAGCATCCCATGTAAACAAAAAGTTTCCAAGAGAAAATATGTCCAAGTAATCCACCAAAGTGTGAAAACACAAATAACTGAATAAAATATAGCTGGTGTGAAATCTGGAAAAATTGCATGGATGAAACTAAAGAGCTCTGGAATACGGTTCCAACGCCACTAAGATTGCGAAAAATGGAGAAACTGATCAAAAGTTATGAGTTTGGGGCTAGACATAGCTCCTTTGTCTTCAACTGGTTGTAGAATGCACCAATAGAAGAAAGAAGTGGTAAATCCCACACCACTGGAAAGACAAGAAAACCAGCTTTCTGATGATATCTCATTTTCCAAAAAACAATATCATATGCCCAAGTTATGGCCTCTAGAAGAAAATAGGTCCAAAGAGGAAAAAAGTCAGTGCTAGAATAAATTTGACGCTCATATGGCCGTTGCAGTGAAAATACTGGCTTAAATTTGATGGCAAAATGGTCATCACCGCAAATGCATAACTAGGCTTATTTAGAAAAAAATTGTTTTTTATATAAAAAAAACATTTTGATTTTTAAAAAAAAATCATTAAAAAACATTTTTCTTTTAATTTGAAAAAACACTTAAAAAAAATAAACATGGCGGGGTCTGCATGGGGCCGCCCCTTGCCAAAGTGGTAGGGCAGTACCCATGTAGTACCAACCATAGCAGGGGGCGCGGCACCCAAGGGGCCACCGCCTACCGTAATGACAGGCGGCGGTACCCTTGGGTACCGTCCCTGTTTGCGTAGGGGTACCCACAAGGCCGACAAGCCTTTAAGCTACCTTTTTTAATTTTAATTTTTTTTACAATGAAAAAACTGCGGAAATGTGCAGAAAAAAAAAATAAAAAAATTGACAAAATAGAATAATCTGAAAAAAAATGCAAAATAATAAATTTCAAAAAAAAATTTACCATGCAAGCGGACGGATGGACGGTCATACGACCATATTTACAAAAAAAAATTTCTCCAAAATTTGACTTTGTCCAAAATGGATGAATGAATAATTGATTTAGGGGTTTTCAACCACTGTGGACGCAATGGCAAGGTCCATTTGAGCTGAAAATGCTTCAAATTTGCAGGTATGCCCTATATCAAAAAAAAAACCCCAAACCCTTGAACCTCAAAAAATATTCAAAACAAGAATAGGAAGCAGCAGGTTTGGAGCTTTGATACCGTGTAGAAGTTGAGAAAATACAACTTCACAAAACCCTAAAGATCACCTACATGCAAATAACCTATCATAAAAGAAGAGATGGAGATAAACAAGAAAGGGTTCTCTGAAAACTGAAAATGTATATATCAGAGAGAATGAGAGAATGAATTGATGTGATAATACAATGAGATCAATTCTTATAAAAGGAGATCAAGAAACCCTAAAGAAACCCTAAAATAAGCCCTGAAAGGAAAACATTTAATAATTAATATAATTATTAAATGTCACTTTATGCAAACTAAAGTGAAATCTTAAGAAGGGAATAAAGGTAACTTAATCAACATAATTAAGTTAAAACCTTTACTCTAACAGCATCTCTAGATCATCCTCAGTCCACTGCTCATAATCTAAGTATGGTCACCATATGACTGCCTCCAAATCATAAAGCACTCACCACCAATACTCCAATTTTCCCAACTTGCATTGGACAAGAATACTTGTGTACCCAAAGAAATATGGCTTGCCAACTGGATGATCTCTCTCTGGTAAAGGACAAGTAATACCTATATGCTCCCAAGCCCAAATTTGAAGCATTGTCAGTCGAGATGATAAACTCAAGGCTCTAAGATACACCACCTGATGTAGATCATGATATAAATGTGCTAACATACATAAACCCTATGAATAAACAAATAAAACCTATACTTGACACTCCAATGAAGCATTATATCAAGGAATTCAAATAAAAATCAAATTAATACAAAAATTCCTTAATGGTATCTCATTGTCCTCTATCTCCAAGGATTATTTAAGTCATCTTTCTCTCAGATTGTTGTGCACATGAATTTTGAAATGACAACCTGAAGAACGAGAGATGCTTGAAATGCAGGAGATGTTTCCTACATTACATGATAATGAACTGGTTGTATATGATATGGAAAGATAATAATGCTTCTATGATATTGATGTATGAAAATGATATGATAAAAAAATTGTGATTAAGATGCTGCCAATGGAAATGCTAATAATAAAATGCTCACTAAAATGATAATGCTAATTAAAATGTTGTATACTTTAATTGTGAAAATGCTCAGCTCTCTCTCTTTTTTTTGGTGTAAATAAGGGCATATTTATAGATTTTCCAAGGCATGAGCCTAGGTGGCAGGAATCAATGATCTGAATTCGATTTGGAGAGATGGACGGTTGAAGATGAAGAGGTTAGAGAGAAAGGGGAGGTGTGTTCCCTTCATGAAAACAAACTGCCAAGTGTGTAGAGGAATAAAATGGAGATGAAGGCCAAGTGTCCCAAATTAGTTAGAATTTGTTGATGATAAATTCGAAATTAAATATTAGAAATATTTAATTCTTGAGACACGTGATGAGGTGGAAGGTGGGAAGAAGTTAGTAGACATGTGCTTAAATTCGAATTTAAAATTCAAATTTATTGAGAGGAGATTAATTAAATAAAACAAACTAATTAAATTTATTCATTTAATTAAGATATGAAGAAAATGTTATAAGATAGAAAGAATTAGAGAAAAATAAACTATATAATTAAATTTTTCAATTTATTTATAAGTAGAATAACTAAAGATTATTAATTACATAACTTGTATTTAATTAATTCTTCGGACCAAATTTGAGTGTATACACCATGCAATCTCACAATCTCCTTGAAAAATAAGTCAACAACATGCACAAAATCATTAGTCTTCTTGTAAGGAATTAATTGTGTCATTTTAGAAAATTTGTGCACTACTACCATTTAAAATCATATCCTCTCTGTGTTCACGGCAATCCGAATATGAAATCCATGCTAATATCCTCCCCAGGTCTCTCTAGTATTGCCAAAGGTTTGTACAATCCAATATTTTGACTACTCCCTTTTTTCTACTTAACAAATTTCACAATTCTGAACATACTTCCTAATATCCTTGTATATTTGCAGCTAAAAACAGTGTTCACTCACCAAAGCTACTATCTAATCAACTCCAAAATATACTACTAGTCCTCTACTATTATTTTCCTCGACCAAATTCTCCCTCATTGAACCCCTCAGAACACACAACTGATTTCCCTTGAACAGTATATATTCTTGAATGAAATAGTTCAATTATTGATCATGAAATCTTGTGCTTCTCCTAAACAACCTTATGGGAATTTTAGTGAATGGGGGGACCTACTTGTGCTTCACAGAATAACCTCTAGGATTCTTAGAGAATTTGACTCTTCTTTAAGGTTTGGGGGAAAGGGAGAAATAAATGTAGAAAGGAAACTTGATTGTGGCAATGTGCCAAAGATTTTACAACATTTCAAAAAACCCCTAAAAAGCTCATGTTTCTAATAATGTGAACATAGAATGCCATAGACCCTTAATTTTTGGACGGAGAATGAGCAACTAAGGCCTATGTGGGAATATAATAGTCATGCAACTCCTCATGTGAGAAGCACCCATTAAGGTTCAAACAGAAAAAAGAAACCCTAATTGAAACAAGATATTTTGGATCCTTACAAAGATATTCCAATTGACAACATAATATGAAAATCAACAAAACTTCAATAGGAGAAAGAAAGAGTATCATATAACATGATTCAATTCTTAAAAGCTTCGGCTAGAAGATCATAAAAGCTAGAAATTGAAAATTGCATATCAAGACTTGTATGTGAAAGTAAAGAGACATAGAGCATTCAATGAATATGATATAGAGAATAAAGCATAAAACAAAGACTGCATGTGCACAATGGAAAAAAATTCTTCTTCTATTACTTGATATTGCAGAATAATGAAAATGCTAAGGTCAAATAATAAATCTAAATAATTGTCTTGACATTGATTACAAAAGAGAGATCAGAGCTCTATAAGAAATCCTCTATACCCTATTCTACTACTGCTAGATTACTTTTATTGATGATAATCTATCACCTATCTATCCATCTATCATGATGAGAGGTTGTTGGATGGTTCCCTTTTATAAGACAAGGGAAACATACAAGCATTGAAGACTCTTTACCACCAACATAAAACCCTAATAGGTGTCATCACCAAACAACCTCAAAATTTGATAAAAAATGAGATTTGATATGATAATAAAAATTGAGTTGCTTCAAAAATGTTGATAGGTGTAACAACTAGATAAACTAGATATTATAAAAGCTTCATGTAGGTCTCATTGCTAGAAAGAATATATAGGTTGTAAATGCTCAACTAAATCCAATCCGATCTGCTACAACTGATAATGGCATCATCAAAAAGAAGGTTGACCCCTGAAGCTATGAAGGAACAAAAATATTTTCTACCTAACAACATCTGTGAAGGTACTACTATAATGGTGAAGAAACCTGCCCAACAAAAGGCCAGTGACATGGCATGCTAGCAGGCTTTCTTCAAAAATTGAGAGAGTAGCTCAAAGAATATCCCTAAAGGGTAGCTACGTGTCCAACTTTGGGTCTGAAAGGAAGGAAATATTTGAAAAGGTAGTGCACTCACTACATGGCACAATTGTGCACATTTTTTCCAAAATTGTCCCATGACGACCAAAAATATTTGTCGATATGACATGTGGCAAGGTAAAAACAAAAGCCACAAAAGTGAGGGCCTTGGGGCTAAAATCACAAAGTGAAGGAAACAAACATACTTAAAGAGAAAAATTTCTCCATAGTTTCTTGTGACTCATAGGGGGCCTTCACCTATGGAGGCATGAATACAGAGAAATAAAATAGCATAAAAGAATAAAGAAATTTTCGATCCCTCAGAGTTTGAGGATTGTAGAATGTAGATACTCCTAGTTTGCATGAGAAGGTAGAACTGATGCATGTAGAATCTCATAAGCTTATGTTGGTTATTTTTTAGGAACCAAACTTATCTCCTAAAATACCTATGGAATTTACCATTTCCAATAATCAGTACTCCAAACCTGGATTGGCCAACGAACAAGTAGAAGCTGCAAAACTTCTACTTCTACACTTTGGGCTCTGTGAAACCCGAGAGGGTTATCCCACAATGTATACTTCTCAGTTCATATACTTATAATCAAATAGATTGGAAATGAAAAATACTTCTCATTTAGACTACTCAAGATCCTAATACATGAAATAAGTTGGTAGCTTATTTATCAATGTGTTATACCTAGAACATGAGAAGGTGGAACATCAATATGAAAAAACTAGAATGGTATCCATAAAATTTAAAAGATTAAAAGTGATTAGTTGACGAATCAACACATAAATTGAATCATGAACATTCTACACGAACTAATGCATTCATCCCAAGCATGGAGTCATAATGAAACTATATAACCAGATAACAAATTAACAATAGCAACATATAATTTGAAGAGTTGTTGCATTACAACATTCCCCTATCTCATTCATGACTAATACTTATTATCAATACCATAGCACTTGATATCTTTGATTTAATAATTCATCCAAGCATTTACATTAATTCATTGAATTAATAAGAAAGAATGAAAGAAAACATCCACTGGTGAACAATGGAGACAAATAAAAGACATTCTAGATTACATTCATTCATAACTCATAAAATGACCACATGGAGAGATAGTAGAAATGAAATTAGTATTTCTAAATATATATTTTTCTTTAATCTTATAAGAACTACATAATCATGAACTCCAAAACTTTAGACAAAAACTCCAAAACATGTATAATATTCTCTTCACAATTCTTAGTGTCAATTGCATAAAATAGCGAACTCCCACTTCCTGGCCCTAAATTCCTTCTTATAGAAATGAAGGAGAAAAACAAACCTCAAGCAATAAAAGTACTCATGTCAAAACCCTATTAGACTGCTTAATCAAAGATTCTCCCAAGAAGTGGGAAACATGTGAAGAAATGAGTATAGTACTTGTTCATTGCAAGAGATCAGGTCCAATCTTCAAAATGATTTCAACCAAACAGTTACCTCAAAATTTGTGCGCACGCACCAAAATGAAAGGAAGGAAGAGCATGAGGAAAACATAAGAAGACAAAAGATAAGACCACATCTATAGCCTTGTTATCAAATCAACTTTGAATAAAATGCACTATATTTTCCCTAATTCAACCTAAGCCTAATCTATACTAAATCCAAGCTATGTAGTGCATTTTTATTTGTCTATTATTCACCACAGTTGCAAACTTCAAACTTTTAAATAATTAACCTGCCATCCTTAGTTTAAAACCCCCACTCCCTCCAAATATCTGCCTTTCCATGCTTTGAATTCTTTTTTTGTGGGCCAATCAAAATTCATTTGTTCATCAACCCTTTTTCTATAAGGTGCATATTTGGTGACAATCTGGTTAGCCTCCCTATCAAAATCTAGCAATACAATTTCAGCATAGGCTAACATATCCATATTCACTATCAATGTGTCCATATCAAATTTTTGACAAATTTTTACAGCTTGATCTGAAATGACACTGTTTACTTCACTTCTCCATTCATGCAAATTCTTAATGGTACCATCACTCCTTATGATAGATGGGAGAAGTCCATGATGAGCTTCATGGAAATATTTCACCAATTCCCTTATCCTATTCTCTAATGTTTCAACATTTCCTCTATATTACTCAATCTTATTTACCAAGAGAATAGTAGGGATAAACCTCTTAGGTGGATTAGGGTCTTGCTTAACCCCAATCCCCATTAACATCAAGTCTTGTTTTCTAGGGATCTAGATCTTTATAAGTTGGATAGCCTTTTCTCTATCGATATCAAACATTTTTATGGCATCAACCATGGATGAATAGTTATGGTGAATACTATTCGGCTTGTTTTTCACTTTTATGTTCAAGTGTTCTAGGATTGCTATGAAAATCCTCATGTTTCTCTTGAAAGTATCTTCATCATGAATTCGACACCTTTCTTTATATTCTTTTAGTTTTCTAAGAAACTCTTCCCTTTTGACATCTCCTTCATCCTATGACCCCTCCGACACACTGGGTTCTATTGTTGAAATGTGAACATTTCCCATATTATACCAAACAATTTCCCATGAAGTACTTACATCCATTGTAATTTCAAGGGATATATCTTCTTGTACAGCAGTAGGAGAGTTAGCATTATCTTGTTTGAGCTTTCCAGGATGCAATTTTGGAAATACACCGTCTAACAATGCTACCTTTTTATGTAATTGCATATTACTTCTCTCAAGATTTCCATACTTGACCAACAAATTATTCAGTTATGTTCTAAGTTTATCCTTCTCGGCTTTTATAGATTCCACATTAGCCTTGGTGAATTGTGCAACATGAATAGACAAATTTTTAGCTTCCAAGTGCGATGTTTTTGACACTCTTTTGATTATTAAGGCTCCCTTATAATTAGGTAGAGGGTTAGAAATTTTTGGTTTTCTTGTATTTGGGGCTAAAGACCAAATATCCAAGGCTTCCCACTCTTCACTGAAAGTAGACCCTTGCAATCCAAGAGCAGATTCTTCCTTTGTATCATATAGTGGTCTGTCACATTTTTTAATTGTGTCAAAAGAAATGGCCAAGGCTAGATCCCATTCTGGTAATGACTAGATACCAATTGTTCTCACCAATTCTCTACCTTCCTTAGTAGTCATGTTTTGAAACCTGGCTCTCATCTCATTTAATACCCTTTTTCAAATGACAATATCATGTAACAAATGAGTCATCATCCAAGAGTTTAGTACATGCCTCAATTCTCATGTCATCACTTAATATTTTTCCCAATTAACTAGTTGTTGTTACTATAGATCTAGTTGGCACTCCTTCCTATATTTCTTGCTCGGATACACACATTTCATTATCAAAATCTTCATCATCAGAATCCACTAGGCTAGTGGTCATAGTTTTCTATTTTTTCAATGGTGGCTCCTTAGGTGGTACTTCACTGAATAGTGGAGAATCAACATCCACATTTTCAGACTCTATCAACCTTGGGGGAGTCACGAGAGACACTTTTTTTAGAGGCGAAATAGGTCTATGTTCCTCATGCTGAGTGGGAGCACAAGGTTCATAAGATTTCTTTTTTTTTACCTTTATTCTTATGAAAAAAATTTATTTTTGGTTCCTCAAGGGCTTTTGATGTAGACTCACCTTCAATAGAAGAAATTCATTCTCCACTTTGTTCTTTATTAATTGGATCTTTCCCCTTTTCTATACCAATCACCCCTTTAGTTTCAAGGTTTCCTACTATTGAATCAAAATTTCTTGTAACATGCTCCACCTTTTGAATTATGTCCTCAGTCTCAAGGAGGATTCTGAAATCAGGCTCAAGATCCTGTTTTATTTTCCTTTGCATCTTGTTAAATGCAATCCACCTCGCCAACCTCTTTTCTTGTTCCATACTGTCAGATATATTCCTTATTACATCCTCTAGATAACGAAAAATATGAGCATACTTTTAGATTTTGTTTCTATCATTCAACCAGGCCATAAAACCTTCAAGATCATACCTGACCCTCTCAATTTTCCTTTTCATGTGGTATTCTTTGAGCACTTCAATGATACTATTCCAGCCTCCTTTAGTCATCATAAAATCTGAAAAAAAAAAGTGTATAAAGGAAAGAAAGTTCTCTTTCCCTTATTTTACAGATGTTCATTCTCAATGTTCCCTAATTGCCACATAACTTCAAGGAAACCTATTCTTTCGGGCACAAACCTTGGTAACAGATAAGGTGCTAATTTTGAGCCATAGACTCTTAAAATAGTAAGATCAAAGAGAAAAATAACATCTCCCCAGTTAATCTCAATACCTATCTCAGGTTTTCTTTCCTTTCATCTCAATAAATCATGTAAAGTAATAGGAACTCTAGGAAACCTCACAACCAAATCCCTTTTCAATTTTGAAGCAAAGAGATTCTGGAAAGTGACATAATCATACATCATGTCATCCTTGTCCAAAATAGTGGTCGAACATTGCACGGAAAATCCCAATCACCTGCCTTTCTCTCCAAATCCATATTCTTTCCAAAATACACTACACCCTTGTATAAGAACATATGCATCAAAAATGAGTACCAATTGCATCCTACCCTAGATTCTCCTTTCTTTAATTTAACTAGACCATCATGCATTTTCTCTGAAAGAGATCTGGCATAATCAAATAATACACAATATTGGGGATGTTGGGTTTGGGCAGCCATATTCATCCAATCCATTGGGATTCCAAAAATAGGATCATAACCAATTATTTAACAAATGGAATATAAAGCTTTTCTTGAAATAAGGAACAAAATAATTGATGGGGAAAGGCTCCTTGTCATGTGATCCTATTATAATCTTTTATCCTATGATTTCTGCTAGGAATCTTTGTAAAATGTGGACCCTAAATGAAGCCTTAGTCTTCCCATAATCTTGTCTAAGAGCTTCTTCATTTATCTTATACATTTCATCACTCCATTTAGTGAGTTTCAAAATAAGACCCAATTCATCCTTTGTGATTCTGACCATTTCTTTTCCATCAAAGGTTCTGATAGTCCTCGGGACTGGGTCACAGTTAGCAGCTATTACCTTCAACAAGTCAACATCCATATAAACATTTGGCACAATTAGCTTTCCTAGATCACAATTTCAATGGTTTCCAACTAGGACACCCAGATTTTTGTTCTTGAACCAACCATAGAACAATTCCCATCCAGAATAGGGTAATTTAGCATCTTTAATAGAACCTCTTTTGTCAAACAGTCCCTCGGCTATTTATGGACCCCTAGGAATCAATTTACCTCTAGGTTTATCACTAGTGGAAGGTGGTAACTAATCCATAACATCTTTATTTAGAGGTCTATTGGGAATAGAAGCATCCCCTTTGAATGAAGATGTTTTTGATTTAGGGGCCATAATACAAGAAATATACTCAAACAATATTCTTTTATCTAACTGAGCAAGGCCTACAAATTTTGTAAGAGTTTGGCACAAATGATTCAAATGTAGAATTAATGAAATCCCCTTTATTAAACATCAAACTTAAGAAACGAACCAAGACCAAAACCCTAAGAGACTTAATCTTGAGAAAAGAGAACCTTTCAGTAATGGTAGAAGGAAAATTATAATTGACTTACTATTTTGCGTAGGTTGACATCGCTGGTTGCAACGTGAGAAAATTTTGATTGACCATAGTCTTACCTCCTATAGTATATTGAGTGTACTTTTAATACTGAATTATTCCTTTGATGTAAACATTTATAATTACGCAATTCCTTACCTTGGTAGCTCAATTTACCAATTCCTTAATTACACGAACCAAAATGGATTGATTGCTATCAACTTTGTTTTGAATGTTGACCATTGATTTATTTAGCTAGTTAATTAATCCATGATCCACATTTAATTAGCTTATGATGAAACATTTGACTATGCATAGTTGAATCAATCAGCGAATGGCAGGAGGCTACATGGTAGCAAATGTTCATAACATGCAGGCCTACCATCTCTTTTTCTTTTCAATTTCAATTCATGTGTCAATCTTCTCTTACCCTCGTCTTTCATAACTCATGTGCAATTTTTATCAACGGGAGGATGGGGAATAACTGATATTGAATCTGGAGACATCATCATACACAATGCTTAGCTATCTTCAATTTTGATTCTCATATAATATTAAGGGCTCTGAGTAAAATTTATTCCACACGACAAACACCCGCTTCCTCGACAAGAAGCTAAGGAGGTGAATGGGGCCCACATAGGATGGCAAGGAGTGGTCTAGGTTGATCCACATTACATGAAATCAATTATCAAACCAAGGTAACATTCGGAAATACTAATCCTTGAACCGTTCATAGATAATATAGGTGGAAAATGTCCACTAGCTTGCATGGTTACTCTAATAACCAAGAAAAATAGATGGGTCAGCAGGGAAGAACCCAGATGTGGCCACCTTAGTTATCACCAACTGTTGATCTAGATTTATCAAACACTTTTAAACCTTTTCAGTGATTTTAGGCCCCCAAATAATGAGTAACACATGTCCTTTGCTCATGATAAAAGAAGTCAAGATAACATAGGACGAGCAATCGAGTGACAGTTCAGATTTTCTCCATTGATCGTACAACCCACAAGAACTTTCTAGACCTACACATGTAAAAACGTTAACCCTCAAAAAGACCCTTCCTAGGAATATTAACCCACAGCCATGTCATAAAGACTTGTAATATTTATTAATGGGAAATATTTACCTCAACTTAGGATAACCAATAAATAACAATCCAACATTATTAATAGGTAAAATCAAACCAGAGGGGTAGTCATTTAATGGGTTTTAACGTTGCACGACATGACTTACAAGATCGATGACTAGTAAAAGGAGTCAACAAAAAAATAGAACAAAGGCCAAGATATAAGCTCGAAGGGTTTTTCAAAATTTGACTAGAGTAAACCTAAAACCCTTTATATCAATAGGAAAGAGAAAACCACAACCTCCTAAAATTCACCAAGACCTTGGAGATGGAATAAAAATTTTAGGGGTTCCATCAGTGGCTCTAATTGGGGATGTATGTCTCTCTTAGGCATAGCAAGATCCTAGAATCTAGGGTTGAAGCGGACCAATAAAAACACACACAAGTCAGAAACAAGGAAAAACCCAGACAAGGCAGTAAGACAGAACCAGATGCAATAGAAAATAAACATGCCTATACACAAAAAGTACAAAATGTACAGTGTACATGGAAAAGACAACATACTCAAGAAAGTTATGGTTTTAAGAACTATCCATGTACTAGTAGTTTAAAAATTTCACTTGTTAGGCTTTGGAGGAAATAGGAATCCTCCCCGTGTGCCTATTCATAATGCATCAAACTTCCCATTCTTACCCTTGTCTTGAGCTCTCGCATTCTAGGCTAACACGATACTATTTATCTCAAACTTTTTGGGAGAAGC
The DNA here is from genome assembly GCA_007115665.2 of Sequoiadendron giganteum. Classification (NCBI taxonomy): domain Eukaryota; kingdom Viridiplantae; phylum Streptophyta; class Pinopsida; order Cupressales; family Cupressaceae; genus Sequoiadendron; species Sequoiadendron giganteum. The sequence continues at coordinate 167,363,318 of CM021103.1, read as the reverse complement.
TCTCTTGTCATGTAGATGCTTGACTTGCAACTGCATCTTCATATTTTTACCCTGAGCCTCTTCTTGTTTCATCTAGTTGCACCAAGTTATTGATCCTATGCTACATATCATCACATATCTCTTCATCATATTCTTGTATGAACTTATACATCCTCAACAAGTTATTATGTGGTATCCTAGCATATAAGCCATAAACTAAGCCAAATGGTGAATAAACCATAGCCTTTTTCATGGTCACTCTATCTACCTAGAGTTCCAACTTCAGTTCGGAGTCCCAAACCTTCTTGTTCTTCTCCATCACTCTCTTGATGATTTTCATTAAGATTTTATTGCTAGACTCAGCCTGAATGTTTCCTTAAGGATGGTAAGGCAAAGAGTAAGAAATTTATATTCCATGTTTTCCACAAAATTCTTTGAATTCATCAGATCTTAAACACAACATTATTTGAGATAATCTTCTTAGGAACTCTAAATCTGATGAGAATATTATTCAATAAAAAATCCACTACCACCTTGTTTATGTCCTTTTTTGTGGGTATTTCTTCTACCCACTTTGTGAAGTAATCATTAGCAACAAGGATCCAAGAATGGCCTCCACTCGACTTTTTTAGTATTTATCCAATGAAATCAATCTCCCATTGTTGGAAAGGGGATGACACTATTATAGGTCCAGGTGGTAAATTTCTTGATAACTTCAACTTTCCAACAAATCTTTGGCAGACATCACAAGTTTTAACAAAATTGTGAGCATGTTTAAAAATAGTAGGCCACCAGAATATTTCTCTTAAAACCTTGTGAGTAGTGGTCTTTTCCATGTAGTGACCTCCACACACCCCATTGTGCATTTCTTGCAAGAGTTCTAGTGCCTACTTCCCATCTACACATCTAAGAAGTACACCATCTAAATTCCTCTACCATAACTCATTATCAATAATTACATATTTTATTGCATGCAATTTCAGTGTCCTTTTGTCATTGTCAGTCATGTTTGCAAGACATTACAGAGTTTGTAAATATTGGACAATTATTCTATACCACCCACATGTTTGCATATCACAGATAGGTGCAACATCAATTATTATGTTCCATTAATGTGATATGCATCACAATTAGCTTCTTCCATCAACTTAGCGAGACCCTAAACTCTTACCAATTTTGTGATTTGAACATCAATATTAAATTCTTGTATCTTGTTGATCCATCTACACCTTCTATAAGTAGTCACCTACTGAGTGAAAATATCTCTCATAACAATGCTTGGTACAAATGCTATGATAGTATCTCCATGTAGGTAAGTCCTGCAGTTCTTTACCACCTTAACTAGAGCATAATCTTGTTTCTCAATCGTGCCATACTTCATCTTTTCAACTTGCAATGAATTACTAAAAAATTCAATTGGTTGTTCAAAACCTTCTTCATTTTTCTATAACAATACAACATCAATGGTATGAAAAGAAGTAAAATAGAAAATGTGCATTGGTTTAGAGAAGTCTAGGGACTTAAAAACTCAAGCTTATTTGATAGCTTATTTAATCATTTTGAATGCTTGACTAGGATCCTCACTCCAAAGCACCTTCTCTCCCTTCTTTAACATCTTGGAAATTGGTCTTGTGATCTCTACAAAGTTAGTCACAAATCTTCTTAAAAAGTTTATTTGTCCAAAAAATTACTAAATGCTCTTAACATTTTTTGGTTGAGGGATTTTGTCTATGGCTCCTACTCTTTCAGGATCTATTGTCACTCCATCTTTTGAAACAATATATCCTAGTAATTTACCTTTAGTTACCCCAAAAGCACACTTCTTTGGGCTTAGAGATATCCCATACTCAAGGGACTTGAGAAAGATCTTCTCTAGGTGCATACAATGGTCTTCTTATGTTTTAGAGTAAGCAATTAAGTCATCTTGATACACTACCATAAAAAAATCAATAAAATCTGAAAAGGCTACATCCATAGCTCTTTTAAAAGTGGTACTTGCATTTGTTAAGCCAAAAGTAATCCTGACATACACATAGGTGCCCCAAGGAGTAGTAAATGCAGTCTTATACTGCTCAGACTCCTCTACCTTCACTTGATTATAACCTGAAAAACCATCCATCATTGATAGTAACTCACAACCAGTTACCTTTTGTAATGTGGCTTCCATATTTGGCAGTGGATAGTTGTCCTTTAATGAAGATACATTCAGGTTCCTAAAATCAACAAATAGTCTTATGTCTCCATTATTTTTCCTTATTGGTACCAAGCTAGATATCCATGAACAATTTTTGATAGGTTTTATAATGCCTGCATCTCTTAACTTTACTAATTCCTCTTGCATCTTGGGAGCTACAATGGGATTAATTGGTCTTTGCTTCTACCTAAAAGGTTTAGCATCTTCTTTCAGAGGAATTTCATGCTGAAATAATTCCTCCCTATAAGCTTTAAGGTCATCATATGACCAAGAAAAGACATGCCAATATTTTCTAAGTAAGGAAATCAACATTGCTTTCACCTTTGGCTTCATCCTTTTTCCAATGTAAACTTTCTTGGGAGCATTTTCAGTCCCCAAATTTATTTCCTCCATGTCCTCTGGGTGAGTAGCAATTTCTTTGACCTTAAGTTTGTCTTGACTATCAAAGACTCTTTCAAGAGCTACAAGGCCTTTAGTAATTTTTTATTTTTTTAAGTGGATGATCTCTTTTCCAAACACCGTATCCTTTCCATCAATATTCTCAAAAAATCCATCAAATTCAATCTCCCAAATTTCATATTTATTTGAACAACTCAAAAATTTGAGAATATATTCATCACCATTGAATATCTACCAATTGTAAACATTATCAGGGATAGAAGGCCTTGCCCGTACTTACAGTTTAGAAATTCCTATAAAATTATGTCATCAAGTCTTAGTGTAATGTTAGCAAGGAAGTCAACTACTCTATTCTATCTTATTTCCATCTAGTCAATTCCAAAAGCATCAAATTGCTAGATGGAATCCTAGACAACATTTTTGTACTACTTCAACCTATTATTTTTACAGGCATATTTGGCTCTGACCTGGGAAATCACAAGCTCAGAATCACCAATTACCATCAACTTTTTTATTTTGTGTTTCTCAGCTAGTCTCAATCCCAGTAACAAAGCTTCATATTATGTGACATTATTTGTACAGACAAAAGATAATGTGAAGGAAAACTTGTAAGTATTACCATTAGGAGATACCAATAATATCCCTGCACCCGACACTTCTTTGGAACTTGTACCATCAAAATACATTTTCCAAAGTTTGTCTTTATCAGACAACCTTCACATTTCATTTTCTATTGCTGCAGGACACCTCTCTATCTCTCTTGGTGTTTCCTCTATCTTGAAATCACTAATGTCAGTGTCTATGAAAAGAATAGTGTCATCCTCAGGACCGTGCTCCAACATATGTGGTACCCTCGGTTCTCTCATTACTTGAACATTCTTACCATCAATGGGAAAAGTGGCATAAGACATATCACACTTCATACTGCCACCCATGGATGCACTCCACTTTTAGAATAACAACATTCCATATTTAGGTGGTATATCTACCACTACCACGCTCATTTTTAATTCTTTATCTAGGTAGGCTGCTAATTTACAAGGAATTTCATTTATCACACCAATGATAGGGACCTCTCTTGCATCCATAGAATAGCACTTGCCATGCATTCTATCAACTTTCAATCCTAGTGCATCCATGATTTTAGGTGGCATGATATTGTTGGATGCTCTAGAATCAATAACACATTTTTGTATAAAATTCCCTTTAACCATTAAGGTGAGGAACAATGGATCTATTTTGTCAGGACAAGTAGTTACATAATTTCCTAGGAAAATATGAGGAATCTTAGTAATAGCTCCCTCAACCTCCTTGCATTTCTTATCTTTTTCACTTTGTTTGGGTGGAGTGGACTCCACCAAATCATTATAGGTTATAGCAGCACCATTGATAAGGACCGCTGCCTTATGCGTATGTTAATTTATTCTCAACATTTTAGGGAAAGGAATAGATACTTTTACTTGGCTTTAGAAGTAATAGAAACATATCAACAAGAGTATATTTATGTAATTCAATTTGGAGCATACCTTGTTCACCGTTGCTCACCTTTTGTTGGTTTCTTGTTGCTTCAACTCTATGCTTTTCATCTTTTCTTGTGTCATCAAGAGCTTATTTTTGAGTCTTTACCTTTGCAGCTAGAGATTTGGATTCTTGAGTAGCCTTTGGCTTTTCGGCTCTTTTAGTCTAGATTTTGTCTCCTTTACTTTCTTTAGCCCTGGTTGTCTCTATTTTTCCATCAGGCATAATTTTTTTACTCTTCACATTCTGCTCTTTAATGAAAAGACGATAATGATTACCATGGTCACCTCCAACTGTTTTATTTTTGAAATGATAGGAAATTTGAGCCTGAGTAGCCAAAGCAATAGTATATCTTGCAATTTCCTCCTCTGAGGGTCTTCTTAATCAAATACTTTCTTCGATTGCTTCCAAATTATAAACCTCAACTTCATTATCAGAATCCTCATCAAAAAACACTTTTTGATGATATGTACTAGCTACTTGCCTCTGATTATCCACATCCATTTCACAAAAATATTAATCAAAAGAACATTCACTGCTAGCAACATCAGATTCACCCATTTCCATAAGTACATTTGTATCCTCTTCATTTCATTGATCAAAACCTTTATACATGTCTTCACCTACCTCAACCATCTATTGAACTACACATTGTTGAGAAGAATGTGGAATTTGATAATTCATACACCAGGGGGTATCTTCAACAAAATTCCATGAATTCTTCTACAGGGGATCTCGAGGGACTTTATTCTTATTTTTTCTTTGATTATTTGGAACATGATTTCTATTATACTAGTTGGTATTTGTTAGAATTGGCTATGGTTGCCAAGATCTTGAGACAAAATGGAAAGAACAAAGAAGAGAATAGAATGTGACAAGAATAAACTATATTCTTATCAATATTATTGTGATTGATTTACAATGAGAGACCCCTTGGTTATATAGCCAAGGTGAGTACATAGGAGCGCTATGAAAAGATATCACTCCACCTAAAGTTGAAAAGTGAAAATGTGATAATCACCACAAATGGTGGATCACCCACAAAAGGTGGAGAGGTAATCCCATGATATGTCCACAAAAGGTGGAAGTGATAAATTAATAACATGATAAGTCCACCAAAGGTGGAAAATATCCAACTACCTCCTATGTGGTCCCTAAGTAAACTTAACTAAGGTGTAATTATCACCTAGGACAAGGTACATCACATTTAATTACACCAACACCCCCCATTAAGTGCAACTTAGGGAGAATGTACACAAAAGAAAACAATGCAAGATGGGCCCCAACAACTAGGCCATGTTAGGTACCCATGTACAAATGCAATGCAATCTCTCACAAATGAAGAAAATGAGAAAACCTAGTGGAAAAAACCTCCTCCCCAAAAGAGAGATGAAATACAAAAAATGAAATGCTCTCAATGATGCAGGAGAAGGCCAAAACCCCATGTGAGGAAAAAGACCCCCCAATAAGAGAGAAGTAGAAGAGATACAAGGCAACACCCCCTCAATGTTGAGTCTCCTACAATGATGGTAGAAGCTCAACATTGAATGTTGAAGATGATCCAAAAGTGTCAAACAACATTCCTCCCCTTAAATAGAAACAAAACCATGAATGTATGAAAAATGTCAGAAATATGGATGATAGATGATGATGTCTTTGAAGCATGCTCAAGTGTCTCCATGTTGATGCTAAAATCCAACACACTCCAAATAGACATTCTAGGCCACACTGTTGAAGATGACAATCCAGAATCTAGTAGAGATGAATGTAGAACATGATCCAAAGAGAAAGATATCCCATCTGAAGACAAAGAAGCCTCCTCCAAATGTTGTCCAAAAGTATCCACACTCACACCAAACTGTAAAGAATGATCATGTAGAGAATGAATAGGAGGGTCAGAGTGTTCCCTCACAAGAACTGAAGAAGGAGCATCTTCACCAAAGAGAAAATGAATGTCATCAATGGTGTCTCCCAAATCTGCAATATGAGCCTCCACAAAAAAGTTTGAAATCCTTGTCGACAAGCCATCCAAAGTAGCCATATCTAGAAGACAATGTATGTCCTGTTGCACTGAATCACAAGAAACCAAAATTGTGGAAACACAAGCATCATCAATTGCAACAGTAGGTGGAAGAGATAGAATGCATAGCTCAAGTACTGGATGTGATGTAAGAACTCTGAAGTTCAAGTAGCCAAATATCTCCTCTGAATCATGGTTCACACTAGAAGTGATCAATAGTTGAAGGAATAATGTCATCATCAAAAAAAATATATACAAAGGTATACAACTGAGATGAATGATCAACCACCCCAGTAGAAATGATTTCTCTAGTCTCCAAGTTTTGAATGATGACTGAATTAGGTGTGAACTCCACAATTCTCCCATCTCCACCATGTGTAATCTGATATATGGAAAGAATATTGTTTTTCAAATTAGGAACACACAAAACATCCTAAAAATTATTATCCCCAAAAATAATATATCCCTTCCCAATTACACTCATGTAGGTATTATTTCTCATCAAGATAGGAGACATAGTACAAAGCTAAAATGAAGAGAAGATAGATTGTGAAGATGCCATATGATGAGATGCTCCTGAATCTAGAAGCCATCTCCCTAATCCTGGACCTAAAAAAGTACAAAGATCTTGTCCCTTATATCCTGACGTAGATGCTCTGATACCATGTTATAATTGGAGATGGCTACCAAGATCTTGGGACCAAATACAAAGCACAAAGAAGAGAATAGAATATGACAAGAATAAACTGTATTCTTATCAATATGATTGTGATTCATTTACAATGAGATACCCCTTGGTTATATAGCCAAGGTGAGTACATAGGAGTGCATAAGATTGTGACAAGTTTCATAATATTATGACATGAGACAACTATTAAAAGCTATCACTCCACCTAAAGTGGAAAAGTGATAATGTGATAATCACCACAAATGGTGGATCACCCACAAAACATGTAGAGGTAATCACATGATATATCCATGAAAGGTGCAAGTGATAAAATAATAACATGATAAGTCCACCAAAGGTGGAAAAGCTCCAACTACCTCCTATGTGGTCCTTAAGTAATTTTAACTAAGGTGTAATTATAACCTAGGACAAGGTACAACACATTTAAATACACCAATAGTATTGTATGGGTGGTCTTGTAACCGAGGAAGTCTTGTCATTTCTTTGATAGTTTTTTGGTTGCACCTTTTCCTTTTTAGCAATCTTATAATTTATAGTCATCATAAAAATCTCAAACTTGTCCTCGATAGTTCCTCCTTTGATGCTTGAACTTTTATCTTCCTTTATTTATCCTTTAATTTTTTTTGGATAATATCTCCTACCAACCTTACCAGTTTCTCTACTAATATTCTCGATATTCTTTACCATCTTGAAGGCTTCCCTCAATTTATGAGGGTTATTATCTAGTAAGTGGTAACTCATTTTTGCATCAAAATCATTGCAACAATTCACCATGCATACATGATTATTCAATTGTAACCAAGGAGGCAATCTCTTTCTATCCTTTTGGAATCTTGTATTAAACTCAACAATAAATTCATAAGAGCCTTTAGTAATAGTATTGAATTGATTCAATAAGAAACTTGAAATGATGTTGTCACCATATTTCTCTCTAAAAATTATTTTGAATTCCTCCTAAGATCCAATGCTCTTAGTAGGCAAGCTCCTATACCACTCTCGAGCATCTTCAATGAGAAATTGCATGAAAAAATTCATCATAACATCTTCTGCCTCTACCTCAAAATCATCCATAACATTTACAAATGCTTTGAGATGGTCTTCACCACTCAAGGCATTATTACCAAAAAATTTGACTAAAGCAAGTCAAAAATTTGTAGGGAATGGGTTAGGGTAACCGAGTATTTCAGTGAAACATAACTTCTAGTATCTATCTACTTGGAGTGGCCTCCTAGTATGTCGGTCCCTATGACTATCCTTTTTCTCACCATATTTTTTATTATTAGATCATTTGTTATCTTTACCCTTCCCACTTTCATAATCACCAGTTCTCTTCTTACTTCCCTCATCATTATCCTCAAAATAAGAATTAGTGTTCTTATCCTTTCCTCCACCTCCACCACCTTTGTCACCACCACCTCCTCGACTAAGAATATTCTCAGTAGAATTCCTCTTTTCTAACTCAGTAGTGGTATTTCCAAAGCTTGATGACTCGAGAGTAGATGTGGACATTTTTAGGAAAGCAATCTTCCTAGCCATTTCTGCATTTGAAGCTTACATCTTAGCTTTCTTCAAATCTTCTTGCAGATTTTCATTCTCCAATTCTAATCTCAATATCTCTAAATTGAGAGGTGGATTAGGAGGGGTTGGGTTGATTTTGACCTTCTGTGCAGGGATTTCAGTAGATGAGTTTTTAGTACCAATATTGGTATTGAAGGTAGTTTTCTTGAGTTGATTAGTGAGTTTCTTCCCATGATCCATAAATGATGTCTTATTAGTAGCAGCAGGAGACTCAGAGGCTTTAGTAGTTGAGACAGATGTGGAAAAGGTATTAGTAGTAGAAGCTCCTATTGGGATTATTACTTCAAGAATGCCATTAGTTATTTTGAGGTAAACTTAAAAATATTCTCCTCAAAGGTTTTACGTCTAGCCACATATTCTCTCATTTTCTCCATTTTTTTATTTATAGCATCTCTCTCCAGCTACTTATCTTTAATCCTATCTTCCCTCTCTTTCAACTCTCTCATTCTATTCTATTCTTCTTTTTGGAGTCTTAACTCTTCTTCTTCCATAAATTTCATGTCTTTATCTATGTCTTCTTCATTTTCTAGAGAATCCCCATGTTCACTAGGGGCAAGAGTATAGTAAGGTTGGTCAATAGGATATTCCTCAAGGGAGAGATGCAATTGTATGCCAAGGGATTAACCTCTTGGCTTAAATTTTTTCTTATTAAAAATAGAACCAACTTCGGGGGTCAGAGGCTCAAAAAATTCTTTATCGTTTCCCTATAATTCCCACCTATCCTCCTCTCTTGAAATATTTAGTTTAGTATCAAACACTTTCTTAGTTGGGAAAATACCTTGGTCTATATTTAATTCTTCAACATATTTTCCCTTGTCATGAGTACTGGCACTACTTACTTCAATATTAAAATTAGGAGAAGCTTGGATAGGGGAATCAACAAACTTACTTGATTCAAAACCCTTCTTTATCCAAGCGGGTTGCTTCTCTCTAACGGGTTTTTATTCTACGTTCTGGTCAAGATGTTTCTCTACATAACTTCTTGTTTTCTTCATGAAATCAAATATGTTAGAATCCATTTTCTTATGTTCCTTTTGAGAACCTAACTTTACACTAGTGTTATAGAATTCAGAGTCACCACCCAGGATACTGGGAAATATTAAGTGATTCGTTCTTGAGTTTGTACGTGTGACTTCAAAGAAAAAATTAAACATAAACCAGTCAACACAAGGTGAAAGAATGAGATAATACTTGATGCATAAGATTTAGAGTGATATGATAGTTGTAACAAAATTTAAACCAATTATTCTTCACACAGTGAAGAGTTTTCAACAAAACACTCAACTCCAACAATACTTGATCTGAACTAGGGACTTTGGACTTACCTGTCCCCAACAGAGTTGCCAATCTATTGGTTATTTTTAAGGAACCAAACTTATCTCTAGAAATACATATGGAATTTACCATTTCCAATAATCAGTACTCCAAAGGGATTGGCCAACCGACAAGTAGAAGCTGCAAAAATTCTACTTCTACACTTTGCACCCTGTGAAACCTAAGAGGGTTATCCCACAATGTATAATTCTGAATTCATACAATTGTAATCAAATACATTGGAAATGATAGATACTTCTCATTTAGACTTCTCAAAATCCTAATACATAGAATAATTTGGTAGCTTATTTATCAATATGTTATACCTAGAACATGAGAAGGTGAAACATGAATACAAAACAACTACAATGGAATCCATAAAAGTTCAATGATTAAAAGTGATTAGTTGACGAATCAACATAGAAATTGAATCATGAAAATTCTACATGAACCAGTGCCTTCATCCCAAGCACAAATTCATAATAAAACTATATAACTAGATAAAAAATTAACAATAGAAACATATAATTTCAAGAGTTTTTGCATTACATCGTTCCCCTATCTCATCCACTACTAATACTTCTTATCAATATCCTAACACTAGATTCTTATGAATTAATAATTTCCTCCAAGCATTTACATTAATTCATTGAATTAATAATCAAGAATGAAACCAAACATCCATTAGTTAACAATGGAGACAAATAAAAGACATCCTGGATTACTTTCATTCATAACTCATAAAACAAGCACAAGGAGAGACAATAGAAATGAAATTGGTATTTATTAGTATATTTTTTTCTTTATTGTTATTAAAACTACATAATCATGAACTCCAAAACTTAAGAAAAAAACTCTAAAACATGCTTAATATTCTCTTCACAATTCTTAGTATCAATTGCATAAAACAATGAACTCCCACTTTCTTGGCCTTAACTCCTTCTTATAGAAATGAAGGACAAAAACAAGCCTAAGGCCAAAAAAGTACACATGTTATAACCCTATTGGACCACTTAATCTAAGATTCTCCCATTCAGTTACAACACATTCCCAGGAAGTGGGAAATATGTGAAGAAATGAGCATAGTCCTTGTTCCTTCCGAGACATTAGGTCCAATCTTCAAAATTATTTGAACCAAATAGTTACCTCAAAATTTATGCCCACACACCAAAATGGAAAGAAGGAAGAGCAGGAGGAAAACATAAAAAGACAATAGGTAAGACCACGTCTATAGCTTTGTCATAAAATCAATTTTGAATAAGATTCACTATATTTTCCCTAGTTCAACATAAGCCTAATTTGTACTAAATCCAAGCTATGTATTTCATTCTTATATGTCCATTATTCACCATAGTTGCAAACTTCAAACTTTCAAGTCATTAACCTGCCATCCTTAGTGTAAAACCCCCACTCCCTCCAAATATCTACCTTTCCATGCTTGGAATTCTTCTTCTATGGGCCAATAAAAAATCATTACTTCATCAGCCCTTTTTATGTAAGGTGCATATTTTGTGACAATCTAGTTAACTTCCATATCAAACTCTAGCAATACAATTTCAGCATGGGCTAACATATCCATATTCACTATCAATATGTCCATATCAAATTTGTGACAAATTTTTACAACTTGATCTAAAATGACACTGTTTACTTCGCTTCTCCATTCCTGCAAAGTCTTAATGGTACCATCACTCCTTAAGATAGATGGGAGAATTCCATAATCACATTCATGGAAATATTTCACCAATTCCCTTATCCCGTTCTCTAGTGTTTCAACATTTCCTCTATTATCCTCAATCTTATTTACCAGGAGAACAATACGTCTAAACCTCTCAAGTGGATTAGGTTCTTTCTTAACCCCAATCCTCATCAACATCAAGTATTGTTTTCTAGGGATCTATATTTCCATAAGTGGGATGGCCTTTACTTTGTCCATATCAAATATTTTTATGGCATCAACCATGGATGAATAGCTATGGTGAATACTATTCAACTTGTTATTCACTTTTTTGTTCAAGTCTTCCAGGACTATTGTGACAATCCTCATGTTTCTCTTGAAAGTATCTTCATCATGACTTTCACACCTTTCTCTATATTCATTTGGTTGTCTAATCAACTCTTTCCTTTTGAAATCCCCTTCATCCTGTGACCCCTCTGACACACTAGTTTCTATTGTCGAAATGGGAACATTTCCCATATTATACAACACAATTTCCCACGAAGTACTTACATCCATTATAATTTTAGGTGATATATCTTCTTGTACAGTAGTGGGAGAGTCAACATTATCTTGTTTGAGCTTTCTAGGCTGCAATTTCTATAGTACATCCTCTAACAATGCTACCTTTGTATATAATTGCATATTAATTCTCTCAAGATTTCCATACTTGACCAAAAAATTATTCAATTTTGTTCTAAGTTTATCATTCTCAACTATCACAAATTCCATAGTAGCCTTGGTGAATTGTGTAGCATGAATAGACAAATTTGCAGCTTCCAAATCTAATATTTCTAATACTTTTGATTATAAATCCTCCCTTGTAATCAGGTGGAGGCTCAACAATGTCTAGTTTTCTTGTATTTGGGGCTAAAGACCAAATAGCCAAGGCTTCCCACTCTTAATTGAAAGCAGACCCTTGGAATGCAAGAGTAGCTTCTTCCTCTATATCATATAGTGGTCTGTCACATTTTTTAATTGTGTCAAAAGCAATGGTCGAGGCTAGATCTCATTCTGGTAATAACAAGATATCACTTGTTCTCACCAATTCTCTACCTTCCTTAGTAGTCATGTTTTGAAACCTAGCTCACATTTCATTTAATAGCCTTTTTTGAATGATAGTATTAGGATACTCTATATGTAGCCTCCTCTCCACAACTAAACATTTTACATTTACATACCCATCTCGTTTAGCCGTATAGGAAAAATCCATAAAAGATTGAGTTTTCACAAATAATTCATCATCCAAGAACTTAGTACATGCCTCAAGTCTCATGTCATCACTTCCATTTAATTCTCTGAGATCAACATCACTTAATATTTTCCCAATTGAATAGTTTCCCTTACTACATATGTAGTTGGCACTCCTTCCTATATTTCTTGTTCAGATACCCAAATTTCATTATCAAAATCTTCATCGTCATAATCCACTAGGATAGTGGTCACGGTTTTCTATTTTTTCAATGGTGGCTCCTTAGGTTGTACTTCACTGGATGGTAGAGAATAAAAATCCACATTTTCAAACTCTATCCACCTTGGGGGAGACAAGGGAGACACTTTTTGCATAGGATAAATAGGTCTTTGTTCCTCATGCTGAGTGGGAGCACAAGGTTCATCATATTTCTTTGTTTTACCATTTCTTCTTATGAAAAATTTATTTTTGGTTCCTCAGGGACTTGTGATGTAGACTCCCCTTCAATAGTAGAAATTCCTTTTCCACTAGAAGTTATTCTTCAGTAATTGGAGCTTTCCCCTTATTTATACCAATCACCCCTTTAGTTTCAAGGCGGCCTACTATTAAATCAAAATTTCTTGTAACATGCTCCACCTTTTGAATTATGTCCTCAATCTCAAGGAGGATTCTAAAATCAGGCTCTTCTTGCTCTATTTTCCTTTGCATTTTGTTAAATGCAATCCACCTTGCCAACCTCTTTTCTTGCTCCATACTATGAGATATATTCCTTATTACATCCTTTGGATAATGGAAAATATGAGCATACTTGTAGCTTTTGTTTCTATCATTCAACGAGGCCATAAAACCTTCTGGATCATATCTGAACCTCTCAATTGTCCTTTTCATGTGGTATCCTTTGAGCACGTCAATGATACTGTTCCAACCTCCTTTAGAAATCATAAAATCTAAAAACAAGTGTATAAAGGAAAGAAAGTTTCCTTTCCCCAATTTAACAAATGTTCATTCTCAACATTCCCTAATTTCCACATAACTTCAAGGAAACCTATTCTTTCGGGCACAAACCTCGGTAACAAATGAGGTGCTAATTTAGACCATAGACTTTTAAAATAGTAAGATTAGAGATAAAAATAACATCTCCCTAGTTATGCTCAATACCTATCATAGGTTTCCTTTCCTTTGGTCTCAAAAAATCATGTAAAGTAACAGGAACTCTGGGAAACCTCACAACCAAAGCCTTTTTTCAATTTAGAAGCAAAGAGATTATGGAAAGTGACATAATCATACGTCCTATCATCCTTATCCAAAACAGTGGTCCAACATTGTACAGGCTAATCCCAATCACCTTCCTTTCTCTACCAATCCATATTCTATTCAAAATACACTACACCCGTGTATAAGAACATATGCATGAGCAATGAGTTCCAGCTACATCCTACCCTAGATTCTCCTTTCTTTAATCTAACTAGCCCATCATGCATTTTCTCATAAAGAAATCCTACATAATCAAATACTACACAATATTGGGGATGCTGGATTTGGGCAACCATATACATCCAAGCCATTGGGATTCCAAAAATAGGATCATAACCAATTATTTGACAAATGGAATAGAAATTATTCTTGAAATAAGGAACAAAATAATTGACAGGGAAAGGCTCCTTGTCATGTGATCCTATTATAATATTTTGTCCTGTGATTTTTACTAGGAATCTTGGTAAAATTTGGATCCTAAATAAAGCCTTGGTATTCTCATACTCTTCTCTAAGAGCTTCTTCATTTATCTTATACATTTCATCACTCCATTTAGTGATTTTGAAAATAAGACCCAATTCCTCCTTTGTGATTTCACCCATTTCTCTTACATCAAAGGTTTTGATAGTCCTCATGACTAGGTCATGGTTAGCAGCTATTGCCTTCAGCAAGTCAAAATCCATATAAAAATTTGGCACAAGTAGCTTTCCCAGATCACAATTCTGAGGGTTTCCAACTAGGACACCCATATTTCTATTCTTGGACCAACCATAGAACAATTCCCATCCAAAATAGGGTAATTTAGCATCTTTAATAGAACCTCTTTTGTCAAACAGTCCCTCTGCTATTTGTGGCCCCCCTAAGAATCAATTGACCTCTAGGTTTATAACTATTGGAAGATGGTAACTAATCCATAAGGTCTTTATTTAGAGGTCTCTTGGGAATAGAAGCCTCCCCTTTGAATGAATTTTTTTTTTATATAGTGGCCATAATACAAGAAATATACTCAAAAAAAATTCTTTGGTCTAACTGAGCAGGTCCTATGGATTTTGTAAGGGTTTGGCACAAATTATTCAAATACAGAATTAATGAAATCCCCTTTTATAAACATCAAACTTAACAACCGAACCAAGACAAAAACCCTAACAAACTTAAGCTTGAGAAAACAAAACCTTTCAATAACGCCAGAAGGAAAATTATAATTGACTTACTATTTCGTGCAAGTTGACATCCATGATTGTGATGTGAGAAAATGTTGAGTGACCACAACCTTAGCTCCTATAGTATATTGAGTGTAATTTTTATATCAAATTATACCTTTAATGTAAATATTTATAATTATGTCATTCCTTACTTCGGTAGCTCAATGTCCTTTCAGTTATTAAGATTCCCTTACGTGAACTAGAATGGTGTGATTGCTATCAAATTTGTTTTGAATGTTGACTGTTGATTTATTCAGTTGGTTAATTGATCCATGATCAACATTTAATTATCTTATGATGAAACATCCAACTATGCATAGCCGAATCAATGACGCAATGACAGGAGGCCCACATGGGAGAAAATGTTCATAATATGCAGGCCCTACCATCTCTTTGTCTTTTCAATTTAAATCCACGTGTCAATCTTCACTTACCCTTGTGAGCCATAACTCACATGTAGCATTTATCAACTGGAGGATGGGGAACAACTGAGATTTAATCTGGAGGCATCATCATACACAATGCTTACCTAGCTTCAATTTTGATTCTTATATAATATCAAGGGCTCAGATTAAAATATTTTTAGGCATGCATTATATATGGGATTTTGTAACACACACATTACCCTCCAGAGTGTTAAAATTTATTCCACATGGAAAATGCTCGCTTCCCTGTCGAGAAACTAGGGAGGTGAATGGGGCCCACATAGGATGGCGGGGAGTAGTCTAGGTTGATCCACATTACCCAAAATCAATTGTCAAATCAAGGTGACATTTAGAAATATTAATCCTTGAAATGATCATAGATAAGATAGGTCAAAAATTCCTGCTAGTCCACATGGTTACTCCAATAACCAGGAAAAATAGACGAGTCAACGGGGAACAACCTAGATGTGGACACCTTAGTTATCACCAACCGTTGATCTATATTTAGCAAACCTTGTAGACATTTTTAGCGATGTTAGGCCCACAAAGCATTAGTAACACATGTCGTTTGCTCATGAGCCCAAATGAATAAAAGAACTGAAGATAACATAGGATGGGAAAGCAGGCAACTATTCATATTTTCTCCACTGATTGCATGGCCCACAAGAACTTTATGGACCTGCACATGTAACAATTTTAACCCTAAAAGGGAACCCTTCCTATGATGATCAATCCATGGCCACGACATAAAGACTTGAAATGTTTATTAATGGGAAATATTTACCTCGACTTAGGATAACCACCAAATAACAATCAACATGATTAACAGATAAAATAAAACCTAAGGGTCAGTCATTTAATGGTTTTTAACATTACAAGACATGACTTAAAAGATTGATGACCAATAAAAGGATTCAACAATGAAATAGAACAAAGGAAAAGATATAAGCTCGAAGTGATTCAAATTTTGACCAAAGTAAACCTAAAACCCTTTATATTAGAAGGAAACAGAAACCCACAACCTCCTAAAATTCACCAAGACCTTGGAGATGGAATATAATTTTCATGGGTTCCATCATCTTGAATGAGGTCAATTTTCTCCTTTAAGGATACTACTCCCCATTTTTCTTCTTCCACTCCGATGAGGGAGTAGAGCTAGGCCAAAGGGAGAAGCCCATCTTTGATCTCTTCGACCATAGGAGGTGAGCTCAATTTTTGGAGTTCTGACTGGTCTTGCTACTTGGCCTCTAAGGCTTGTATGAGTTTTTCCTCCATGAGTACTGATAGTTCTAGCTGATAGTTCTTGCTCCTTTGGGAAAATTTTATGCACATGATGAATTTTTTTGCCTTCTTGGTGGTTGGTCTTAAGTCGGGGATCCCAATACTTGCCAAAGTTACCTCAGTCACCTTATACAACTTGGTTATTAAATTACCTAACATAGCATATCGAGCATGACTATCTTCAACATTTGGTTGATTATTGGGCCAAATTTTCTATTTAACTCTGTACATTAGCTATAAATTTCAGAGTTGATCTTAGGGCCATCGTTGCAACCTTTATACCACTAGCAGGTGTTTAAATGTTCTTTCCACAACCAATTCTTATTGGAATAAAGACTCCTTAACCTTTATTTCCCCCTTCAATTGATCAACCTCTGTCTGAGCCCATTGAAGCTCCTTTGTTCCTTGAGACTGGGCACTAGTCAGCTCACCTTGCATCTCATTCTTCCCCTTTTCGAATTGCTTTCTTAGTTTCTTAACTCGGTCTACTACTTCAGACCATTTATTCTACATTTCCTATAGCTCTTTTTGTAATCCTACACATTTTTTGTCTTGTTGGCCAGAATTTTTAGCAAACACCTTTTACTTTTGTTGCCATTCCTATATAGCCTTTTTCATTTGGGCCTTTATATCTTATTTTAGTTTGCACTTGGTCATGACCTTGTCCATCATCTTTTCCACCTGAACTAAAATTTGATCCCTTTCATTTTGAGCGGCTTAAAGTGATATGGATGCTTTTACTTGCATATCTTGTGCCTACCTGAGGCCAGTGATCTCCATATCCTTTTCTTTTATCTCCACTTGGTGCCTATTAATTGTGGTTTTTACATTGACCAACTCTGTCTCCCGCTTCTTCAATTTATTCTCCATCCTTGTGTAATTGACATATATGACCTTTTGTGTAGCTTTTGGGAAGGCCTATCTTATCATGGGGGAGCACCTCACTCAAATTTAGACCTATACAATATAGATCTCATTATCTTCATATTGCATCTCCCCCTTTGGTTTGCAGACTAGTGGCTTCCTAGTCGAAATCAACAGGAATCTCCACTCTTCATCAAAAAATGTCTCCAATTTTGAGTTAGCCAGAGCCGCCATGACATTCACAAATTACTTCTATTCCCCCCCCCCCTCCCCTTTGAGCCTATTTGAGTAACTCTATTTGACTCTCGAGAACCTTTGGGGGTTCAATACTTTATGGAGCAATGGGGACTCTAGTAGGGAGGCCATAAAGGGTGGCACAGGGTGTGCTTCTGGACACTTGCGTTAGGGGAGAGGTAAATAGAAAATATATCAGTGAAAAAGGTGAGATGCCTCACAAATATTGCATGCAATTTAGAGTACTCATTGGGTTAAGGGGTGTAGTAGTTGAAAATAGGGGCATACGCCTAGAAGCAGGAAATGGTGACGAAACTTGTAATAGGTGTGGCTTCAAAAATGAAACATGGGCCTCAAATAAAGCAATTAAAATGTCAAACGTAGCTATGATGGAAGACACATGTTCTACATGTGGGGCTTCCACATAAGGCTCATCAGCAAACATGGTAGCGTGTGTGTCAATAATCAATAGGTCCAAATTGACCGATGGAGGATTTTTCTCTATTGATGGGGGGTTTATAGATACCAATGACGTAGTGGAAGAAAGAACACCAAGTGTAAAGCTGATCTAAACTACGGGGGTTGAATATACTTGTAAAGCGAAGTCGACTTCTTCACCTTCCTTGTCTGAGGATCCTTGTTTGACAAACCTTGGGTTGCATGAGCTACCAAAGACCTCCTTGTAGATCATCACACATACTTTTATTTTATAGGAATTTTGATAGAAGAGGAGACATATAGCTCCTTCCCCTTTCTAGTGTCAGTCACTCAAGGCAATGAGTTGGAACCTTGGACATTTTCTTGTTAAGGGTCTTAATCAAATTATTGATCTGAATCAGACCCAACAATATATTCAGATTCTTCATCCATGGGAATGCCTCTGAACAAGGGGCCTATTTTACTGATCTCTTACTAATATCTCAAGAAGTCGATCACTTTCCTTTTGGACCACCCCTTCTTCCTCAACTATCGTTTGAAGGATGTATACATCAGAATATGAGGGTCAAGAATTCCACCATGACTTGGTAGAAAGTAAGCCATGGAGACCACACAACCGGTATAGCATCTAATTCAACATAAACGGCTTTGTTTCCCTTGAGTGGATTTCATCTTTCTTCCCAATATGGTCAAGGCTCATGTCAAAAAGACAAGTGTCCTTCCAAATTATACTTCCACTTGTTGAAAATAAGACTAAGGTTGAGATAGGCCAATTTTTTGGTCAATACATGTTGTGCCTCTCTCTTCATGAGCATCACTTTTCTCTTTCCAACTATGAGAGGGATTTCAAGAAGATTCATCTTTTTCTTCTTAGTGTCATAGTCATAATCCATAATTGATAATTGTCAATATATTTCTGAGGAAAGTGTCCTGGTCATTACAAATCTTGGTAACCAAAGAGGCTCACCTATAAACCCATGGCATCCAAAAAAATTAAAATTGAAACCCATGAAATAGTCAAGTGTGGTCACATGTGTCCTCATCCACTCTAGATCTTTAGGAGGAAACTTTCACAAAGGTTGCTAGGAAAAATCTTGAAGCACTAGGTTCAAAAAATATTCGACAAATGTATAATAGTCACATGTGCTTACAAGAACATGGGTCCATACCAAAACTAGTTTAAACAACCTTGATCCACTCCACATACTAACCGACAATCCCAGATGGCTGAAAAACATAGTGTTCTAGTACAAAATTAAATGTATCGAGAAAGAATAATACAAGAACTTGGAAAAATGGTGGTACTCCTTTAATTGATCGAGCATCTTATCTATAATCATTTTGGTAAAGTTGTACTGGCATCTTCCCTTCTCTTTCTTGAGCTTAAAGGCTACACCCATATGATATTTGTGGACCTCATCATCACAAAATTATGCCATATATGAAAGCCAGCATTGAAAACACATCCTTCAAGTCTGAATTGAATAGACTAAACACCATAGGGAATTTGGGATCTTCACTATCAAGTCATTAACTTGTTTCAACCCTTTCGAATACTAACTTATCTCTCCTTGACCTCTACAATTTTTTATTTTTTCTTACTAGAAAATCTTAGCCTCCATGTTAGCGGGGATACATAACATATCCCTACTGGCTATGAAATTGATGGTGATTTTTAGCTCTCCACCCCTGACAATCCCATTTTCCTTATGTAGCTTCTCAATATAGATATCAACTAGCTCTGGGAATGAATGCATGAAAAGGTAGAATATATTATGGTAAACCACAATATCAAAGTCTTACGCCAAGGATCTTGACATTTCCCATCTAAAACTTGGTGACCTTTATCAAGGAGGCCCCTTCTCGTAAACTTTTTGGGTTGGTGTGTAGGTTTGGGTCAAAGATATCATCTACGAAATTCTTGGCCACTTTTGGTTTGATGTGAGTTCTAGGTGCTATGCTTTTGGGATGAGGAAAGATTCATTCCTCTAGCATTTTTGTGTTAGTGAAGGAGATATCTCCAAATATGTCAACATAACCTGGCTAAGAGAAGGAAACTTTAGTACCCCTACCGAAGGATGATGCTTTAGTAGCCATTATCATATCCTTCAAAATGTTTCTACAAAATTTTCTTCTAAACTTATAGAATTTTACTTCTACCAAGGGCTTATGCCTAAAAACATTTTTTCTTTTATTAAATTTTCTTTCATGCTTCATAGAAAAAATGCATGGTCATTACTTCTAGCCTCTTGAGTGTTTCCAGCGAGAGGTGATATGGACAGAATAAACGTCACCATTCTTGAGAAACGTAACCTTTTCTTTAGGAAGGGAATTTAGTACATTCCTTACATATTTTTTAGTGAAGGATAGCCTTGAGAAATGGGAGACGTAATTGGAAAAGATGTTTACATTAATTAAGAAAGAAGTAGCCTTTAAAGATGGTCTTTTCAAATGACAGAGTTGGTTGATGACCACAAAGGTGATGAAAACATGGCGATAAGTCATATATCTAGTTATAAAAACTAGCACATGCATTAAATTTTTAGAGCCTCGCAAAATCCCATACATACAATTATCCTTTAGTTCTTTCCATCAACTTGCATTTCCTGTTGTCATTCTAATAGGGAAAATATTTTCCATTTACATATTTTCTAGCTCACTTTTTTTTATCTAAATAGAGTGTTACTTTCACAAAAATATTAATTAATTTTGTGGTTTCTTTATTCTACATTCTGCAAAGCATGGGGAATCCAATCAAACTCTTGAGCAAGAAGAACCAGATTGATTTCATGGGAGAGATGAGCAACACTAGAATTAAGAGGCTATTGAGGATGAAGTGTGACATGGCCATCACTATGTTTCAATGGGTGCTAGAAAGAGACTTTGTCATAGATGAAAACCATTACTGAACTAATGCGGATGTCATCTCTTAGTTTGTTTCTTCCCTCCTAGACCCGAACTTTATGAGGATGTGGATAGTGCAATTCTATATGAGCATGTGGTGGAAGAATGAAGAAGAAACTCTCTAATGTGTTCTCATTGATGCCAAAATTGTTTGGTGATAGTTTTGTCTGATCTAGTAAATAGTGTTTGTGTTACACTTATCTAGTAATTTCGTTTAGAATTTATCATAGTATAAAATATCCGCCTATTTAATATTATGCATATGTGAACAACTTTTTAGTGATTTTGGTTGAATGGGATGAAAGATACAAATGACAGAATTTTGACATACATTTTTGTGATCAAGTCTTCTTTTGGCTGACATGAATAAAGTGGTATGAAGTCTAATATATTATGCAAATGTTAAAGAGATCCTTTTAGGTCCATGTCTTTAAAATTTTTGTTTAAGCGTGAAAGGAATTTTGTTTCAAGTTGACAAGTTATTTTGAATTAAGCATGTGTACATAAAATTAGGCTGACCTAATTGATGTGTAATAATGTAATAGCATATATATCTGAAGCATTTTGTATTGAAGAGGGGACATATAAGTGAAGTATGCAGCATGTGATAAGAAGTGATGTTTGATAGTGTGATTTTATGCAAGCTTATATCTATGAGTTCTATATCAAGGTATAATTTCAATGTATGTTGTATTATTGTAAATCGATATAGTATTTTGAATCTATGAGCTTAATTGGAACTGAATTCAACATAAGAAAGGTGTATTCCATCAGTTAAACTTTTGGCAATGATCCACACTCCATTTTGTAATCAATTCAGGTCATGATCCTTTCAAGCATAGTGTCTCCTTGAAGTGTCCCCCTAGATAAATTCAAAACAAGTACTACAATGCTTGATGAGTTGATTTCCTTTTAGAAACCTTCTAAGGATAAAGGTGGTTTAGACTTGAAGAAGGATAAAGCTCAAAGACATATCAAAACCCTAACAAGGTTGAAAATCAAAGGAAGAATCAAGGCAATGGTAGACAAACAAAGAATCAAAGAAGCAACACTGGAAAGCCTCTTATCAGACAACCTGATGCTCAAAGGTACCCATCTTTCAATGGAGTTTTTTTTCATGCAATAAATTTGGTCATAGGGCAACAAAATGTAGAAGTATAATGAATTAGAATGTTGGATTCTTCTTTGAACAATGCATTGCATGTAACAAATTTGGACATAGAGCCACTAAGTATAGAAGCCAGATAATGATGATGAATAGACTCAATACTAGTAGAATGATTCAATCTTTTCAATGTAATTTCTACACATGTAATGCATTTTTCCATAAGGCTAACTAGTGTAGATAAAAGATGAATTCAAATTAGCTTGGTTAGAGAAATGTTGTGTGCCACAATTGCAACAAGCCTCAACACATTTCAAGATTCCTCAAAAGAAAAAGTGGAAGGAAATATAATCCAAAAAAAAAAAAACTTGAGAATAAAGTGGACCTTACTAAATTAAAGAATAAAATGGAGAAGATTTGGTAGAAGGAAGAATTTGAGGACAAGAATGAACCTAAGATATATGTACCTTCATCCAGCGTAGATAATTCTTCTAAAAACTAAACTCGGTAGTGGATTTAGGGTGAGCAATTACAAAAACATCTAACAAACCCTTGATATATGAGATGTCAAGTAGTGACAAAAAGATGTGATGTAAAATGACATTTTGAAGATGTTAAAAAATATTTTGGTAGAAAATATGCAAATTTGAAGATTTACAAAACTTTTTAGGATTTACAGAGTATTCATAAGGTGTTTATCATATTTTTAAAGATCAAGTGCAATAAATGTGAAATTTAAAGTATAAAGTGAAATTCTAAGTCAGGTTAAATCACTTTTATTCATTTGGAGAAGAGTAGAGAAATTTGAATGAGTGTTAAAGGTGATTCAAAGCATTTGGCATCAAACCCTAGTTTTTGTCAGAGCACGCAAAGGTATTTACAACTATCTATACTTTGTGGGTTTGCATTAGAAGTAATTTGCATTAGAATATATAAATGAATTGAGGGAGAAATTGCCACACCAACCATGGTCGAGACTTCTAAGAGACCTAGACTGAAATTCAAAAGGTTTTCATGGAAGGTTTTCGAAATTGACCCTGTCCATGCATTCTCACAATTTCCTAATCATTTCTTGCCCATCGAGGACACTAGAACCTACATTCATGGGAAATTGGAAGAATTTTCCTATCAAGTACTCAAGGACCAATGGATAATAGAGTTAACTAGAGAAAATTACTTAGTGAAACCTGAGTATGAAAACCTATAATGGAAGAAGTTGGATGTGTGGAATTGGTTCCCCAACTTTTGTAATGAAATGGATGCGAAGTATGTGAGAATAGACCTAAGTAGAGTGCACGATAAATTTGTATAAACAAGTGTTCCTGGACTAATTTCTAAAGATGTGATAGAAGTTTTGATTGGACTCTATGATACTAGACCTATACCAGTGTTAAAATATATGAAAAAAGATGTGGTTATGAAGTTAACTGGTGCCACATATGATGGAAGAGAATTGAATGTAAAACCTATTATCAACCCTACTATGAGGTATGCAACAATCATGATAGCTCACAAGATTTACTTCACCAATAGAGGAAATTTTGTGTCTGTAATTGTAATTTATGTTGCAAATGACATGGTGATGAATGGAAAAGACTACAATTTATGTGAATTACTATGGAAATAGCTTATGAAGAAATTGAACCAGACCAAGACAAAGAAATATCCATTCAAGTTTAGAACACTGATCGTTTGTTAGTTGTTTTAATTTTTGAGAGAGATACCTAGGAAGAAAAACATGATATGGGAGACTTCAAGGCATAGGGTAATAGTCTGACTTCATTTTTCATTATTTTCTAGAATGGCATGCATGAAAGAGAGAATTGCAGATATTTTGGTAGCCAAACATGCAAATGATATAACTTTCCTGATGTCCATTGATGAGTGTATTATAGAGGTAGTAGAACCTATAACTCTATGGATAGAGCCTCTAGGATATGAGATAGATGAATAATTGGCTAAGGGTCTCATTGAGATATTGCTAAAAAACCCTAACGATCCCACTCTACCTCATCATGGTACATATGAAGAGAAGTCAACTAAAGTGTTTTTGGAAACTTCAACACCTCAAAGAGCTAAGAGGGTAAATAAGAATGTTGAGGCATATTTCCAAATCCATACACTTTCTAAGGATGATCTTGAAATTTTAAGGGAAGTTGCAGTAGAGAAGAGGGCCAAAGCAGTTGAGGTGCCCTTTAAACCTAGAAAATCATGAAGATCATCTTCAACTACTATCTCTATATTAACAACAAAACATGGTCCAACTACAATAGTAAAAGGAAAGAAGGTAGAACATGGTTCTTCAGCAATAGTGAATGTAACTGCTTCTATAGGACCCAACACCAGAGCTTCTAAGAGGAAGAATATACCCCCTGTTGCATCATCTTCTACCCCCAAAAAAGGATAAAACAAAAGGCTAGTAGAAAAAGGAACATGAGTGATGTAGTATAGGAGGAGATTGACCTTGGCTTGCAAGAAGAAAGATAGTTGAAAAGGAATAGAAGTAGTGCCTCCACTAGAAATGAAGATATCTCACAAGTGACTGAAACAAAAAATGTTGTGGACTCTTCTTATGAAGAGGATCTAGAGGATTAAACTGCTTTCACAATTCAATATGCATGAGAAGAAGGTTAAAGAAGGAACTTTAGAACTTATGGAGGAAAATCTTGACTCACCTTTGGTAAGAGATTGCTCTCCTTTCAGATTGGAGCCTTTAGTAGATAATATGATAGAATCAGAAGATCTTCTACCTATTGCTAAATTGTTTTATGAAGTTAATAAAGAAGATAAGGAAATAATTGCAAATGATTTTATTAAATACAGGGTTATGTTTGATAAAATTATGGAATATATAAGAGAGAAGGTGACTAAGAATGTATGGGAAGCTCTAATAAAAAGAAGGCATGAAGCTATAAATATTGATATGATAAAGTCACATGCCTTGAACACATACAAATCCTCCTTGTTTGAGGATGATACTACTACCCTACTAGTAGAATATTCCAAGAGTTTCATATTTAAATAGAGAGTCACCATTCTCATGATAAGGGAAAAAGGAAATGTGGAAAGATTGAAGCTAGAGACTTTTTCCATGGTGAAAGACATGGTAGAGAAAATTGGGATGAGTTTGTTGTAAATATGGAACCTTGAAACATGAGCATGAAGTGTATGTGTATTGATCTGGTTGTTCCTATTTTTCCATTGATATCAACATGATGACAACTATACAAGAAGCTTACTTAGTTTACCAGAATCTTTTTTCTACTGGAAGTGTTCATTTTTGATAAACTAGTGAGTTGGTATTGAGTCTGGGAATAACCACAAGAAAATATATGAATCTAATCTCTTAACCATGTTATCATGTCTCATTCAAATAGTTATATCATAGATCTTGAGAATTTTTGTAATGTGAGAAGAAAGTTATCATTGAAAAAGTTTAGCTTTGTACTCTACAAGTGTTTCTCTTCTCTGCATATTAGTGTGGGAGACTCCACATTTTCTTAAGGAGAACATTATAATGCTATAGTTATAATGGTAGTCTCTATGATTGTAGTGTGATGATAAATTGATGTAATATCATATCTGAAAGGTTTTTTCTTTGAGGATTGTATGTTGGTTTGGAGTTTTTGTGGATAAGTCCTAGTCTTGGTCGACTTAACATATGACACACATAAAGAAGACTAGATATACTTTTTGGATGTTTTCTATAGATCTATGTTGAACTAATTGATGAATGAGATATAATTGTGTGTGTGTGTGTGTGTGTGTGTATATATATATATATTGAAAAGGTTAAAATTTTTGTGTTTCTTTCACCTCTAGGGTTTTTGACCTAAAAGGAAAGAGACCAATTTTCTCTCTTTTCACTCAAGAACAAGCCCTTGAAATTTCAATGCAAAGGAAATTGAAATCTGATAAAGGGAATGTTCTAGGGGATTGAATGATGTCAAATGAGGGGTTCACCACCAAGTGTAAACTTGGAAAAGAAAATGTCGGAAAACATAGTGTAATATGGAAAATGACCTACAAAATACCCTAGAAATGCAAGTAAAACATAATAAGAAAGAAAAATATGAAAAGTGTGCACCTAGAAATCTTGAAGGGACTGGAAGAAGCTCTAGAATTCTAGAAATGTTGAATTTTTGACCAATTGGGACTCATTCGCCAAATTGGGTGAATCAATCTCATATTTGGATTTCTAAGTGGGAGCCTATCTCATAAAGGGATTTCTAAGTGGGAGCCTATTTCATGAAAAAGGGTATCAAAATCTACAACCTAATTGATAGATAGCTACATTGGGATTCATTCACCACTCTTGGTGAATTAGTCTTGTGTAGCTTGTTTGGGAAATGAAAACCCTTATCCTCACTTCAACACTTGCCCTTCCCTTCTAGCTTGAGTTCCAAATCCGAATCTGTGAAAAACACTTGCAAAATAGAATTTGACTTGATTTGGTAATGGGGGTTTTTCGTTAGTCAAACCACTAATTTTTTAATAAAACATTGATAAAGATAATGAAATATGCATGAAAACCCTAGCCTCAAATGTGCCTAAGACTAGAAAATCAAAAACATGATGCAATTCTATTCTTGAATGATTCACTTGTGATGATATCCAATCACCCCAAATGAATCCAAATGATACTTGTACATTCCTTAGGGTGAATGTAGAGTGATAATGGAGGATGAAATCACTTAGGAAACAATTCGTTAGGCTTGGCTTGATGGCTAGTTTCATCTCCCCAACCTAGGATCCATCATGATTCACCATAGGAATCCATGATCAACCCTTGCAAATGCTAGATCTTGATTGAAAGTGAGCTTCAAAACATACAAAAACACATTAATGCTTCTCCAAGGCTTCAACCTTATTTTCTCTTGAAACTTGAATGCTCTTTTGAAAGCTTTCGTGAAGATTCTTGATGCTTGATACTTGAAAATACTTGCTCAAAGTGCCTAATGATTGATAAAAATGACTTAGAAGCTTGCATTTATAGGTATCAACACCTAATTGACCATTATTTAGATCCCAAAGGCCTACATTTATCAAAATCCTGACTTAAATTGATGAATTCTTGCTCAAATTTGAAAAAGGCCCCAAATGGGGCTCATTCGCCACCCTTGGCGAATGGGTCCCACCTAAGGGGACTCATTCGCCCAAGGTGGTGAATGAGTCCCACCTTAAGTTTTTGAGGTGGGATTTTATATTTCTTGGGGATTTGACTAATTTTATATGATTTTTGAGTGAAATGGGCCTCAAAATCTGAAATAATGGGTCCTAGGGGCCTATAAATGGTGATTTTGAAGGGTAATCAATGCAAGGGTGCCAAAATAGGTCCAAATTAAGTGTGAAATTGCCTCTTTTTTCAAGAGTGTAATGATGAACTTTGTTTCATAAAAGGATACACGAGTGAGTTTAATTATGACATGAGAGAATGAAGCCCCCACTATAGTTATCTGCAAAACCACAATGTTAGGAACCTCATCCTGCAACATGAATCTATTAGCTATCCAAAAACAATTCTCTTATCAAACCTCATCTAGAAATCAGATCTAATGGTAGATGTATGACCCCCCTTGATTCCACTTGCTTTTTGAAGGTGGAATCAACGTAGTATTCTAGCCATGTCAAATATGGTAAGTCATATCATAGGGCATTCCCAAGTACCATGCCACATAATGATATACAATTGATGATATCAGAGGTAGAATCACAATTTCAACACAAAAAAGGGCTTCAGAAATGGATCTCACTAGCACCCATTATGTTGATTTGATTGAAATGCACTTTTTAACCCTAATTTAATCTTTTATAAGAGAAAAAAAGTGAAATAGATTCTTACTATTTTGTCATTTACCTTTGGTAGCTTGATAGTGATTGAAGAATAGTGAAAGATGCCTAATAGATGGGATTACATGCCTGCAAGACTAGACGTGCTTTGGGACTAGGTGGTACATGGTGAACATCATCATGAGGTAATTTGATTGTTCTACCCTTGTTTTGTCATTACATAGTGATTTTATGATTTCTATGCATTTCTAGGTTAATTTAGGGCCTTGGAAAAAAAGTTCGCAAAGCGTCCCCTTTTTTCGTGAAGTGTCCCACTTTTTAGTAAAGTGTCCTTTTTGTTCACGAAGCGTCCCACTTTTTCACAAAGTCTCTTGTTTCTTCACGAAGTGTCCCAAAAGGGTTATAAAGTGTCTAGGGACTTTAGGAAAGCACACTAGAGCAACTTTAGTACACTTTTATGATTTTTTATGTAAAAATTGAGGAGATTAGATTGCTTATAGAAAATATTGTTTCTATTTTTTTAGGTGCCCACCCATTCATGTCACCATATGGGTGGCAATTGATCAGCCTGCTTAGAGATTTAGCACTGACTCTTTCAGTAGAGGATACAAAGCTATTATAGACTATTGGATTATATTGGGTGTACCTCATGCCCCCAATGAGGTACCATGATGCAATGCTGATGGAAAGAGCAAAGCACTAGGATGTTGATACATGAAAATTTCATTTGTCAACTTGTGAGATGACGATCACACTAGAGGACATGCACCACATACTCTGAGTTCCCATTTGGGGTGAGTGAGTATACTTCCGAGTAGATCGAACATTCCACTAGATGAAATATGACATGTAGTACTACTTAGATGGGCCAGTACATGATGAGAGGGTGAGGGCATAGATAGACTTAGCGATGGTTCTATATTCATGATCCCCATTGGTTAGACGGATTATGATGCTGATAGTTGAGCTAGTGTTCATCCCTGATGGGTGGTGAGCACACCTGGAGGGAGAACTAGTTAACTTGATATGAGGGATGGTAAAGTACTAGATAGTATATGCCTGGGGACGCTATATCCTAGCTCATTTGTATTATGATCTTGGTTGATTTGTCATTCGACAGGTGGATAGTATGGTACACTATATGATTCTACAAGTTTGGTTCCTTGAGCATATCACTTGTACCAGACCTATCAACTTCCTATGTCAAACAACCTTGGGGTATCCTTCAGCTATCCTCTATGACAGTTTTGGTAGTATGGTGATTTACACTTTTGGAGAGTGCAATTTGACCACCTAGAGGAGGGTCCTTTAGAGACCTTATCAACTTGTGCTTCTAGATGATACATGAGAGATGAGGAGATTACTTGATAGATTTTTAATTGGTAGACACGATTATGTAGTACATCCTTTCTACTATGATCGGGTCATGCAACAATTTGGGAAAATGTAGATAGCACCTAGGGCATGAACCTTCTTTAGTAGATCATTGTGGAGTGCTCAGAGACCTAGTTATATTATACAGTTCATTATAGAAGATTTTGTTCATAGTAACTTTGGGTACTCAGATCACGATATGCCTCCGGCCTTCGACATGGATGATGTCAATGTGACAAATGACTATGAGGAGTTGTGGAAAGTATCATGAATGACTCTCATGTTTCCTAAAGAGGATCTAATAGGTGATGTAGGACCACTCCTAGATGAGGGAGATGATGTAGAGGACAAAGCTGAGGAGACATGCTACAAGGTTGTAGACATATTTATAGATGTCATAGATGATAACTATGATGGTCAAGACAGGGGAGATGAGGAGGATGATGAGGATGAGGATGAGGATGAGGATGAGACAAAGAGCAATCCATGAGTGGGGGATGTGAGGCATTAGATGAAGATCTATTAGGGTACAAGTGGGCACAACCCTCTCCCATTCATATGAATATATCATAAGAAGCAGTTGCAATAGGCACCAATACCTATAGTCATGGAGAGGCTAGCACATCCTCCATCCCCCAACATAGGATGAGGTTGATTTCACACAGCTTGCCAATGATATAGGTGATGATATATTATTTATTTTTATACTTACATGCTTATGCTTACTCTTTATATATATCATGATGTGTATTCATATTTTATTGTTTATATCTTGTAGGATCTGTGAGAGATTTTTGGGATCTCTATCGACGAGCAACTGTAGAGATAGTGCCCCCAATAGTTGGTGAGGAGGCCACAAAATCAAACTATGTGTCCCCACCCATTATGGATAAGGACCTAGAGTTTTTCAGGCCATATGTCAGACTATAGGTAGAGTATGAGAGTTTGAGGAGATGCATCCATTGAGCTGATGCTACCCCAGAGGCATAGTCATCCCAAACCCCTACAGAGTTCAAGAGACTAGAGGTAGAGGTTTCCAGGCTATAGGCGGAGAGAGATCAAATAGCAGTAGCACATCGGGAGGCCCTTGGATAGATATGAGGTTTATATTTTTCTCTTGGTACACTCTTTCGATCATGATCATGATCACACACCACTATCTCCCAATAGAGTGCTACAAGAAAGATGTCACCACTAGGTCCTAAGGGATCTAGTAGCCACAAGCCTCAATATTATTGTATATTCAATGACATGTACACAAAACTATGATATATTTATGATCACTTGATATTTCATTATTTGTGTTTGAATGATAAATGTCAATGTGATTGATTAAATAACCTCTTATAAGATTATTCAATGAATGCTTCTATGATTTAACATGTTTTATATGATCTAACCAAAAACTTATTACAATTTCTCTTAGATGCAACATTGTGATGAAGCATGTTATGCTAAATTAAATGCACTTATGATTTAATTAAAGAACATTAAATGCTTATAAGGATATAATCTAACATAACACATAAGATAAACTTGAATAGCATGAGACCTTAAGTAATTAAATAAAAGGAAATTGGATAATCACTTTAGTGTTCAAGACAAACAAATAAATGTTTGTCAAGAATGAAGCAATGTGAAATCGCATAAAATATAATCCAGTAGCTCTAACAATGCTGCTTGACATTCATAATATTCAAAGGGATTAGACATAATATCAGCACAAATGTGAAGTATTGATAGGGTCTTTGAGAGGTGTACCATCCATTTCTGTTAACGTGTATGCACTAGACCTATAATTTTCATTAATTATGTAGGGTCCTAACCAATTATGACTAAATTTTCCTTTTTCAATTAGTTCAGTATTAACGTTTCATTTATTTTCATACAAGACTAAGTCACCTTTACTAAATACACAAGGGATGACATGATTATTATTATTATGTTGTAACTTTTAGCATAACCCTAGAGGTGCTCAAGAGCATTAATGCACTATTCAACAAGCATCTCAAGCTGATGCAATCTTTGTTGTTTGTAAGTTTCATCATCGATCATCTCTTGAAGAGAAATCCTTAATGTGAATATTTCTAACTCCAAGGGCATCACTAGCTTGGTACCATATACAAGGTTATAGAGAGTTGTTCTTTTTGATTTTCTAGTGCTATTACGATAAGCCCATAATGCATATGTCAATTGCATATGCTAATCCTTGTTATGTTTATTAACTATTTTTCTTGGGATTTGTTCGAGAGTTTTATTAGTGTCTTTGGCTTGACCATTGGATTGTGGGTAGTAAGGTGTTGAAAAGTGATGTTGGATATTAAATGTGTCTAGGAATTTCTTCACATCATTGTTCTTAAATGTTGTTCCATTATCTTAAACTAATGTGGAAGGAAGTCCAAAGCGAGCAATAATGTGTTCCAATATGAAACAAAATATTACATCAACAGTTGTGGATTGAAGATGAATAGCTTCTACCCATTTTGTAAAAAAATTCATTGTTGTGATTATAAACATATGTCTAGTAGATCTTATTTCTCCTTAGGTCATTTTTGAGATTTAATTTCAAAATTTGGCAAGATTTAGCCTCCTTTAATTAATGAATTCATATGTCATCTTGTCATGGTGTAATTTTAGGATATTAAGCATAGATAAGTATAAATACAAGGTTCATTCATTTCTTATCAAGACTTTTGTGAGAGCATTTCTTATAGCATAATTGAGTTCATAAGAGAATTCAAGAGAAATTCATCAATCATTTAGAGCCATCATCAAGATTCAAGCATCATATCAAGGATATTGTTGCACCATGTTTGTCATTGTGCTAACAATTGTGCTGTAGGGTTTATGATTCAAACAAGTGTTTCATTCAAGATTAGCATCATTCAAGAAAGAGTCAAGAGCCACATCCATTACAACAATTTCAATCATATTTGCAGCACCTTATTACAAGGCTTTGGTGAGTTGGAACATAGCACTTTGTTCATTCATCATTTCCCTCCATTTTATTCTATTTCAAGGTTTAATTACCAACAAGGGGTTTGACAAAGGAAAAATGCCATTTACTAACAATCAACAAGTTTTTCACCTATTGCATGTTTGTGTTTGTAGATTTAGACCTGTTGAAGACTTGAAATTTTTTTGAAGTGCAAAGTTTCAAAGTTGCAAAGTTGCATTGCAAATTTGTCATCTTCATAGAAACTCACCTATAGGCCAGATCTGGAAGTTTTGGGAGCTATGATTAGAGAAGAAGGAATTGCAAACATCAAGCCTCAGAATCACATTCAAAGATTTCAAAGATTCCATATGGGACTAAGTCACCATATAGGGTGTCTTAGTCCTCCCGAGGGTATTTTTCAAAGATTCTTTCAGATCTGATTTCAAAATTTGAAGATTCTACATCTTCCCTAAAAAATAGTAGCAGGACTAAGAAAACAGTAAGGGTGTATTAGTCCTCCTTGATACATTTTGACAACATTTTTACATTTCCAAAATCCTCATCACATTTCTAGACTTCCCAAGTACACACATGATAACATTTTGTTGCATATTTTCATCATTTATCTTGCCTTACAAGGTTTTGTGAGTTGAATGTTAACTTGTTTTGTCAAATATTTTGCTTGGTGGTGAAGCCTTCAAAGCCTAAAAGAACCCCTCCTATGGCTTCCTTGTTTAGAATTGAATGACCCTTTGGGGTTGGTAGTCAATCCACTTTGGGATCCTAAGACATTCTTGAATGACCTAAAGAGAATAGTGGGCATATTCCACCAACTATTTTCTTTATGATTCATTTTCTCCATGGCCTTACTAGTTTAAGAGAAGCATATGTCCCTTCTTACAACCCTAGGTCTAGTATTACTTGAGTTCATGAGCTTGATGCTTATGAAAAAAAAATTGGTTCTCAATGGCTATGACATCAGTATGCATGGATGAAATGGGCCCTTCCATCAACATCTCTGCTCCTGCTCCACCTCCTACAATCAAAGTGAGAAAAATACCTTTGGGATTCAATTTTATTCCTGTTGGGGGTAGCACTATCCTTGGCAGTGGGATATTCAGTGGAATGGGGGCTAGTGGTTCTAGTATGTCTAGTGGCTCTAGCAGTGGCTCTAGTGGTTCTATTATGTCTAGTATCTCTAATAGTTGCTATGATGGTAGCTTCGATGGAGGTTATAGTGGTGGCTCTGATGGTGTCTTTGGTGGTGGTTCTAGTGGTGGTTCTAGTGGTGGATTCACTGGCCCTATTTCTTTATCTGATACTAGTTTGAATTCCCTGCTACAACATATGGGCCAAATGTAGAACCAACTGATGAGCCTATCCCAAGCCTCTCCCTAGCCTATCTTCTAATATTTATTCCAATATAGCCCTTTATCGGTGGTGATTTTGAACACCCCCATCTTGCAAGGGATGGAAATTTTGTAATTTTAGAAATACGATTGTAAAAGAGATCCTCAAACAAATGTGTTAGCTTTCAACATGATGTTTATAGACTTCTTTCACTATAATTCCTTGATGGAAAAATTATTCCCTCGTCTTGCAAGGACACAACACTAGAGTGGTACTATTTCCTTCCAGACAACTCCATATTCTCATTCGATCAACTTTTTCATTAGTTTCTTTGGTAGTTTCAAGCTAACATTGGGCTAGAGATGACCTTCTCAGATCTTGTCTGATGTAAGAAAGAAGGGAATGAGAAGATTATTGATTTTATTGATTGATATCAAGCACTATTTTTACAAATCTCTTACTCACTACCCAACTCAGATGTATAAAAGGTGTTCATTAGCAACCTATAGAGACCTCACCAGGAGAATTTTTCCTTAATGAAGTATCCTTCTTTCGCACATTTTTGCATTATGTTGCGGGAGTATCAATAGATGGTGGTTCAGTTTAGGGGATCTTCCTCATGCTCCCATCTATAAGGGAGGCCTATTGTATTGATGTTAGGGAAAGGTAAATCTATTGTGAATGTAGTCACTACAACTAATGACAAAATATTCAAGCATAATAAATAGTTCACAAAGTTGTCTGAATCTTACTCTTCTATTTTGAAGAAACTATTAAAAGATAAAGTTATAACATTGGAATATCCTCAACCTCTTAGAGAGCATTATCCTGATTCGTATGATGGGAATGTATTATGCCAATACCATCATGTACACATGCATGATACTAAACGTTGTATGTTCCTATGTCATGAGATATAGGATTACATCGATGACAATACCATTCACCTTGATGGTAAAAACTATAATATGAACAACTCAATGACTAAGGTGAATAGTGAATTGTAGATTTATATAGACCCATTTCTTGTCACTATATGAATCTGATTATTAATCATTCTAGTGCTTCCCCCAAGGCCTCAGTGTATGTAAATATGGTTTTGTTTACTCATAGTCCTCCCCCTCAACTTGTGACTAGTTCACCAGATATAACCTTTACATCAAAATATATACCCATGAATAACAAATCTTCTCCTATTTATATTCTTGCTCACATCAATAGAAACATTATGACAAGATCCCTTGTGGACCCCACGATTCACATTAACATTATTATGGAAGAGACTCTTTTTGTTAAATTCCTTACAAAGGAATGAATATGAAAAGATGAAGAACACTATATGTACCCATGATGGCCTCTCACTTGCTCCTTATGGTTCTATAACTCTTTCTATCCTAGTGGGACCTAGGGTTGTGAATGTTGCCTTTGACGTCATTAAAAAATCTGACTTGTTCAGAGTTAAGCTAGGCATCCCATGGCTAGTTTATGTGAATGAAGTCACTTCTTTTATTCATAAATGTCTAAAATTATCTCACGAAGGTGTGGTGCATGTCATGCATGACATTAGATATCAGTTGTTGGTATCACATGGGGGATATTCGATAGATCATTTTTTTTCCTCTCGAGTTGGTACACTTCCTCCAAGAATGGACCTACTTTATCAAAATTAAATTAAAGATAAGACCGAGAGTAAAATGTAGCCAAAAATGACTTATGTTGTAGCATAGTGGTAGGCTACTTCTTCCTCTCAAAAATGGAAGAGGAAGCCTTCTTGTGCTTAGGAGCATTATTCATCCTCTATATTTCCACATACCTCTACCTCTTTTCTTTCTATGGCACCTTCGACTTCCACCCCTATGCACCTAATGGGGAGTTTGATTGTGCCTGCTTGGTGGAAGGCCAAGTGTTAGGTGTTAAAACTTCTTGTCTTTCCCATGGTGCCCTGGCCCATTTATTATAGTAAGGGGAAGGATCCCCATGGATTTGCCTCTATGTCTCAGCCTCTATGGCCTCCTACTATTTCTACCCCTAGGGCGGTGAATGGGAAGAGGCCTACTATTGAGGTGATTGAGTATACTCCTCTACCTATTTTTATCTCTACTCCTACATCTCTTCCTCCTATTTTTATCCAAGATTCACTCCCTCCATTGATAATGGCTATGATGAACACTCTGATGACAAAATAGGAGCCTTCTTCTCCTCCTCAAGTTGCAGCCTCTACCTCTCAAAACCAAAGAAACTACCTTGCATATGAACGTAAGCATCAGAGAAAAGCTCTAGACACTGACCAAGCTACTTTGCAAAAAGAGGAAGGGGAGCTAACAACTCTTATTTCGATGTCTTCTATTGTGTCCTACTCTTCTACCCCTTCTTTATTTTGTGCCACCTTGACATTGCTTTCTGCTCCACCTGTGAGGGTAGATGATCCTCACCCTAAAAGGGTGCAAGTGTTTATTGCTACTTTGATTGAGCCTCCTCTCTTGATGTCCCTTCTAGAAATACCACCTTTTTCCAAGAATTTGGATATGTCAAATACCTTGATGATGTCCATTAGATAAAAGCATAATAGTGTGTCACACTTTTTGCCAAATAAACAGTTAAGAGTGAATAATTTATGGTTAAAGGGGTTGAGTCGATTTTAGAAGAAACCATGTGGCAATGACATGGCATTGTTGTGGAGGCATATTTTTGGTCGAAGGGGTTTTGACCGAAACACTACTGACTAAATACCTTCCAGCCGAAATAGCGAGTTATAAAATTAACAAAAAGAGGGCCTCACCATTTTCACTTGTTTGAGTAGAAGTATTGCAAGCAAGAGTGTGCCAACCAAGCTAAGGTTTGAGCTTCTAAAAACAAAATCACACACTAGGTTTCATTTCCTTACTCATCCTATTTGCACAACATTTTTCTTGTGTTTCTTTGATAGGTTATGTATGGTAGTGTTGCGTTTGTTTGATTTTGTTTGAGCCAAAAGGAATTTCTTAGATAGTTGGTGGTGTATGATAGGAACACAATAGTGGCAATATGATTTTCTGTATTTTATGTGAAATAAATGTATCAAAGTTTGAAAGGTAGTGATTTTTTTTATTTTGGAAATAATCTACATGAATGTAGTGTGTATTGTGTTTTCAACTTGAAGAATTGAACGAAAAACTATAACCCATAAATGGAAATGAGATTTTAAATTATTTTTTTACAATGAAACCCTCACCACAAGTGATAGTGCAATTGTTTTTTAGGTTTTCAGTTTTGGGTGATATAAACCCTTGAATGACAATGATAGCAGTCGAAGATTTTATGCTAATCAAGGTATGATTCAAAATTATTATTCAAGCTTTTAATATAATAATATATAGTGGCATGCCAATTTTGTTAAAAAAAATAAAAATGATTATTCAAGAGATCCTACCCTTTAATTTTGTCCCACTTAATCTAGGGAATAATGTTGGAGAGGCCCTTTTGTTTGATTTCCTCTTGTTGTTGTCCCACTTGGTGTTTGAAAAGTAGTAGTAGGCCTATTGTATGTGTTTAGAGGCTTATCCCTTGCAACCCAAAAATATAAGCTATTGTTATGATTTGGTATCATTGCTTTATGAGAAAAAATGAAGATTCTACAAGCAAAAACTAAAACAAAGTACAATAATACTATCTTATTATCAATGCTACATCCTACTAAACTTTCCAATGAGACAAACAAGATACAAATGAGCCAAAATACATACTAATAAATTTGATGTCAAAATCGCTTGAAGTTGATAAAATTAGACCAACCTTGACCTCTACTAGTAGTCAAATGTACCAATTAATCCACCATTATCATAACAAAGTTTACCCTTAAGACCCAGCACTTGTAACTACTATTTCTCCTTTTCATTGGAAAGTTTGTTGATTTTGTGAGCAACTAACACTATTAGTGTGTATGTTCCACTATTTAATTCACCAATATGAATATTATCTATTCCAATCTTGATTTGATTGATTGAATTGTTGATTTCTATGCAAAAGTGAAGAAAAAAAATCCTTGTGTTTCAATTTCATTATTGTTATGTGTAAATATAAATTAAAGAAGAGTATATTAGTAAAATTGAAAGATAAAACATGCACAAAATAGAGTAAACATGGGTTATGACCTAGAGAACCCAAATTAGGAGTGAGGGATCCCCTCCTAATGTCACTATATATTTTATGTTTTGTGGAGGTTTACTGCCTTCTTCAGGCCTTCTTGGATATCTTACACATTCAAGTGCATGCTGAAACATTGATACAAAACATGTCTTTTTTGGAATTTAAGAGACTTTATCACAACAAATCTAAGTATCTAATTTATTATAAAAGTATAATCTAATATTAGAGTCAGGCTAGAGATGGAACATACACATATAATAATGTTTGTAGATTATTCAACCGTGATATTTTACAATCAGTAAATGCTAACATTTCTATATCAGTTGGCATTTCTATTTTATATCTACACCATAAAACTCATCCTTAGTCATTATAAATTCTTCTAAATAACATTATTTGATCCATTTCAAGCAGAAAACTTCAAACCCATCATTAAATTCAAGTCATATGAGAAAAACACTAATTTTACTAATATTTTAATATGAGTTGGCATTTTTTTATATCTACTCCAGAAAACTCATCCTTAGTCATTATAAATTCTTCCAAATTAGCATCATCTACTAAGGTCATTCTTGAGGTATGTATCTGCAAAATATACCATTAGTAGGTAAGAATTTTCTCATCCTTATTAAAAATTCTTCTAGATTAACATCATATTCTAAGATCATTCTTGAGGTATGTATCTGCAAAATATACCATTAGTAGGTAAGAATTAAGGGATTCTTAAAGAAGTCCAAAATAAAACATAAGAACTGTTATACTAGCTCCTAAAAATAAACAATGTATATTTGATTAATTGAATCATTTATGTATGTTCAAATAGATGATTTGTCCTCAAATGGATAATGAAAGAAAAATTTTAGAGCTAAGTTTAGATTCAAATAATATACATATACAATCATTGCATTAATGGAGCAATGTTGCTACAAGTACAATACTGTTTGATTCTTAATTCAAGATTAAGCTTGTAGAATTTATGAAATCAGAAGTTGTACTATGCTACTTGATTAGAAATTAAATAACAGTCAAGGGAGGAAGATAGAATAATTAAGAACACTATATGTTTATCCTACAAACCCTCCAAAGAGAGAAAAAATAGACTGTGGCAGTAGCAATTTCTTACTACCTATATTATGTAGCAAATTGTCATATTCAATGAGTGCACAAATGATAAGATAAAATCTACCCCTTGTCCATTCATCTAACCCCATTTGAAATTTAACCTTAACCCTAAAATTAACTCTAACCTTATTTCAATCTTACCCGACCTTGATTGATCTCCAACCATTGTTGAACATTAATTAAACACTAATTAAATTGTAACCCTTACCAAACCTAACTCTAAATAAAAAACCCTAATATTAATCTTACATGTGTGTATGTGTGTACATATGTATATGTACATACATACATGTGTAAATGTACATGTATGTATGAATGTGTATGTATGTATACATATATGTATATGTGTGTATGTATGTATGTATATGTATATGTATATATATGTATCTATGTATGTATATATATATGTATACATATGTATATGTACATATATGTATATGTATGTATGCATGCATATATGTGTATGTGTGTATGTATGTATTCATATGTGTATGTGTGTATGTATTTATGTATGTATGTATGCATGTATAGATAAATTTACATATGTATATGTACATGTGTATATGTAGTTACATGTACATATATGTATATGTATACATGTGTATGCATATTTGTATGTATATATTTATATATACATGTACATGTATCTACATGTATGTATACATATATGTGTATGCACGTGTATATGTGTTCATGTATACATATGTGTATGTATATATGTATATGTACATGTATGTATGTACGTATGTATGTATAAATATATGTATGTATATGTACCCACACATAGATATATTTATACATACATACACATACATATTTCATACATGTACACATACATATATATGCATACATACATGTACATGTGTACACATACATACATATATGTATATATACACACATATATATAAATATATACATATTGTTCAATATATATGTACATAAACACACATATATATATATATACATATATCAAGTCTCTTTGGAATTGTCATTTCTTATGTTGATTTAAGTTGTAGAAGGTTCTATTTCATAGATCTATAAATTTAATTTAATGTTTTAACATTTTTCAAAAATTGATAAATTTGTAATTTAAAAATGTTTTAGTTTTGAAACTTGAAAAAATTGTAATTTAAATATATTTTTTAGTTTTGAAATTTGATAAATTTGTTTAACATCATATATTTTGTTTTAATGATATGTAGATCTGTTTATTTATATATAAGAATATATATCATGGCTGATGAGGGATCTCACCATTCTTCTCATTCTAAGCAACATGCTCAAGCTAGATCAAATTTATATTAGGAGAGTATTGGTAGATTAATAAATGCATTGAGATGTTTAGATCAAACAATTCACACCCCCCTAATTTGGATAATATAGATAGATTAGTCAACATTAGAGATGATATTCTACAAATGATTGGGAAAATTCGATCATTCAATCCTTGTGATGATATCAACATTGAGTAGTTTTATTCGTCTCTTGCTAGAAGTGTTACTAGCACAAAGAAATGGAGAGATGTTGGCAATTTAGTTTCACAAGAAAATTTGTTTACCATGTTCCCCTTTTATAGAGGAAAAAATAGAATTAGAGGATATATAGTGACGAGGTGTTTAGATGAGCTTGTTGTGCCATTCATATATCCTAGATGGTTGGTACCTTATCATAAATGGCCTCACAATGATGAGTTGCCACTATATTTTGTCAAACAGTTATATGTAGAGTTTCATTTATAGATAGATGTGGACTACACATCTTATCTTGAGCATGTTGGCCAAGGTAAAGGCCATTTTTCTAACAAAATTGAGTTTATACGTTGAGATTCGCCACTACCCATGAACAAGAGTGCATTAGTTGGCTGAAACCTTTTGGTTCTATCAAAATTTTTGGAATTGGTAGCGGCAAGGGAATCAATAGCATGCTCCACTAGATCCTATATTTTTGATAGTATTTCCACTATTATGACACAAATCAATCAGATGTCATCTAATCGAGTTGGTAGCTACTAATTATGGTTGTAGATCATCCTTCTTGCTATTGAGGCTACATCTACATCATATGATCCATTTATTCATGTCAATCTACCTATTCCTTCAAATGTCAACCATATGAGTGACACAACTTTGCGTAATATGTGTAGAGATTCTATTTTGGATTTACTAGTAGCTTACTAGGTCATCAGTAAGGACCATGGGATCCCTCTTTACCATGTACAAGTATTTATTAGATAATGATATCCTGGTACACATACAAGCCACGAGGTGGAAAATTCATAGGATATTCCACAACAACCTACAGGATCCCATGTGCATCATGTTTCTATTGATTCTCAACATGTTACAAATTACACTGAGGTTACTAGGGCACTTGATCTTGTCCATGGAATATATAGTCAGCTTCTTTTTGGCAATGATATTGTACTAGCTACAAATCCCCTTATAGTGTCTTTGCATTCTTGTGATATTAGTGTGATTGGTACATCCATCAGGGAGGCACGACAAGTACTTGAATAATTTATATATATATATATATATATATATATATATATATATTGTGTTCTAAAAATTTACATACATACATATATTTTAAATAAAATTTATTTTAATGTCTAATCCTTTAACTCCTAATTGAAATCATGTATTTGAAATTTTTTGAAGCAGTATGTTAATTTTTTAGAGTTTGAAATTTTGGAGCATGATTAGGATCCCATGCATTATATAGCTAAGGTACATTTAAATAATAAAAAATTAAATTACTTGATGTAAGTTTGAACACATTAAACTTGTAGATTGTAAATTTTAGATAATTTTACATATATGTACACTTACGTGTATTAAAAATTAAATTACATGTGTACTTGAACTTTTGTAGGGCTTGAGAGGAGGCACAAGATAGGGATCAAGATAGCTTGGATCAAGAGATGGATCATGACATGGATCGAGGGAGCGAATGATTCTATTCATACTAGATATCCCTCTGTTTGAGTTGTTTTACATGTTTTACATAATTATGGTTTGAGATTAGATTATTATGCTAGAGAAATTTTTCATGATTTACATCACATTACATACATTTATGTTTTATGTTGGAGTTGAGAAGATACAACACCACAGAAGCCCAAAAGATCTTTGCAAGCAAATAACCTGTTACAAGGAGAAACAAAGAGAAGCAACAAAGGAAATGCTCAAGAATGTGGAGCCATGAATTTACACAAAATTTAAAAATGAATTAATGATACAAAAGATAGTTTTCAACTACATATAGATGAAAACCCTAAAAAGGAAAACCCTAGGCTTGCACAATAAGAATTAATAAAGTAATTAATTATTATGTACCTAATGTTAGCTTAAGTGAAAAGAGGTAAAAGGGAACTTTACGTAATTAAACAAATATTGTTTAATTAATAAAGTAAATACCCAATTACTCTAACATTTTATAGTATACACTTGTTATGATTTAAATCACATTCATACATTATTATGGTTTGAATAGTTTTTTTATACACATTATTATGATTTGAACACTTGTTACATCTATTTACATCGTGCATTATTATGGTTTTATTTATTTATGAAGTTTTCACCTTATTTTTTTCCCTTAAATATGTTCTTGATCAAAATTAGAGTTACACATTAATTTTTTCTTTAAAGTCAATCTTGATTAATGTTGAAAACATCAGGTTTGATTAATTGTAATCATTGAAACTTCAAAATAAAAATAGACTATCTAATGGTTGCTCTTTGTAAATTTAAAAAGATGGATGTAGAATCAATTATAGAAATGAATTTGTCTTTAAATAGGTCAATAAATAGAAATAATTTGAATGCAAATATGCAAGTTCTAGGTCAATTCGTAAGAGATTCAATGTTATTTAAGTGGAACATAAAAATGCAATTAGAAATAGATGATAAGGAATTCTTAGCTAAATGTTCATTTTTAAAGTCACTCTAGGTTAAATGTAAATTGCATATATGATGCTATATGAGCTTAAGAATTTCATATAATCTAATTCACATGAATTTGATTGTACATGCAAATAATTCAAACTAGATGATGAGCTATAAGTGTCTAGTTGAATGTAAATGAAATCAAATCTATTCTTCAATTTAAGAATTCCATATAATATAATACCCATGAATTTGATTGTGCATGCAAAGAAAGTGATCCAGATGATGAGCTATAAGTGGAGTTGAATGTAAATGAAATCAAATATGTTCTTGAACTTAATAATTCCATAGAACATTTATGCAATTGGAAATAGATGATTTAAGGAATTTCTACGAAAAATGAATTTTTAAAGTTGTACTAGATGTTTTGTATTGCATATGATACACTATAAGTGGAGTTGAACATATGAAATAAAATATTCTTGAACATAAGAATTGCATGGAACATAAATTTATGCAAATTTGGAAATAGATGATAAATAGGAACTTCTGAACTAATGAAATCAAAGATTCAATTGAACTTAAGAATTCCATGTCCAACATAAAAATGCAATTGGAATAGATAATTTAAAGGAATTTAGGCAAAATGTGAACTTTTTAAAATTCACTAGGTTTTGTAAATTGCATATATGATCTAGAATATAAGTGGAGTTGAACAAATTCAATAGAAGATATGAAAGTGAACTTAAGAATTCCATGTCCAACATAAAAATGTAATTGGAATCGATGATTTAAAGGAATTAAATGCAAAGTATGAATTTTTAAAGGTCGCTGGGTTTTGTAAATTTCATATATGATCTAGCATATAAGTGGAGTTGAACAAATTAAATCAAAGATTTGAAAGTGAACTTAACGATTCCATGTACAACATAAAAAGGAAATTGGATAGATGATTTAAAGGAATTTAGGCAAAACATGAACTTTTTTAAAGTCACTAGGTTTTGTAAATTGCATATATGATCTAGCATATAAGTGGAGTTGAACAAATGAAATTTAATATTTGAAAGTGAGCTTAACAATTTGATGTCAAACATAAAAATCCAATTGGAATAGATTATTTAAAGGAATTTAGGCAAAATGTGAACTTTTTAAAATTCACTAGGTTTTGTAAATTGTATATATATGATCTAGCATATAAGTGGAGTTGAACAAATGAAATTTAAGATTCAAGTGAACTTGAAAATTCCATGTCCAACGTAAAAATGTAATTGGAAATAGATGATTTAAAGGAATTTAGGAAAAAATTTCAAAAAAAATTAAAGTCACTAGGTTTTGTATCACTTGCATATATATGATCTAGCATATTTAAGTGGAGTTTCAAATGTAAATAATGAAATCAAATATTCTTGAACTAAATTGAGAATTCCACATGGAACAAATTTAAATACAACTGTAAATAAATGAACAAGCCTTTGAAAAAATCCCATTCTAAATCATGGCACATGTCTAATCAATATAGATATATATCTAGATCTATAAAAAGTTTGAGTATATATATATATATCCAATCATACATGTACATATATCCAAAAAATAACTTAAAGCTCTTGGTACATATAATTTGGATCCTCTCTATCTTTAATTATCTCTAAAATATTTTTATTATCTTCAATAAGAAACCTCCACTTTTGATGTAGAGAAAGGAGAAAACTTCAAACAAATTTCCTATCACCTTCAAATAGGACTTCAAAACTTAAGGCTGCAATTATGCATTTTGTTCATCCTAGACAATGAGTTCTCAAACCCAAAATGTGGGGCATC
The DNA here is from genome assembly GCA_007115665.2 of Sequoiadendron giganteum. NCBI lineage: Eukaryota > Viridiplantae > Streptophyta > Pinopsida > Cupressales > Cupressaceae > Sequoiadendron > Sequoiadendron giganteum. The sequence continues at coordinate 167,318,602 of CM021103.1, read as the reverse complement.
AATTTAGACCTTTTTGGTCATAATTTCCTTTAGGTACTTGTTACAGAAAATTTGAAAACTATTTTGGATACCATTTTGGCTCTTACTAAATATATGTTAAAATTTAGTAGGGTTGTTTTGTACGGAATAGGGAAAAATAAGGCATTCATTGATCAAATCCATAGGCTATCTCATTGTGAAATGAAAGGAGAAATAATTAATAAAATTCAAAAAATAAATAATGAAGCCAATAAATTCAGTGAAATTGAATATAACATAATTACAAACTTTCCCTCAAATTTTCATCATGATCCAACAATGGAAAAGAAAGTTATGACATTTTTCTCAAACTGCAAACCCTAGGCAGCCACAAACCTACTCTCACCAAAAATGGCATAACTCATTCAAAACTTAATGAAATTGCATCAAACCAAAATAAAATGAGAGTATAAACATGACTTAAACTTTTAGAATTATTTTCAAGCATGTACTGTACAATGCATGGCCCCAAACTAGCATGTTTTCAAACTACAATTTATGGAAAACATTGTTACCTTCACCAAAATGGCCACGACTTTTAAAATACTAAATCAAAATCGATGAAAAAAAAACCAAATTTAGTTTTTTCACATATCCACGCTATTCAATTGACTTCAGACCCTCAGATAGTACATAGAATCTATACTAAAAAGCAGAAAATGACTATAATGTTAAGAAAACTTTGGAAAAATCTTACTTCATTCAACAAAACTTCAAAAATCAACTTCACCACCACCTCTTCAACTTTTTGGAAAGTTTATTTAAGAATTTACAACCATTTTGAAATTTTTCCATTTTTGGTTTGTAATGGTTTCATGATTTTTTCCACTTGCACAATTGCATGACAACTATTTTTAGCAACATTGACAGTTTTTACACTTTTTCCAAATGACCATTGTAACATCATAGATTTTCAAACTAGAATAACAAAGTTAAATCCTAATCTAAAATATAACAACAAAGAAGGAGGAAATAAACTAAACTAATAAAACCAAAATGATCTCACCGAATATGCATTCACCCCTTCGAATTATCTTGATTGCTCTTCTCCATTTTTCCTTTTCAATATTCTTGCCCTCAGATTTCAATGTTTGAATGTAAGTATAGTTTTGTCGAGTGTCTTAGAAAAATATCAAAGAATAGTCTCTCTTTTCAAAAATGAATGATTTCAGGAGGAGGAATAATGATTATGACAGGCCATTTTATAGATTTTGTATTTCCGAATGATCGACTCAGATTGAAAGAGAGATCGATAGATGAGATTGATGAATTCCATGCGATGTGAGTTCTATCAGATAGAACGTGAGTTAGAACATGAGTAAGGAAAGACTAAAAATAGAACAAGATCTTGATCTGCAGTTAAGAATCTTCAAAAATAGAAGAAATATTCTTTGAATGTCAAAGAAAAAGTCAGAACTCAAAGATGAGGAATTAGAATGCATAATTAAATTAATTAATTAAATAAAATATATTTAATTAATAGATGCATACATGCATATGAGTTAGAACTAGTTAATCGACTAGTCGTGACAAAGAGTCTTCTCACAGAGATGATCAATAGTTGAATTCAGAGATAACTGAAGAACTCAAAATAGATCTCAAGTCAGAAGGTAAGTGGATGATTAGATAACTGATTGATAGAGGAATGTGACATAAATGAATTAAATGTAAATTTAATTCAACATTCGAAAGTGAGTACATCAAGTGGTATCAGAGCGGGTTTTCTTGAGCGTGTGGATAGATCGTCGATTGTGAGGTAGTTCGCACCAGGACTGTGGTTGTGGGTTCAAGATATTCAAGATGCCTCCAAGAGTGGCACGTGGTAGGCGAGGTGGTGCCAGAAATGCTGGTGGAAGAGATCCATTAGCGGCTGAGGGTTTCAGAGCCCTCCAAAGACAAATAAATGCATTACAAAGAGAGTTAAGAAGAGGGGTAAACCCGAGAAGGGGAGAAGAAAGTGAGGATGAAGAAGAGGTGGAAGATTCAGATGTAGAAGAGGAAGAAGAAGCTATTGATCAAGATCAAATGCGGCTGATAAGGGCCATTTCGAAGATCGGAAAAAGACCTAGAGTAGAAGTTCCCAGTTTTTTCGAAAGTCTAGACCTAGAAGAGTTGATTGATTGGATCAATGAGTTGGAAGAGTATTTCAAGTATGAAGAAGTAGAGGACCCAGATCGGGTTAAGTTTGCAAAAACAAAGCTAAAGGGCCATGCCAGTATCTGGTGGAAAGAGGTCCAACTAGAAAGAAATAAGAGAGAAAAGGGAAAGATCACCAGATGGGATCGCATGGTGGAGAAACTGAAGAAGCAGTTCATGCCAATGGACTATGAGTTAGATCTATTGAAGAAATTGCAAGGGTTGAAGCAAGGAAGTAGATCTGTGAAAGAATACACAGAAGATTTTCACAAGATGATCATCAGAACGGGACATGCAGAGGCCAACAAGGAGAAGGTAGCCCGTTATCTTAATGGGTTATGGTCGAGCATTCAAGAGGAGTTAAGCCTGGTCAAAATGGCCACCATTGAGGATGCTTACCAATTTTCGCTGAGAGTTGAAGAGAAGCTAAAAAAGAGATTTGATAGCAAGAAAAAAGGACGAGGAGGTCAAAGTGGAAGGGGTAGCGGAAGATCTTTTGGAAGCCGAAATGAGGATGAGAAGAAAAATGAAGATGTGGGTACCAGTCGAAGCCAGAGGAATGATAACTTCTACTGCCCACGTGATCAGAATGATGGTGATCAAAGAGGTAGAGGACGAGGAAGATTTGGGAAAGGACCTGGAAGAGGTGGTTTCAGAGGAACTTGTTTCCGATGTGGTGAAGAAGGGCATCGAGCCTATGAATGTCCACAATACCAAGGAAGGACAGACAAAAGGCCAGAAAGTCGTGCAAGAGTTGTGCATGTAGATGAGGAGGCTCAATCTGAGCATTCAGATGATGCTGAAAGGGGAGAAGCCCTAGTGGTTAGAAGAGCCTTGGTGACTGAAGAGAAGGAGCCAGAACAGAGGAAGAATTTGTTTCGCACAAGGTGCAAGTGTGAAGACAAATGTTGTGATGTCATTATTGATGGTGGGAGCACTGATAATCTAGTGTCAGAAGAAATGGTTACAAAGTTGAAGCTGAAGAGGGAAAGGCATCCACATCCATATCGGATTGCCTGGTTGCAGAAAGACCACAAAGTTCTAGTCAATGAGCAGTGCCTGGTGAAGTTCAAGATCGGAAGCTATCGTGATGAGGTACTCTGTGATATCATCCCCATGGATGCATGTCACATGTTGTTGGGAAGGCCGTGGCAGTTTGACAGGCGAGCTGTACATGATGGCCATGCAAACACTTATTCCCTGATGAAGGATGGAGTCCGCCATAAGTTGAAACCCCTGAAGAAGGCCGAAGAAAAGGTATGCAGTAGTGCTAGAATTTGTTATGTCGATGGAAGGAAATTTTTAGAAGGCATAAAACATGAGCGTGTGTGTTATGCATTGATTCCTAAAATGGATAAGGAGGGTAGTGAGAAGGTTCCAGTAGAAGTTTCTGGGTTATTGAATGAGTTTCAGGATATTGTTTCTGATAATGTACCTGAGGGTTTACCACCAATGAGGAAGATCAGTCATCAGATTGACTTGATCCCAAGAGCCAGTTTGCCGAATAAGGAAGCTCATAGAATGACTCCTGCAGAAAATGAGGAGTTAAATAGACAAGTTGAGGAGTTGTTGAGAAAGGGTTTGATTCGAGAGAGTTTGAGTCCATGTGCAGTACCTGCAGTACTAGCACCAAAGAAGGATGGGGAGTGGAGGATGTGTACAGACTCTCGGGCCATAAACAAGATAACAATCAAGTATAGATTTCCCCTGCCAAGGATGGATGACCTGATGGACTGTTTGAGTGGAGCTCAGTACTTCACAAAGATTGATCTGAAGAGTGGATATCACCAGATTCGGATTCGAGAGGGAGATGAATGGAAGACCGCCTTCAAGACCAAAGAGGGCCTGTACGAGTGGTTAGTCATGCCTTTTGGGCTAACCAATGCACCGAGCACATTCATGCGGCTCATGAACGAGGTACTGAAAGAGTTCCTAGGAAGCTTTGTTATTGTGTATTTAGATGATATTTTGATATTCAGTAAGTCACTGGATGAGCATATAATGCATATTGGTAGAGTCTTTGAGAAGTTAAGAGAAGAGAAATTGCTGATTAATCTGAAGAAGTGTAGTTTTGTGAAGAAGGAGTTAGTGTACTTGGGGTTTGTTGTCTCGACAGAAGGTCTCAAGATGGACCCAGAGAAGGTGAAGGCTATTCTGGAATGGCCTACCCCAAGAACTACTACTGAGGTGAGGTCTTTCCATGGTTTGGCCAGTTTTTACAGAAAGTTTATTAGAAACTTCAGTAGTATTTGTGCACCCCTAACTGAAACAATGAGAGGGGATAGAAAAGAGTTCAAGTGGAGCACTGGAGCAGCAAGGAGTTTTGATCTATTGAAGCAGAAGGTGACAGAACAACCTGTTTTGGCTCTCCCGGATTTCAATAAGGTGTTTCAAGTGGATTGTGATGCCAGTGGTTGTGCCATTGGAGCAGTGTTAAGCCAGGAAGGTAAGCCCATTGCCTATTTCAGTGAAAAGTTAAATGATGCAAAGAGAAAGTACTCTGTATATGACCAAGAATTTTATGCAATAGTTCAAGCATTAAAGAAATGGAGGCATTATTTGTTGCCGAAGGAATTTTTTATGTATATTGATCATCAAGCATTGCAGTACCTTAGTAGTCACGGAAAATTAAATCAGAGGCATATGAAATGGGTAGAATTTTTGCAAAGTTATACATTTGTTTTAAAGCATAGGAGTGGGAAGTCAAATAGGGTTGCAGATGCCTTAAGTAGGAGGCATACATTGTTGATAGAAATGCAGATTGAGGTGGTTGGGTTCAATGAACTCAAGACATTGTACCCGAATGATCTTGATTTTGCAGAGGCTTGGAAAGCTTGCAAGGAACCTGTTACAGTTGACAGGACAAAGTGGTTGGATTTCCTAATTCAAGAAGGCATGTTGTTTAAGGGAAGTCAATTATGTATTTTGAGGAGTTCCATGAGGGAGAATCTGATAAAGGAGAAGCACAGTGGAGGAATGGCAGGACATTTTGGTCGGGATAAGACCATTTCCATTATCAGTGAGCATTATTATTGGCCTCAGTTATCACAAGATGTGAAGAAGTTTGTGCAGAGTTGTAGGGTATGTCAAATGGCTAAAGGAGTGAGTCAGAATACAGGGTTGTATCAGCCCTTACCTGTACCAGAGAGGTCGTGGGAGGATATAAGTATGGACTTTGTTCTTGGTTTGCCAAGGACACAGAGAGGGAATGATTCAGTATTTGTGGTGGTTGATAGGTTTTCGAAGATGGCACATTTCATCCCATGCCAGAAGACCCATGATGCAGTCCACATTGCTGACTTGTTCTTCAAAGAGGTGGTGAGGCTACATGGTTTGCCAAAGAGTATAGTCTCAGATCGTGATACAAAATTTGTTGGATACTTTTGGAGGACCTTGTGGAAGAAGTTGAAAACAGAGTTGAAGTTTAGTTCTGTACACCATCCCCAGACTGATGGGCAGACTGAAGTTGTGAACAGGAGTTTGGGTAACCTACTGAGATGCTTGGTAGGAGATAAACCAAAGGAATGGGATTTGATCTTACCCCAGGCAGAATTCGCTTACAACAATTCTGTCAATAGAAGCACTGGTAGATCACCGTTCCAGATTGTGTATGGAAGTAGTCCTAGGACTGCTCCAGAATTGAGGAAGATGGACCAAGCGAAGAAGACAAGTGCTGAAGCTGAAGACTTTGCAGAACACATCAAGAATATGCATGAAAAGGTAAAAGAACACATTAACAAGATGAATATGCAGTATAAGGCTAAGGCAGATCAAAAGAGGAGGTATAAGGAGTTTCAGATTGGTGATGAAGTGATGGTCCACTTGAGGAAAGAAAGGTTTCCAGTAGGAACCTATAACAAATTGAAGATGAAGAAGTTCGGTCCCTGTAAAATTTTGAAGAGGCATGATTCAGGGAACGCATATGAGGTAGAGTTGCCAGATGGATTCAACATTTCCCCTATGTTCAACATTGCAGATTTGATAGAATATCATGAGGGTGGCGCAGAGGAAGTACCAGCAATGGAACAGTGCGGTATTCCAGCACCTACTTCAGAAAAGGAGGAGATTGAAGAAATCTTGGATAGCCGTGTAGGAAGGAGTACCAGAAATAGGCAATATGAAGAATATCTGGTGAAGTGGAAAGGAAGGCCTGTGGAAGATTCATCCTGGTTGTCCAAGGCAGAGGTTGACCGTTTGGGTTTTCCTCAACCATCTGAGAAGTGACAGAGTCACTTTTGAAATTACCCTGGGTGTCTGATGCAGGAGCATCCAGTGGTGTAAGGGCAATCCTACATCACCCAAAAATATATTTACTTTCATTTAGATTTATTTTTTGTAGATGTTTTTGCATTTCTGGATACCTTTTTCATCGAAGAAGAATTCCCAACTTTCAGAACTGCTTTTCTGCTTTTTCTACTCAACTGCTATTTTTAGCAGGTATGAATTTGAAGGCGTGAGGAGACAAAAATTTAAGGGAAGCTTTAGGACATAATAATAAACACTTTGGTGAAAGAATCAGATCAAGAGCATTTCCGGTTCAAAAGTTATTCAAGTTTCAATTTCTGCTTTTTGCCTTATGAAATCTTCGGAGCTAATTTTGAGGTACTTAGAGGCTCCGGATGGGCCTGAAAAATTGGCGGAATACGAAAGTGGTTAGCCTTTAGGCCCCACTTTCCGGCAAGAGATCTTCGTGAGAGCTTTCCGAAAAGGTATTATCATTGAAGATCTGACGGTTAGATCTTGAGTTAGGGCTTCCGAAAGTTGGTGCATAATTTGAATCCCATTTTTGGCTCCAAACAAAGAAACGGGCTATTTATGGGCGAGTTATTGTTTCTTTTAGGCAATTTTTGGGGAAAGAAGATCGCATGCTGCGAATAGGGGAATTTCTGTAGTTTCTTTCTGTAATTTGCATATATTGCAAAACTGGAGGATTTGAGATCCTCTGCATGTAGGAATTTCATACTTTGAAAATAATAAGATTTGTTAGTTTTTCTGTGTGATTTTCTGTGTCTCGGGTTGCACCCTCATCATGACCAAAAACTATATAACATTATGTCAAATGTAGTGTTTGTAGGCCTAGACCAATTTTAGGGATCTATAGTTTGCCCCTCTTTGATACAATGTTGGTACAACATTGTGTCAAAGAAAATATGTCCCAATCGTACCCCAACATGAAATAGGGTAAGATATGCCCCAATGAAAGGTAGAATGATGAGAAGGTAGTGGTATGCCCCCTCAAGAGGATAGGTGGGTTTGAAGAACATGAATGTGCTCTCAAAATGGATAGATAATACTGGTGAAGATGCAGAAAAGAAGAAATGTTAGCATGGATGATTTCAAAATGTTAGTAAGAAACAATTAAGTTTGATTGATTGAGAAAAATATAATCTTTGATATATTTCCAAATATGCTATACTTGCTTGTTTTCATCATTGGGTGGTACATGGCACAAATGGATAGTACACACTATGATATGAGATAGACCATAATGTACAAAGTTATCCACCTGTGAAAAACAGACAGTCGTAGACAAGGAGTGTCTTAACTCAGACAAAGGACAAGATTCCATAGTTGTTTGGTCAAGACAAACCATAGACAACAAAAAAATAAAAGATGGGTCATGAGACATCATTGCTCCTCTAAATCCTTGATAGGACATCCTTGAGGAAACTAGTAACATGACTTAGAAACCAATGTTAAAAAGATAGTTGACAGACAACAACCAAAAAAAAAGAGTCCTGAGACATCATTGCTTCTCTAAATCCTTCAAGGGACATCCTTGAGAAAGCTAGTAAAAGGATCTTGCACAAATCGATAAAAAGATAAGATAAAATAAGTTATAAAGTCGTAAAGCCAAATAAATGTATTTTCCAAAACTTGATTTTGTGGGATTGTTTGATTGTTTGATGTTTGACATAGTGTAATGTGAGAGAATGACACATACCGCATAAGATGTTGAGTCTAGTTTCGACTGGGTGACTTTTGTATAAGGCATGACAAAGCCTAGTTTCAGAAAGACACATGCCATATAAGACGTTGGAGTCTGATGATGTTGAAGTGACAAGCCACATGGGACTATGACAATTTGATGACATATGTTGACAAGAAAGACATATCTTGCATAAGAGATAGGTTGATCGCTTTGACAATGTGTTTGATAATGACTTGATGACTTTGAGGTGGTTTTCCTTCTTGTTACATGACTTGCTCTGATTCCTTGACTGATAAACCATGTGTGTGTAGATAGTGTTTGACATGAGATGATACCTTAAACAATGATGTGCAACTTGTGTGATATTGATTGTGAATGAACCCTATTGGATTGACCTAGTGTGGTCTTGGGAGCTCATCAATTGATTAGCCTTGCCTACATTGTACATGCAGAGACCTCATAGTTTGACATGACCAATGGATTTGAATATACAAAGTGTCATGATTTTAATGTGTGTGATACATGACAAACCTAGACTAACAAACCTACTGCCTCGAGGGCACATCGATTGATGGCCTTGCCTACGTCCCAGTCACAGAGGCAACATAGTTCGACTATGTCTATGACTGACTTAACATGACCAACCTAACATGATTGACTAGACATTACTGAGCTGACATGATTGACTTGGCATGATTGATTTGACTCTATTTTTGGGATTTTCTGACACTCTTTTGATTTTTTTGGATTTTTTGGAGTTTTCTAAAGTTTTTGGGATTTTCAGGACATTTTCAATGGTTTGATGTTATGTACAAAGTGTTAGGGTATAGAACACAAATTTTCCCCCACTCAGGAATATGATTTGGAAGATGGAGTGGGTAATATGATAGAATGGAATTTGATGTCAATTGTTCCAAATGATGGATAGGACAACCATTTATTATGAGTGATGGTGAAAAAGTCTGATTAGAATGATGGTAGACAGAAGAGCGAGCTTGACTATACATGGTGCCTGTTTGCCAGGTTTTCACCATGGTACTTATCCATAGCACCACCGAAGCGGTTTTCACTAATGGATGGATTTATTCATCTTTACTTTTCTTTTCTTTTTCTCAATTTTTTTGGTGCTACAAAGATGCCTGTTTGCCAGGTTTTCATCAAAGTAACCATTTTTTTATTTTTTTAGATTAAGACACAAATTCTCAGAGACTCAAGCGTAGAACCTCTTTAGATGTAGACTATTGATAGGGGAAAAAAGCGGTTCTCCTTTAGGAGTAGAGAGTTGGTACACTCCTGATCCAAAGGCTTTTGTGACAATATACGACCCCAACCAATTAGGTTCAAACTTTCCTAGTTTCTCGCATTCAGTTTGGTTCTTAGGATTCTCCATTAATACTAGGTCACCAATGTCAAAGTGTTTATTGAGAACCTTCCTCTTGTAACTATGACGAAGATGATTCTGATATGCTTGTAAATGATCTAATGCTTTCTATCTTCGTTCATCCAACAATTCTAGCTCTTGTAACCTAGAGACACAGTATTCTTCATTGTCGATATGACCCTTCAAGGATACCCATAGAGAAGGTATTTCAACCTCAATAGGTAAGATAGCTTTGGACCTAAATACGAGGGAATATGGATTGGTGCCAGTGGGAGTACGGATTCTTGTGCGATAAGCCCATAAGGCAGGATTAAGCTGTAGGTGCCAGTCACGACCAACATCATTGATAGTATTCTTAAGGATTCTAACAATAGTCTTATTAGATGCCTCAGCTTGGCCATTACCTCGTGGGTAATATGGGGTGGAGAAATGGTGTACTTATTGGTTCTTGAATGGGTGGCTATTGTCTATGATTATGGATTGAGGCACACCATACCGACAAATGATATAGTTTAGGATAAACTTAGATATTTGTGTGTCGGTTATGTATGTCATGGGGATGGCTTCAATCCATTTGGTGAAGTATTCGGTGGCCGTGATGATGAATTTTTGGCCATTGGATGATGAAGGGTGTATCTTATCTATGAGGTCATGTCCCCATTGGGTGAAGCTCCTGCACTGGTGCTCTTATCAAGTCTCCATGTATTTGACATTGTCTACACTTCTTTACAAAGACGTACGAGTATTTTTCCATTGTAGGCCAATAGTAACCTAGTCTCATAATCTTATGGGCTAAAGTAGGACCACTCGAATGAGATCCGCATATACGCTTGTGTACCACTCACAAAGTTGTTTGTGCCTCCTTAGCATCAAGACATCTCATTAGGACGTTATCTAAGGTACGTCTATACATGGTTTCTCTGATGATGGTGTACTTAGCTAACTTTCAGATGAAGGTTCGACATTGGTTATTGGACAAGTCTTGAGGTAAGGTTTGGTGAGTGAGGTAGTCAAATATGTCTTTATATAGAGGAGACGTAGGACCAACAATGGTACACACTATCATAGTATCAGGGACATCATAAGCAGGGATCAAAAGTTGTTCAACCAAAAACTTGAACTTAGGCACATTACTTGGAATATCCAACAAGGAACCCACGGTTGCCATTGCATCTGCAGCTCTATTTTGGATACGTTGTATTTGTTGAAAAGTTATGTCATTGAAATACTACATGAAACTGTTATCCATCCTCTTGTAAGGTGCAAGATTTTCATCCTTAGTCTAGTAGTCACCATTCACCTATCGGATTACCAGTTGAGAGTCACCAAAGACATGTAGGCTCTTAATGTTCCACTGAGCTACCATTTTTAAGCCTGTCACTAAGGCTTCGTATTCTACTATATTGTTGGTACAAGGGAATGCAATCCTAAATGATTTAGGAATGGTATCACCTTGAGGTGTGACAAATAAGATACCAGCCCCTGAGTCATGATTTGTGTGTGATCCATCAAAGTACAATTTCCATTTAGTTTTAACGTCAATGTTGAGGAGAAATTCATTTGGAAAATCTGCCACTAATGGATGGTCTACCTTTATAGGTGCATCTGCTAGTCTATCTACAATCACCTATCCTTTTATTGCCTTCCTTTCGACATACTGAATGTCATACTTGCTAAGTATCATAACCTATTTAGCCAATCGGCCTGTTAAAGCTGCCTTACTTAGGAGGTATTTAAGTGGATCAATTTTTGCAATCAACATGGTTTGTCGATTGAGCATATAGTGCCTAAGTTTTTGGGTAGCAAAGACTACTGCAAGATAGGCATGTTCTATGTTGCTTTAATTCAATTCATAGCCTGCTAAGGTACGACTAATATAATAGATCGCTCTCTCATGACCTTGATCATCGTGTTGTGAGAGAAGTGCCCCTAATGCTGACTAAGTTGCTGAGATGTAAAGTATCAATGGTTTTCCTCTATAGGTGGCATTAACATTGGTGGAGTAAGAAAATAGTCCTTGATTTTCTAGAAGCCCTCTTGACATTTAGGTGTCCACACAAATGTAACTCCTTTCTTGAGAAGATGTTGAAATGGATGTATTTTATCCGCCAGTTGTACTATGAAATGCCTAATGGACTATAATCTCCCCTGTAGGGTTCTAAGTTGACCAATGTTGGTTGAAGGAGGAATTTCTATGATAGCTCTGACCTTCTCTGGATATACTTGAATGCCTCTTCGAGAGATGATATACCCTAACAGTTTCCCTTATTTGACTCCAAAGATACACTTCTTCGGATTTAGTTTGACATTGTAATTTTCTAGCCTCTGGAATATCTTGTCTAACACCTTCAAATGATCTTCCCTTGTTTCTGACTTGGCTATAATTTCATCTACATAATATTCCATGAATGTATGTACAAAGTCATGAAAAATCGTAGTCATTGCACGTTGGTAAGTGGCTCCTACATTCTTAAGGCCAAACGACATAACATTCCAATAGTATGTGCCCCATGGACATGTGAAAGTTGTCTTATATTTGTCTTCGGGTGCTATCTTTATCTGGTTGTATCCAGAGAAACCATCCATGAGGGATAGAATCTCATATCCTGTAGTAAGGTCTACTATCATGTCGATATTTGGCAAAGGGAAGTCATTTTTAGGACATGCCTTATTGATATCTCTAAATTTAGTGCAAACACGAATTCCCTCAGTTGGCTTAGTCACTAGTACAATATTTGTTATCCAATCTGCATAGTCTATTGTCCTTATGAATCCTACATCCAAAATTTTCTTAAGTTCTACCTTTACCAATAGAGCAATTTGCGGATGCATCTTCCTCAACTTCTATTTGACTAGTTTGATACTTGGCTGTAGTGGTAAATGATGCAATATTAGGCCTGGATTCAACTCAGGCATGTCAACATACGACCATGCAAAGTTTAATTGTCTCTTTTTGAAGAAGTCCTTCAACTCATGTTGTTTTGTCTCTATTAAAGAAGTCACAAAATATACTATCCGAGGATTCTCTTATGTTCCTATGTTGACTGCAACAACCTCTTCTACTAGCATGGGTGACTTTTCTTGTTCGAAGGGGAGAATATTTAAACCTCTATCCTTGGGTGCCTCTGAGAGGTTTTCACCCTCGGATATGTCCTTTATTTTGACTTTTTCTTCGTCCAAAGGTGCCTTTCGGTTTTCACCTAGGGACTCATCATTTTTATTTTCATTCTCATTTTTGCGACTAGAGGTGTAAATAGACTCCTTGAAATATGCTTTATCATCCAAGTCTATGGTAAAACCTACCTTATGATCCCCTCTAGGTATGCCTTCTCTAAGTCCCATGAACTCAGCAATTGCTTCATTGTTCTCGAATGTATCTATGATAGGTGTACCTTGTTGATCCCTGTCGATAAGTTTGGGATATACAATAGGCATGTCATCATCGGATTTTTTAAAGGCAGCTACTGACAAGGTGAATATGGAATGGTTGAAATGGTCGTAGAAGTTTTAGAATAGCTCCTTGTTGTTCTTCTTTGTAGGGGTAGGTATACTCTATTGTGGGACTATGGTGAGGGCCAATTTGTCAGAAGATGTCTTGTCAGGTGCCCAAGATGCATGATCAAGGGTTTCCCAATAATAGTTCTCTTGCCATTCGACTTTGGACAAGTGTTTCATAGGACAAGGATTAGACTGTTTTGGTACACGTTTCACATTGAGGTCCAAATCTCCAAATAAGGAATCTATGTTCATCGTACTAGTAGATGAAAGGAACTCCCATTCACCATAGCTTGAGTAAGGGGATTCATCATAGACTGGAGGTTTGTCATAAACTGGAGGTTTATCGTAAACTAGGGGTTTGACATAAACATGGGGTTTGTTGCAAACCAGGGGAAGTGGTTCATGAGATGTATCGATGTCTGTGTAATCATTCACTTCCTCTTGAAATGATGACGAAGTACCAAGAAACCCAATTCTAAGTGGTTAAAACCCTAGCCCTAGATATTTCAGTCATGGGTAGACAATAATCCATTTCATCCTTCCATTTTGATATAGTCCTAACCCACTGTGCCCGTCATAGCCTTCCTTTTGCATTATCTTAAATCCTTTTCCGTTGGTCCTTGGCTATTTGAATAGATGGGGAGGGGTATTCATGTTCTTCTTGATACAACATGGAATCACCTTGATCCACAATTTCTTCACTTAACTCTCCCCAATTTGTCAATGTCATTGTAGGGGGAACATGAAATGTGACCATTGATTGTCTTCTATCTGCCATGGGTAGGCCATATTCCTTAGGTGGAATCAATTCAGTACCACAGTATGATGCCTTTATATTATATTCACCATAGCCTTTGTCTTGGATCTCGAGTTTTGGAGTGGATGATGGTGGTTTGAATGAAATGGACTTAGTGACATGATGGGTCAATGTATTGGGATAGAGTGGATGATGAAGCCTCTTGATTAACAGGCAATTGTCATTGTGGAAGATCCCTTAGGCTTGTACAATACTAGAAAGGATCTAGATCACCATCAATGGTGATCTCTGTTCCATTATAGGGGAACTTGAGGCATTGGTGGTATGTTGAAGGTACAACTTTCATTGCATGTATCTAAGGCCTACCTGAAAATAAGTTGTACGGAAGGGTGAGATCCAAGACTTGGAAGCTAGTGTTCATGATTGTTGGGCCAATTCAGATAGGGAGTGTGACAAATCCTTTGGACGATCTTTCCTCATCATCGTAAGCCTTGATGACTATACTCTTAGAGGTATCTACACAATCTTCCGATAATCCTAATGCCTTAACCAATTTAAGGGTACATAGGTTCAAACCTGGTCCTCCGTCTACCAAGACTCCTCAAAATTTTTTTGATGGACTAAGACTTGAAGATGTAAGGGGTCACTATGATCTGACTTTTCAGTTGAGTAATCATGTTGGGAAATTGTGGCATGATGCGAGTTGGTCAAATGTCTCACCATCTCTTCAAAATGATTGACATCTATGTCTGTAGGAATAGTTGTGTTTTGTAGAGATTTGTCAAGAATGGATCAATGCTAAGGTGATAAGGTCAACAATTCCAAGATAGATATTTGTGTGGGGTTTTACTCAATTGATTGAGAAGGTTGTACTTGAACTTGGAATTTTGTGTAGATGGCTCGAAAGAAGGACTAGGAATAGTAATCTTAGTTCTTTGTGTGTTTACATTACATTTTGGATGCTTCTTAATGGTGAAAGTATTGACATTCTCGTTTGCGGCTCAGAGGTGGTTTATGGTCGTTCCTTTATCATAGTCATACTTGGTATTGTTATAGTTAGCTGATGGATTATTCTGGGGTCCCGAGCTGGAGGCTTTTCCTTTTGTGTGGTCATGTAATGGGTCCGTGAAGACCTTATGATCACTGTTCTTAGTGTTTTTCCACCCACTAACCTCTATAGTTTCATTTTGAACAAAGTCTTGTATGATGTTCTTTAATTGGCAACATTGTTGGAGGTTGTTCCCTTTTGTTCGATGATAGTAACACAATGCATTATCGACCCACCATGAAGGTTTGAACTTTCCAGGATCATACTCTCTTGGTTCTAAAGGTTTGATAAGATTATGTTTGACCAATTCCTTGAAGACTATCTCGATTGGTTTCCCTAAAGGTGTAAATTACCACATGGGAAATCTCCTTTGTTGTGGTCTTTGTTATGAGTTCTAGACATAATTAGCCATTTGATCAGGATTTTTTCATCATGTCTGCTTGTTGGTTGTATCCTCTAAGTGTGATAACCGGTCAAGTATGTATGTGTTTAGCATCCACAATGTCGTCATTTGTGACATTCTTGTTCCTAGACTAGAACTTGTTTCTATTATTCGACACATTTGGATGTTCGACAATTGGGCTCTTTCCTTGTACTTTGATTTCACCTTTTTCAATAAGGCCCTTTTGAATGATGATCCCCTTTTGTACTAAGTCAATGAATGAAGTGAAATAGTGTACCCGTAAGTCACCTCTCAGTTTGGGGTTGATGTTTTCGAGGAAGATAGTGACCTTTTGTTTTTCAGGTATTTCGACTGCACAGTGGCTAGCTAGACTTCTCCATCTCTGGAAGAAAGTGATGAACATCTTGCCATCTTCTTGTGTTATGTGGCACAAGGTTGCTATGGTTACTTCGTTGTCTATGTTAAAGGAAAAATGTTCAACAAAATTTTTAGCCAATTCCACCTAGGATCGTATACCGTATGGCAATTTGGAAAACCATACCAATGCTATGCCTATGAGGGTTCATGGAAATAGGCGCATCAAGTAAGTGGGGTCATATGATATGTCCATGCATGCCATTGAGAATTATGTAATATGTTCTAAAGGATTCTTTCTCCCATAATACTTAGGAAAATTTGGTATAATGTATCCATGGGGGAAAGGTGTCATATAGAGTGCTTTGTCGAATGGACATGGACATAAGTCTTGTGCTGATATAGTTCGTTTGCCTGACATAGACATGTCATCCATATTTTGTTGTAGAGTCTACATTTGGTTTTGAAGGATGTCGAATTGTGTCAAGGACATGGTGTTCGTGTTATTCGGATCAATGTAAATATTCTTATATGCCATGTTTTTGATGGGTTATGATTGGGTGAGGGAATGTATCCTATCAAAATATTCTGATTTGGGATAGGGATATTCCCTATCTCAATGGTTTGATTTGGTATAGGAATGATTCCTGTCTGAATTGTCTGATTTGGAATAGGAATGCTTCATGTCTAAATTGTCTGACTTGGTATAAGTATATTTCTGCCAACTTTGGTTCTCTTACTAGTCGTGTTGGTGCAAAAGGGGTTGGAGGAAGTTGCTCTCGTAGTGAATTGTAAACTTTGTGTTATGTTAAAAGGGGTTGTGTTTACAATTGATGATGTTTGTGTTGATAGGCATGTTGGTATTGCTGTGGTTATTTGGGGAATAGAGACAGTAGATGTCACAGTTTATGTTGGTTGAGTTGACTGTGTTTCCAAATTATAGACATCAAATCCTAGGGGTAGTGTGGCACCTTCTACTAGAAATTTTTCTAAATAGCATTGAGGATCATTTAGAGAACACTCATCCATGAAGGATGAAAACTCAGGATCTTGAACTACTGCATCTATGTCCTCTATGTAAATCTGTCCATGTGTGTCTCTAGTGACACGTTTTTCAAGTAAAGACTTGTGTGGACGTTTGCTAGCTGATGGTTGGTTTTCAAACGGATTGATGAATTTGTTGGGGTTTGTCATTGCTTTGTGTTTCTTTTTGGACCTTGTTTCAACCATGAAAAAGTTTCTCAAGATGGGTAATGCAGACTATGTCTAAAAACTGATATGACCTATGTCTATGTTTTTGGATTTTTTTGACAATAAGGATGTTGCTAAAGATCTAAAATGATGTATGACAGGATGGACAATATTTAAAATTATGAGTGTACTAATGATGATAAATGATTCTAAGATGGGTATAACTTACAACCTATAGAATGAATGGATGAAAAAATTTGTTTTTGACCAAGGAACCTAATTGTATGACAAGGACAATATGACAAGGTGAATTTTTTGATCTAGAATATTGAGCTGAAACGATTCATTAAATGGGACCAAAGTGACTAGGTTCAATGACTGTGAAAAAGTGGAACATGAACATTTTCAAAGACAAGGAAAGTTACCTATTCTGTGATATACAATTTCCTAGGGAGTACCTATATGCATGCAACTTAGGATGACTATGACTAAGATGTTTACCATGACTAAGATGTATATGACACCTAATGATGGTAGCTAAGATATATATGACACCTAATGATGGTAACTAAGACATATATGACACCTAATGATGCAAGGTCTTTGAGCAAAATTAACCAGTTTATAATCCAAGGTTGATCCTAAAAAAACCTAAAGCAAATAGTGACAATAATGTTTCAGACTCAGCTTGCGGTTTTTGATGTTTTTTGTTGATAGGAAAATGTGGTTCACCAAACAGTTGTGGTTCAAATTCTGATAGATGCGGTTTTCCTAACAGTTGCGGTTTGCACTCTGACAAATGGAATTTACTATGACACATGTAGTTTAAAAATTGATAGATGCAGTTTTTCAGGACACATGCGGTTTTAACACTGACAGATGTGGTTTGAATGCACACATGTGACTCAGAATGTGATAGTTGTGACTCGTGCTATGCAAATTGTGAAAAGTGAATGTTTTGATAGATAGATGCGACTCGCTATGACACGTGCGGCGATTAAACTGACAAATGTGACTCTATTTTTTGACAGTTCAATTTTTCCCCAAATTTGTTGACTAAATTTGTTTGTTTGATCAAAATTTTGACAAATACATCAAAAAGAAAACACAACAATCAATATATTTTTAGTTTTTTTGTGATGAAAGGACCGTTAAAACTCAAAAAGCAATTACAACCTAGGCTTTTTGGACATTACTTACTGAATTCTTACTTGGATTTCTCTAGCTACGCACATTCAAGGCAGATGACTAGTAGCTTGACCCCACTGGCTCCCCTCCATGACACTCACTTATACGAGGCAGCCAAGCTACTGTACCCATGAAACTCCCAAGGCATACATACCACCTCAACACAAGAACCGTAAATTTGTAAGACGACTTCATAGGTTATGTACCTATTACGCTAGCAAATAGATAGGTTTTTGGTAATTCTATAACAAGGTTTTTAATAAGGGCATTCCGTTCATGAGACACTATCCAACGTCGGCGAGAGTCCATTTCTATCCATCTCATCGGAATAGTGCATGTGATTCTTGGGATTTCCCCAAGATTCCACTTTTATATAATGGCTCGAAGTCACTTGGCTTTAGCGTGCTACCGATCTGAGTCATCTTGGGGTGAGTACTTTTTCTCACCAAAACAGGCTCAAGTTCTATAGTCAGCAATCGTTTCTCTTACACCTAGGATCACATGACTGCACAAGGGGAGAGGATACTTTAGTGTACTGAATCGTAAGGGTGAAAAAAATGTGCAAAGCACCAGATAAAGCAGACAGTGGTTCTTTTTAATCCAAACAACAATTTGCTATCTATCAATCAAAAAATTCATTTTAAACTCCATGATAATTTGTCTATCTACCAAAGAAAACTTGCTAAATAAATAAACACATAGGCATTAGGTCCTGTATGCAAATTTATCAGTAGTTCATGGTCTTCAACTTTCATCCTGCAGAAAATTGTCTTAGGTTTTAATTGTCTTCAAAGCTTCGTCCTGCACACACTATGTTATTCCCCATTAACAGAATTGAAATCAACCATTAGCAAAAATCAAAACAGCTTCAAAAGCGAAAAATGAAAATATGAATGTACAAAAAAATGAAAAAGTTTTACCAGGCAGATACAGCTTTTTGAGCCACAGATGCGGTTCACAAATTTGTTGACAGGTGGATGCAGTTTTTGACTTCACGGATGCAGTTTGTGATGATGGATGCATCACTATTTTTTGACAGATGCAGCTCGCAGATATAGATGCATCGTTTCCCTTAACAAATGTAGTGCACCATATGGAAAATCTACAAAAAATAGAAAACAGAAAACGGAAAAATGGAAAAACAAAAAAAAAAGATGCGCGGATTTTGAAGTGTGTTCACATCAGGTTCACCAAATGTAAGATCATATATTTTTTGCAAACTAGAATAAAAAAGTTAAATCCTAATCTAAAGTAATTATCTAAAATCTAACAGCAAAGAATGAGGAAATAAAATAAAATAATAAAACCAAAATGATCTCACCGAATATGCATTCACCCCTTCGAATTATCTTGATTACTCTTCTCTCATTTTTCCTTTTCAGTATTCTTGCCCTCAGATTTCAGTGTTTAAATGCAAGTATAGCTTTGTCGAGTGTCTAAGAAAAATATCGAAGAATAGTCTCTCTTCTCAAAAATGAATGATTACGGGAGGAGGAATAATGATTATGACAGGCCATTTTATAGATTTTGTGTTTCCGAATGATCGACTCAGATTGAAAGAGAGATCGATGGATGAGATTGATGAATTCCATGTGATGTGAGTTCTATCAGATAGAACGTGAGTTAGAACATGAGTCAGGAAAGACTAAAAATAGAACAAGATCTTGATCTGCAGTTAAGAATCTTCAAAAATAGAAGAAATAGACTTTGAATGTCAAAGACAAAGTCAGAACTCAAAGATGAGGAATTAGAATGCATAATTAAATTAATTAATTAAATAAAATATATTTAATTAATAGATGCATACATGCATATGAGTTAGAACTAGTTAATCGACTAGTCGTGACAAAGAGTCTTCTCACAGAGATGATCAATAGTTGAATTCAGAGATAACTGAAGAACTCAAAATAGATCTCAAGTCAGAAGGTAAGTGGATGATTAGATAACTGATTGATAGAGGAATGTGACATAAATGAATTAAATGTGAATTAAATGTAAATTTAATTCAACATTCGAAAGTGAGTTGACTTTAATTAAATAAATAAACTAGTTTATTTAATTTGACTATTTGAAAAGGATAATGTGAATAATTAAATAATAAATATTTAATTATAGATAAAGGGGGTTAAATTGAATAATTAAATAAAGCTATTTAATTATAGTTGGAAAAGTATGATAAAGGGGTGATTAAATAATAAATTATTTAATTAATAGACAAAGGAGGAAGAAATAATTAGTTCGCAACATAATTAAATAAATATGATTTATTTAATTATCCAAGTTGAATAAAGGTCATTTATGAATTAATGAATTAATTAAAAAGGGATATTTAATTAATAGAGGAAATATGTGTTAGAAAGGTTAATTAAATAATTGACATTATTTACTCATGACCACGAACTATATAAAATTATGTCAAATGTAGTGTTCACATGCCTAGACCGATTTTAGGTATCTACAACCACCTTAACATTCCAAAAATGGATCAATCATGATCCCACATGGTCATAAATGACCTTATTAGAATCAAAACAACACAAGACTCAAAAATAAAAAAATATGCATAATAATTCCTAATGAGGCCCTGATTCCCCTACACCATACACCCATGGCATAAAAGATTCAAGTTCCACTTGAATGCAAATCTTATTTTTCTTCGTAGTCTTCCAATTATTTTGCACTATCACCTTGATTTCTTCTTGAATTTTTCTTTGTTTCTTCCACTTTTTTTCTCTAGGTTGTCTTCTCAGCTCCTTCTCTTCTTTCCCCCTCGTAAGGTTTTCCTCTTTTGGCATCCTCCTCTAAACCCGATCCCTTTCAAGAACCTGCTTCTTAATGATTTTATCTCATTTTCTAACAAACTTGCACATACATAACTCAATGAAAGATTAGAAATAAAATATTGAGACCTTGAGGTCTCCTCCTTTTCTCCTTGCACCATACACTCCATTTCAACACTGAAGAGATCCTCCATGTGTGCTATTGCTCACTTAGGACTGAACTTGTCCTCTAAGGGTCTCCTTTGATAAATAGCATCTTCTAACACTTCCATCTTAGTTGTTAATTTCTCTTGACTTTCATACATAAAGTAGTGTTTCTCTTTTCACAAACCTACAATCTCCTTCAAAAGGATGTGATCATTCGAGCTATATATGGATTGAATACTTCTTGGTAAATTTCAAGGTTGCATTCATCATTGAACTTTTTCAGTTTTTCCCTACCACTACAAATAACTTATCATTCATATGCATTTATTTCAATAATAAATCATCCAATTCATCATATTTCATCAAAAACATATTATTTATTCATCAAACTTTCACTATCAAAAAAATAATTCAATGTGCATTCATCAAGTATCTCTCCTTCCTTAGGATGACACAGTATTCCATCTTCTTCACTTAGTATTTCTTCTTCATTTACTATTATTCCTACATTTACACACTCAAATATTTCATTAATTTCAAAACAATAAGACTTACTTGCCTCCACATCTCTTTCCTTGGATGGCTTGTCAAGTACTTTCAAACAACTTCTCAATATGTTAGCTTCTTGTTGCTTCCTTCTCTTTTCCATCATTTTTTTAAGAGGCCATTTCACCTTATTTCTCATTGGACAATACCAAACATTTTCTTGAGATTCTTGCTCAATATACTATTGTAATGCAAGCTCAACACATTTTTCAAGCTCTTTCATTCTTCTATCAAAATTTTCAACTAGGCTTACCCTATTGTCTTTCATCTTGTCCTTATTTTTGAATTCTTCTTTCTTAACTTGATAGTGCATCTTCCTTATATCTCTAATTTTTTCTTGATCCATGCTTCTTGTGATACCTCACTTAGGTTTCCTTTCCTTTTCCTCACTACCTAGTCTTTTGGAATCTAGGTTCTTCACTTCAACCTGTCAAAAGCAACACATAATTTCCCAAAACTTCTCTTGCCCAAATCTTTAAGATTTGAAAACAAAAATGATGTAGAGGAAGGAAAATTAATTCAAAAAAAAATTCCTATGACCTTCAAACATGACTTCAAAACTTAAGGTTGCAATTATGCATTTTGTTCATCCTAGATAGTGAGTTCTCAAACCCAAAAGGTGGGGTAGCAATTCAGACCTTTTTGGTCATAATTTCTTTTAGGTACTTGTTAAATGGAATGTGAAATTTTTTTTGGATACTATTTTTTCCCTTATTAAACATATTTCAAAATGAAGTAGGGTTGTTTTGTACGGAACATTGATCAAACCCACAGGTTGTCTCACTGTAAAATTAAAGGAACAGTCATTAATAATTTTCACAAAACAAATAATTAAGCCAATCACTTCTTTGAGATTGAAGATAACATAATTATTGAATTTCCCTCCAATTTTCATCAAGATCCAATGGTGGAAAAAAACATTATGGATTGTTTTCTCAAAATGCAAACCTTAGGCAACCACAAACCTGCTCTCACCAAAAATCGCATAACTCATTCAAAACTTGATGAAATTTAATCAAACCAAAATAAAATTAAACTAGAATTATTAATTCAACTTTTAGAATTTGTTTTAGGCCTGTAACGTACCATTCATGGCCGTACTAGCATGTTTTTGGACTGAAAATTGTGGAAAACATTATTAGAATAGGGAAGCCTTCACCAAAATGGCCATAACTTTTAAAATATTGAATGAAAATTGATGAAACAAAAACCAAAATTTAGTAGATTCACATATCCACACTATTGAATTGATTTCAGACCCTCATATAGTCTATACAGTCCATAATAAATAGCAAGAAATGACTATGACATTCAGAAAACATAGGAAAAAGCTTGCTTCATTCAAGAAAACTTCAAAAATCAACTTCAACACCACCTCTTCGAATTTTTGGAAGGTGTATTTAAGAAATTACAACCATTTTGAAATGTTTCCATTCTCTAATTGTAACTGTTTCATGATTTTTTCCACTTGCACAGTTGCATGACAACTAATTTTAGCAACTTTGACAATTTTTTACACTTTTTCCAAATGACCCCTTTAACACTCTGAAAAATGATCAATCATGATCCCACATGGTCATAAATGACCTTAAATTATACTCCAAACAACCTAAGACTCAAAAATAAAAAAAATTATGTCTAATAATTCCTAATGAGGCCCTGGTGCCCTTGCACCAACTTTTGTTTGGCATTACCTCTTTTAGGTAAAGTTTCTAAATTTATTTTTGCTGCTATAACTAGACTATAATGTAGAACCTTTTGTCTAGGAATATAATCGACCAATATAATACCATTTTTATCTATCTTTATTTTTTGATAATATGTTCCTTCAATAATGAGTGATCCAATGGGATACTCGTTTCCATCACTATCTGTCATTAATTCCACCAATTTCATTTTTGGTTGCGTACATCTTAGTAGATAGAAATATACACCTTTCACATTGTTAGGATCTGCAAAACTAGTGAAAATATCTCCTCTACACACACCATGTAAAGTTTATAAAATTTGTAAATATATTTTTAATATATAAATTTTTATCTAAACATGCTTGAAACTTACATAGAATATATAAATCAATTTTAAGTTAATCAATTTACATACCTATAAAAACTAAATCAGATACACATTCATAATCAAGGATCATAGATATCGACATTGTAATTTTCTTCAAAAGGAGGCATTGATATTAATTGTTTCATTTCCCATCATAAAACATACCCATCTCTAATATTCGGACATTGAAAAATATTTGCATTGTCCTCAATGCAATCAGCACAAAAACATGATTTTTCTCTCACATTAATTGCATAAGACGTGCTACCTCCCATTGTCATGATTTGATGCAGATTTCTAATACCATTAATTGTTTGACAATTATAAGGATTTGATCGATCAATATCTATGAATTGCAAACATCCAAGTGATTAATTTAAGTGAATATACATATATATATATATATATATATATATTCAAATTTGAAAATTCAATTAAATCATGTACGCACACTTTAAAATTCAAATTTAAGAAATCTTGACTAGATGTACCTATAGCTTGCCAAAAATACCATGTGTTGTATGTTGAGTCATGAATGGAAATATTAATTTTGCACCATTCAAAAATTTCATTTGCATTCCATATGGAATTACCTCCAAGTACACATGTTGGCAAAATTTGTCACTTGTTACATTCAAGGTTTAATAATATAATTTAGTTTAAATATATCTATTTTTTAAAAAATATCTCTAGATTCCATATATATATAGTTAACTACCTAAAATTTCATGTTGATGAAGTGCACGCTTCACACATGATCCTGCTCCATCGTGCTCTCCTTTTCCATGTCCACTCTCATTAAAATTCCACAAAAAATTGGTTTTGCATCTACCATGTTGATGGCTTAACCAAACAAAATATATTTTAGACTTAAATTATCTTACGAGCTTACAAATTATTACACTCAAATCAAATTAACTTGAAAAAACTAGATATAAATATACATGCATGTATATATATAGATGTATATGTGTGTACACAACATATTATATATAATTAATTGAACAATTTAAGTCTCAAAGTTAAAAGTAAATAAATTTTAAATTTTAAAAAAATGTACTTGCCAACACATCCATCAAACCATATCCTGTTGTTCAACATTTATGCCACATCATCTCAGGTCTTCAAAAAACATTTTGAAACAATGAGCTACATAGTTTCTATCATGACCTGTATCATCACTGATATAAAAGTAAACCTCTTTGATGATAATTTGATCATATTTCCTACTTTGTATACCATCAACATGAAACTCAAAATGCCTATAGAAAACTTGCACAAATATTGAAACTTGCTTTGAGGGATAGTATTGAATTTAAATGTCAGTTTGAGGACTAAATGTAAAGTTCTTAGAGAAATCTACAATAGAGAGAATACAACCTAGTGGAAAGCAATTCTTTAAATCACAAAATTTCTTAGCTTTCCATCTTGCACCATGACAATGCTAGATATGTGGATATATGATATTGCAAAATTTATTCATAAATTCATTGTAAGGCAATCCACTCTCTTTGAGAACAAATTTTTTGGCCTCGTCTCCTGAATTCCTTAAGTATGTCTCATATTTAAATCTCTTCCAAATAACTTGCATTTCAATATTTTCAACTTGTAAGAGATTCTTAAAATTTCCACAATCATTACATATATTTTTTATACATTGAACATTGAATTCATCTAAATCTTCTAATATTTCACATACAAGAGACTTCACAAATTGTGTTGTGCTCCCAGGGATGGCTATATTTCGATCAATTACTACCATATATTTTTTATATGATTTTAGGTGTAGATCAAATTCAACATTATTTCAACAAAAATTTTCACATACTTTATTGATACATAGAAATGATGGTCATAGTGTCTCAACCATCAATTTGACAAATCTTCACATTTGAAAATTCTTGCTTGAATGCTTCAAAAAGTTCACTTTTTGTTGTATCTATAAAATGTTTTGGATGAGAAATTTTTGTACCATCTTCACCTATTACTTGTATAGTATCCCTTCTATTGGAAGAAACACGAGAGTGGTTAGTCCAATATTCAACCACCTATTTCTTTACATCTTCTAAAATTCTATCTTTTTGGGGGACCCTACAAATATTTACCCAAATTTTCTCAAATTTTTCATCTATTTTGAATTTCTCTTTTCAATATAAATTTGAATAGTTCTCCTAGAAACATTTATTAGTTAAAAAATTGTTTGAACTTATCTTCTATTTGATAATTTCTTACTAGAAATTACAGTCATCAATGCTCTACATGAAACACTTGGATAACTAGCTCAAATCTTGTTTCCAATACAATTTAATGTTTCTTGCAAGTTTTAAACAATTTTTTGTTTTAATGAATATGATGAATTTTCCTATTATCAACCCCTAAAAAATCCAAAATCGTGGTCATTTCTTTTCATCTAAATGAATTTGCAACTAATTGTGCTCTTCCAATTAGATATTTTTCTTCAAAAAATCATCCCATATTCTTTTAGAGCGTGTTTTTATTGTGCTTTCAAATAACATATCTTTAGATGAAATATTATTGAAAAGATAATCCTCATCCATCTCCATCATATTTTCCATACCATAGAAAATATTTCTATTACTAGGTTTAGTTTGTTCTTGTACTTGTACATCACCTTGGTCATCGATATTTTCC